>CM026400.1:24761784-24874519 GCA_014843695.1 Archivesica marissinica | reverse complement strand
TAACAAAACAGCATATAAGATGGCATGGTATTTATAATGGTAATGTTAACAATAAGTTATTCAGTCATTATACTTATGGCATGGTATTTATAATGGTAATGTTAACAATAAGTTATTCAGTCATTATAAATATGGCATGATATTTGTAATGGTAATGTTAACAATAAGTGATTCAGTCATTATAAATATGGCATGGTATTTATAATGGTAATGTTAACAATAAGTTATTCAGTCATTATAAGTATGGCATGGTATTTGTAATGGTAATGTTAACAATAAGTTATTCAGTCATTATAAGTATGGCATGGTATTTATAATGGTAATGTTAACAATAAGTTATTCAGTCATTATAAGTATGGCATGGCATTTGTAATGGTAATGTTAACAATAAGTTATTCAGTCATTATAAGTATGGCATGGTATTTATAATGGTAATGTTAACAATAAGTTATTCAGTCATTATACGTATGGCATGGTATTTGTAATGGTAATGTTAACAATAGGTTATTCAGTCATTATACGTATGGCATGGTATTTGTAATGGTAATGTTAACAATAAGTTATTCAGTCATTATACGTATGGCATGGTATTTGTAATGGTAATGTTAACAATAAGTTATTCAGTCATTATACGTATGGCATGGTATTTGTAATTGTAATGTTAACAATAAGTTATTCAGTCATTATACGTATGGCATGGCATTTGTAATGGTAATGTTAACAATAAGTTATTCAGTCATTATAAATATGGCATGGCATTTGTAATGGTAATGTTAACAATAAGTTATTCAGTCATTATAAATATGGCATGGCATTTGTAATGGTAATGTTAACAATAAGTTATTCAGTCATTATAAATATGGCATGGTATTTATAATGGTAATGTTAACAATAAGTTATTCAGTCATTATAAGCATGGCATGGTATTTGTAATGGTAATGTTAACAATAAGTTATTCAGTAATTATAAGTATGGCATGGTATTTATAATGGCAATGTTAACAATAAGTTATTCAGTCATTATAAATATGGCATGGCATTTATAATGGTAATGTTAACAATAAGTTATTCAGTCATTATAAGTATGGCATGGTATTTATAATGGTAATGTTAACAATAAGTTATTCACTCATTATAAATATGGCATGGTATTTGTAATGGTAATGTTAACAATAAGTTATTCAGTCATTATAAGTATGGCATGGTATTTATAATGGCAATGTTAACAATAAGTTATTCAGTCATTATAAGTATGGCATGGTATTTATAATGGTAATGTTAACAATAAGTTATTCAGTCATTATAAATATGGCATGGTATTTGTAATGGTAATGTTAACAATAAGTTATTCAGTCATTATAAGCATGGCATGGTATTTGTAATGGTAATGTTAACAATAAGTTATTCAGTCATTATACGTATGGCATGGTATTTATAATGGTAATGTTAACAATAAGTTATTCAGTCAGTATAAGCATGGCATGGTATTTATAATGGTAATGTTAACAATAAGTTATTCAGTCATTATACTTATGGCATGGTATTTATAATGGTAATGTTAACAATAAGTTATTCAGTCATTATAAATATGGCATGGTATTTGTAATGGTAATGTTAACAATAAGTGATTCAGTCATTATAAATATGGCATGGTATTTATAATGGTAATGTTAACAATAAGTTATTCAGTCATTATACGTATGGCATGGTATTTGTAATGGTAATGTTAACAATAAGTTATTCAGTCATTATACGTATGGCATGGTATTTGTAATGGTAATGTTAACAATAAGTTATTCAGTCATTATACGTATGGCATGGTATTTGTAATGGTAATGTTAACAATAAGTTATTCAGTCATTATACGTATGGCATGGTATTTGTAATGGTAATGTTAACAATAAGTTATTCAGTCATTATACGTATGGCATGGTATTTGTAATGGTAATGTTAACAATAAGTTATTCAGTCATTATACGTATGGCATGGTATTTGTAATGGTAATGTTAACAATAAGTTATTCAGTCATTATACGTATGGCATGGTATTTGTAATGGTAATGTTAACAATAAGTTATTCAGTCATTATACGTATGGCATGGTATTTGTAATGGTAATGTTAACAATAAGTTATTCAGTCATTATACGTATGGCATGGTATTTGTAATGGTAATGTTAACAATAAGTTATTCAGTCATTATAAATATGGCATGGCATTTGTAATGGTAATGTTAACAATAAGTTATTCAGTCATTATAAATATGGCATGGCATTTGTAATGGTAATGTTAACAATAAGTTATTCAGTCATTATAAATATGGCATGGTATTTATAATGGTAATGTTAACAATAAGTTATTCAGTCATTATAAGCATGGCATGGTATTTGTAATGGTAATGTTAACAATAAGTTATTCAGTCATTATAAATATGGCATGGTATTTATAATGGTAATTTTAACAATAAGTTATTCAGTCATTATAAGCATGGCATGGTATTTATAATCGTAATGTTAACAATAAGTTATTCTGTCATTATAAGCATGGCATGGTATTTATAATGGTAATGTTAACAATAAGTTATTCAGTCCATTATAAGTATGGCATGGTATTTGTAATGGTAATGTTAACAATAAATTATTCAGTCATTATACGTATGGCATGGTATTTGTAATGGTAATGTTAACAATAAGTTATTCAGTCATTATAAGCATGGCATGGTATTTATAATGGTAATGTTAACAATAAGTTATTCAGTCCATTATACGTATGGCATGGTATTTATAATGGTAATGTTAACAATAAGTTATTCAGTCCATTATACGTATGGCATGGTATTTATAATGGTAATGTTAACAATAAGTTATTCAGTCCATTATACGTATGGCATGGTATTTATAATGGTAATGTTAACAATAAGTTATTCAGTCATTATAAGCATGGCATGGTATTTATAATGGCAATGTTAACAATAAGTTATTCAGTCATTATAAATATGGCATGGTATTTATAATGGTAATGTTAACAATAAGTTATTTAGTCATTATAAATATGGCATGGTATTTGTAATGGTAATGTTAACAATAAGTTATTCAGTCAGTATAAGCATGGCATGGTATTTATAATGGTAATGTTAACAATAAGTTATTCAGTCAGTATAAGTATGGCATGGTATTTGTAATGGTAATGTTAACAATAAGTTATTCAGTCATTATAAGTATGGCATGGTATTTATAATGGTAATCGTAGCAATAAGTTATTCAGTCATTATAAGTATGGCATGGTATTTATAATGGTAATGTTAACAATAAGTTATTCAGTCATTATAAGTATGGCATGGTATTTGTAATGGTAATGTTAACAATAAGTTATTCAGTCATTATACGTATGGCATGGTATTTATAATGGTAATGTTAACAATAAGTTATTCAGTCATTATAAGTATGGCATGGTATTTATAATGGTAATGTTAACAATAAGTTATTCAGTCATTATAAGTATGGCATGGTATTTATAATGGTAATGTTAACAATAAGTTATTCAGTCATTATAAGTATGGCATGGTATTTATAATGGTAATGTTAACAATAAGTTATTCAGTCATTATAAGTATGGCATGGTATTTATAATGGTAATGTTAACAATAAGTTATTCAGTCATTATAAGTATGGCATGGTATTTATAATGGTAATGTTAACAATAAGTTATTCAGTCATTATAAGTATGGCATGGTATTTATAATGGTAATGTTAACAATAAGTTATTCAGTCATTATAAGTATGGCATGGTATTTATAATGGTAATGTTAACAATAAGTTATTCAGTCATTATAAGTATGGCATGGTATTTATAATGGTAATGTTAACAATAAGTTATTCAGTCATTATACGTATGGCATGGTATTTATAATGGTAATGTTAACAATAAGTTATTCAGTCATTATAAGTATGGCATGGTATTTATAATGGTAATGTTAACAATAAGTTATTCAGTCATTATAAGTATGGCATGGTATTTATAATGGTAATGTTAACAATAAGTTATTCAGTCATTATAAGTATGGCATGGTATTTATAATGGTAATGTTAACAATAAGTTATTCAGTCATTATACGTATGGCATGGTATTTATAATGGTAATGTTAACAATAAGTTATTCAGTCATTATAAGTATGGCATGGTATTTATAATGGTAATGTTAACAATAAGTTATGCAGTCATTATAAGCATGGCATGGTATTTATAATGGTAATGTTAACAATGAGTTATGGCATGGTATTTGTAATGGTAATGTTAACAATGAGTTATGGCATGGTATTTGTAATGGTAATGTTAACAATGAGTTATGGCATGGTATTTGTAATGGTAATGTTAACAATGAGTTATGGCATGGTATTTGTAATGGTAATGTTAACAATGAGTTATGGCATGGTATTTGTAATGGTAATGTTAACAATGAGTTATGGCATGGTATTTGTAATGGTAATGTTAACAATGAGTTATGGCATGGTATTTGTAATGGTAATGTTAACAATAAGTTATTCAGTCATTATAAGCATGGTATTTATAATGGTAATGTTAACAATAAGTATGGCATGGTATTTATAATGGTAATGTTAACAATGATAATGATCATACTAATATCGATAACATCACACGTTTATAATAATGTTACACAACCTGAGAATACTGTAAATGTTACACAACCTGAGAATACTGTAAATGTTACACAACCTGAGAATACTGTAAATGTTACACAACCTGAGAATACTGTAAATGTTACACAACCTGAGAATACTGTAAATGTTACATTGTTAATACAAAATACCAATACCAAAGTGCACGTATGTATCATGTTCATTGTGAACATAATCTTTTTCATAATTTAATCCAGATTATATCGTTTTTATACCCCTTTTATTCCCTAATTCGCTCCGCTCAAACGTAAATAAATCATTTATCCCATAATCAAGTAATTCTAGGGGGAAAAGAATCACAAACAAGATTTTAGGATGGGCCATTTGCATTACCATGTTAATCATTTTCCTGTTCTGTTGGGGGCATGGCGCACGGATGTGACCTGATACAATCCGAAACTTGAATTCGAACTGCTTTATTAATTTAAGGATTCACCACGTGGCAAATGGTCGCCTAAAATATCGTTAGATGCCAATAATCCAATAAATTGACGTGTATCGTGTAATGCAAACGACTTCGAATGGAGATAACTATCTACATTCCACTATTTATACTAACCGAAAATGCACGAAATAATCGTGCATATAAACACAACACTTGATTACATACCATTACCAGAATTACTGTAAACCTAGGATAAATATATGTGTCTCCACTCGGGTTTGGTGGAACTAGGACGGGACTTGACGTCATAACCAGACACGGGTCCCTCAGGAATACAAAATAAACAACAACAAAAGATTGTCATTAATAGAACGACATTTTATATCAATATCGGAATATATATATATACGGTCCATTCTATATCCGAATTTTCGGTTTAACTCTTTCGGCGCCGAATAAATTCAGAGCAAGTGCAATCAACATAGGTACAGATCAACCGCGGCGTAACGCCGCATCTGATCAGGATCTATGTTGTTTGCTATTCGGACAGGTGCTTCAGCTCCACTGTCTGAAGAGCAATCAGCATATATCCTGATCAGACGGCAAGTTCTGTTCTGTCTGAGCAGGTTCTCTCCTTTGTTTTTGCAAAGTCACTTTTATGCGACATTGGCGGCGAAAGAGGGCCTTTTTCAAGGGAAACAAAAAAGAATCCGGCTAATGCATTGTCTTTAAGATTGTTATGAATCAATTGGATAATAATGTCATGACGACATGTCCTCATGCACAATGTTTGGTGCCATATTACACTGAATATATGCTTGGCTCCCACTGTCTTTCACATTGCAGCCCTTCGGTCGCATGGTATTAAGTGCTCTTATCCACCTGGCTTCATGTAGTTGATGTTCAGTCCTCTCTAAATGGAACATCTTCTGACGTATAACAAAGTTCATGTCGTTCTCATTAGTTTATACAAATTTATTTTAGCTCGATTGCGAAACAAGTTCTTTCAACTTATATGAATCACTCTCGAGACCTCATTCCTGATGTAAATCCATCGCCATGAAGGAGAGAGAAGAGGCAATGTGGAATTTAAATGCCTTGCCTAAGGGTACAATCGTAACGGCTCCAGTGGGGTTCGAACTCCGGACCTTTCGCACCTGAAGCGAACGCGCATCCACTGTGCTATCACGACATGTCGTTCTCATTGTGCAGGCCATCAACATGTTTACATATTGGTTTGTCCCTCCTCAGTCGTACATCACTCATATGTTCTTTCCTGATCTCTCACTACCCTCTCCGTTTCACCTACATACACTATTATCTTACACTGTTATATCGTATATAACATTATGAAGCCTGCAATCCGCTGGCCCAACGGTTTTGAATTTACGTCTGCCATCCACATCCTGGATATTGGTTGTAGAAATGGTACCACATGTGTCACACTGTCCATTGCAGCCAGTTGCTGTGCTGCGAATAGCATCATTCGTCTGTCCATGGACTAACATATCGCATATGTTCCCGTCTCGCCTGTATGCAACGATAGGGAGCTCTTGGAAGACCCGTTTCATCCAATCAGATTCATGTAGCACGTGCGTATGCTTCCTGGTAATACTATGCACGTCAGGTAGAAGGGTTGAATAGGTCATCACTATATGCACGTCAGGTAGAAGGGTTGAATAGGTCATCACTATATGCACGCCAGGTAGAAGGGTTGAATAGGTCATCACTATATGCACGTCAGGTAGAAGGGTTGAATAGGTCATCACTATATGCACGTCAGGTAGAAGGGTTGAATAGGTCATCACTAATGGGCCTCTCCATGTGCCTATGCTTTGTGTTAGACTCCTGCAACAATGCATGACGCTCTATCTTGTCTACACGCTGAAGCTTTGTGTTAGACTCCTGCAACAATGCATGGCGCTCTATCTTGTCTACACGTTGAAGCTTTGTGTTAGACTCCTGCAACAATGCATGGTGCTCTATCTTGTCTACACATTGAAGCTTTGTGTTAGACTCCTGCAACAATGCATGTCGCTCTATCTTGTCTACACGTTGAAGCTTTGTGTTAGACTCCTGCAACAATGCATGGCGCTCTATCTTGTCTACACATTGAAGCTTTGTGTTAGACTCCTGCAACAATGCATGGCGCTCTATCTTGTCTACGTTGAAGCTACGAATCGGTCAGTTTAGCACTATAGCCTCGTCTCCGTAATTGGCGCGTCAGGTATGTGCGATGCTTGGCGTAGCGCTTTCCTTCTCGTATATCCTCCTGATCCTTAGACCAAGACCGTACGCTAATCCCATTGTTCGTGTTAGGTGGATGGCACGATCGAGAGTTTCAGTAGAGCTGCTTGTCTGTAGGTTTGATGTACAGGTCAGTGTATAAGCTGTCATTTTCAAGGTGAACTACAGCGCCTAGGAACTCAACTTTCGTTGTATCGTACAGAAGCTCTATCTGAATATTCTTGTGTATTGTGTTTGCATAATTTCTAAGCTCTTCAAGCTCAGACAATTGTCCATTCCAGACTATCACAATGTTGCATGGTGTGAGATAATAGTGTATGTAGGTGAAACGGAGAGGGCAAACACCTTAACATTAATACCTTATAAGCAGGCACTTAAAAACTAGCACATCTAGATGGATATGTAGTCCAGTGGCTAACACATTGGACTGGTAATCCAGATATCGCAGGTTCGACCCCCGTCTGACCCTAATAAATATGGGACATTAAACCGTGGTCTCGTGTTGGTGGTGTACACCGTACACGTAAAAGAACCAGAGGAGATTCTGGAATGGGTCTCTGTCTGTATCATGCACTATCCTCCAAAAATCTAAAATGACTAATCTCTTCAGGAGGCGTCGCTCATATGGGCAACCGATAGCGACGATAAATAAACGTAAAACACACACTACTTACTTATTCCCGTTAGATAATCTATGGATGGGGGTTGTTAACTCTTCCGGTAATAAATTAATTGATAGTTGTATTAGTACGGATTTCAAAATTGTTAATGGACACATGGGCACATATGCAGGTAGTGGTATTTTCGCCTATTTATCGAGTACAGGTAAACGTTTGATAGATTATGTGTTAATGTCGTACGATTTATTTCCCTTTATCCATAATTTTATTGTTCATTACTTGTATACCCTTTAACCGCATAAGCATATTCAATTAGACCTATGTATAAATAATATTCCTTTGCCATGTCGTACAGACGGATATGTAGTCCAGTGGTAACACGCTGGACTGGTAATCCAGGGATCGCAGGTTCGATCCCCCGTCTGACCCTAATAAAATTAACACTCTTCCAGATGGGACGTTAAACCGAGGTCTCTTGTCGGTGCTTTACACCGTGCGCGTAAAAGAACCAGAGGAGGTTCTGGAATGGGTCTCTGTCTGTATCATGCACTATCCTCCAACATCTAAAATAACTAATCTCTTCAAGAGGCGTCGCTCATATGGGCAACCGGTAGCGACGATAAATAAACGTAAAACACACACGCCATGTCGTAATGAACGCATTACTATTGAGAAATTAAAATGGCACAGTGATAATGATACTACATATAGAAATGTAATAGAAGGTGACATTTTGAATATTGGTAATATTGTGCAGAACAGAACAGAACAGAACAGAACTTTATTTGTGGGAAGACATAGGTTACATATAATAACAATTAATAATTATAATTTATAGTAACAACATGTGAACGAATAATGCACCGCGGAAAAAGGGTCCATTCGCAGAAACTCACAGGAACAGTACACCGAGAACAAGGCAGTGCCCGGTCAGCATATTGACCCACTATACTGGTCCGTGCAACCCCTCAACCAGCCATATGTGCACCTTGTGCCACGCAAATGGATACACTTTCAGATGAGAACACATAAACAAATAACACTCATGGGTGTATGTGCTGAATCGGAAAAAAGGACGCTGTTTAGTTACTTATGAAAATAGTGTTTTGACTGCCGGTGTAGAGATAAATTCCGGAATAGAAAGAATATCTGTTATTTTGTACTGCAAATCATTTAGCATTTTTGGTGAAAACGACAATACTCATTAGTTCAAAAAGTGTAAATAACAGGAAATTCAAAAGCCCGTGGTTTAACCAGGAATGTGAAAATGCTAAAGGAAATTCAAAAGCCCGTGGTTTAACCAGGAATGTGAAAATGCTAAAGGAAATTTAAAAGCCCGTGGTTTAACCTGGAATGTGAAAATGCTAAAGGAAATTCAAAAGCCCGTGGTTTAACCAGGAATGTGAAAATGCTAAAGGAAATTTAAAAGCCCGTGGTTTAACCAGGAATGTGAAAATGCTAAAGGAAATTCAAAAGCCCGTGGTTTAACCTGGAATGTGAAAATGCTAAAGGAAATTCAAAAGCCCGTGGTTTAACCAGGAATGTGAAAATGCTAAAGGAAATTCAAAAGCCCGTGGTTTAACCAGGAATGTGAAAATGCTAAAGGAAATTTAAAAGCCCGTGGTTTAACCAGGAATGTGAAAATGCTAAAGGAAATTCAAAAGCCCGTGGTTTAACCAGGAATGTGAAAAGCTAAAGGAAATTTAAAAGCCCGTGGTTTAACCAGGAATGTGAAAATGCTAAAGGAAATTTAAAAGCCCGTGGTTTAACCAGGAATGTGAAATGCTAAAGGAAATTTAAAAGCCCGTGGCTTAACCAGGAATGTGAAAATACAAGGCATGATTTAAAACATGCAAATAAAATTTATAATAAGCATCGATCAACTCAACATATGGACATCCTTATTGTAAGAAGACGCTGTTTTCTATATTGTTAGACAATCGTCTACGAAAATGGGCCAACAACAATGAAATATTGAACGAATTCCAGTATGGATTCAGAAAAAATAAGAGTCAGTACAATACGCTGCATGCATATGTGTTTTAAGTTCAATAATTTATCAAATAAGTAAGCATGAAAAGAAAAAGGTGTATGCATCCGTTGTAGATTTTCGTAATTGATTTGATTTTTTTAAATATCGTAATATGGTTTAAATTATTAGAAGTAGGTGTTTCTACAAAAAAATGTATGCATGTTAAGAAGTATGTACACCTGTGTAAAATCATGTATGAAAGCTAATGGATCGCTTTCTGATTACTTTGATAGTTATATGGGTGTTAAACAAGGAGAACAACTCTCCCCATTACTACGTTTTCGCTTTGGAATCAAAACTATCTGACTGTGAATTTCTTAATTTTGTCAATGACTTTGATATGCTGTTGTTCACCGAAACGTGGATTTCTAAATATTCACAGATTGATATTGATGGATTTTTCTGTTTTGAATGTCCGCGTCCCAATGCCAATCTTAAAGCTCGTCGTAACAGTGTTACTGTATATTATAAAAATGCTTACAACAGTATAACCAAGCCTGTAGACTAAAGTCTTAACTAAACCACATACAAAACTCAAACTATGTTTGCAATGGCTATCGTTTATTCATTGTAATGGCGAGGTTAATTACAAGTACAAAACAAATGTTTTCAAATCTCTTTGAAAGTACTACGTACATATAGTCGAATACATGAAACATAGCATCGGCGCAGACCGAGATACACTGGACCAGGGTAAAAACCAGAGGTAAAAAATAATTAATGATAATATAAAAAAAACTCTGGAAAACTGTATCCAATGTACCTCAGGGATGTTTCATATATTTTGCTAACAATGTTTGATTGTTTGTAGATTATAATAATAATTTCCAAACGATAACATATTCGTACTTGGTTTTACGATATACTGAATGATACGTATAACGATGACGAATCTGAATTCAATTTGATTTTAACATTTAAATCAATATGGAAACCCGTTCCTAGATCTCATTCTCGAAACAATTCGAATTTGAATAGCGAAATTGCTTGCGAAACGATCTAGGCCTAGCGTAGAACTGACGATCAATCGAACCATATCACATGACCAAGCACGCACTCACAGTCATGTGATCATGCACCAATAATTCGCACACACAATGTTGTCCCAAGTATTGTTAAGACATACGTTATGACCTAAACTAATGTAACGCACAGAACTTAAAAGTCTTAACTAAACCACATACAAAACTCAAACTGTTTGCAATGGGCAAGACTTGCGATAGAACAAATACAAATGTTAGTTAGTCGATAATATTCAAATTCGAAATTCTACTACAATAATGACATCTTATAAATGTACTGTTAATCATAAACAATTTATAAATCATCTTTGTAACCATCTTTGGCTAAATCACTTCTCCAATGACCATGCCGTTTCACACATCTAAACTGCCTTAGTATTTACTGCAGTGGTAGCACCACTGGCTCTCGATGTAACTTTAAATCGGATAAATGGATTTTAACTGATATAAGACCTGCTATAGTTCTGATAAATTTAGCTAAGTTGTTCCACCCGTCCGCGGGATCATTTAGTACACTAACAAACAAATATGTGTCTTAGCTCGAGGACATACGATAAACATTAAATATCTATGAGACATTTTACCCGACAAACAGTGGTCTCCCCTTGGCTGTAAATACTTTGAACTATACCCTGTATATGTACGTTACCTTTGCTTTCCTTAATGAGCAGAACAAAGTTATTTGTCTTAATTACAACGTAACCAATCACTTCACCGAATTTCTAATCCCCGGCATAACGAATCATGATCATGTTCAAATCTCTCAAATCGATAACGTCTGTAAAATTCTTAAACATGTCAGTCATGTCAATTAAATGTTAATTGTTCACAGTGGGGGTTTGAATTCGAAAGTGTTTCTTACATGCTTTCTAGACCAGGCTTTGAAATCGTTGATAGTGTGATGCCATTTTCTTCCGAAATTACATTGTCTGATATTCCATTATCTCGCGAAGATTGTAAATAGTCTAAATACATTGCAACGTGAATTGCAATTGCATGTATTCGCTATAATCCCCTGGTAATACAATATTAATTGAACAATTTTACCTATTTATCACAGTATTATCTGCCCTTGAATATACCATGTGTGATACCATTCGCCCAATAAACATATTGGAAACAGCCTTATGTACACAAGCCTCATCCAGCTTTCCCTTCAAATTGCGTCCTAGGCCACCGTATCGATTACTACTGCGTAAACGAACAATTATGATGACTTATCACTAACCATATACATGTATGCCAATAATTTTATACGTCGATATCTCGATATCACCACTCCATGCCAATAAGCTGAAAGATAATGGTTATTTAACAAACATTCCGTTGTTGCCAAATTCCCTCTACACCAGCATCTGTCCTCGGTAAAACAATAACCTAATTAATCGTGTGTTTATCTTTCCAAGGCATCACAAACAGGTTAACATGACACATACTTCCATTCTGGTATAACTTTTCAATTTGCCTAAACAATGTATGACACATATTATCGATGGAACATTCCAGTTACCCACACGGGTTCAACGCTGACTAAAATAATCAAACGCTTCCTTACATGGAACCCACTATCTAGAATTGAAACGTTCACATTTATTTTTATACCGACTAGCAAATCTGTCAACTGTATGTGACCCACGGTCGTTGAAGCAGAATCACACATAGAGAAGTCGTCTGAATCTAATCATCCCTCGTAACGTTTGAATTTCTCTGAAACATTATAATTCTGACAAACATCCTAACCGTGAAACTACAAGGAAACATGTGTTATCTGTGTAACTAACTATGTTTCTATTTTAAATAATACTATTGTTACTAGGTAGCCAAAAATATTAATTGAGACTTAAGTTTATACTTGCTAGTGCATTCCAACTTACCTACTAGAATATAAATATATAGTCCATGAGGTAGCAACACTTTATGAATGGTTTCCAATTCTTGCAGAGTCGAATTGTTACCGACTTTATATTCTGCTCAAGCCTTGCCAACAGCCGACATTCATTTCATATACTGACACTTTACTTTATTTAAACTGCTGAATTCTTGAAATAAAGCAGTATGCAACTGGCTCACCTCTTGGAGCACAGTAACACTGTGAAACATGAGACTTTTTGGTTAGAATTAATTATGACAGCAGTTTAAATATATTGCCATGTTTTTATGCTGGGTGGGGAAATTGTTTGTACAAATGACCAATCTACGTTTACATGATTTGTGAGTTGTAGTGAAATCCTTTTGGTTTAGACAAGACGATTGATAATATCTTTAGAGCATACACTACCTTTTCGAAGCTGTCATCGATCTGTTTATCCAGAAATTATGGTTCTGATATGGTAAAATGACAAGCATTTTGATATTGCCTAGATGTGTGTATTGTGTATCACGTCATCAATTGTGGGTTTCACGTGAGCGTTGTACACCAACAGACAGCTGTCAAACGTATCTATTTTGACACACTTCATATTTTAAAACTACCTGTTATTACATTTGGAGAAAGGATCAGAATGTCTCATAATGAAGTGAAATCTTAGTTGATGCTAACATTCCCGTATCTTACATTCAATATTCTGCTATTGCGGCGGGATTTTGCAAGAATTCCGCGGAATCCCGTTGGCACAATCTGCCATTTTCTGCGAGATGCAGGATTACTGCTCTTTTCTGCGCTTGGTGGAATTCTTGCGGGATCGGGAAAATGTTACTATATAACCACTCGTTGGTTCATTTTGAGGCAGAACGAACAGGAGAACTAACGGGGAACGAAAGGGGAACTGACCATGGACGATACATTAGGGTGGGAATTTTATTGTATTATTTACGGATTTTGAAGGGGAAAAATAGCATCAAATGAATATTTTTGACGTGATATGCTTTTGATGATAAACACAGTTGTGATATTATTACGATCCGTCGGTGGGAGGAGCCATCGCAGCTCCACTGATCAGCTACCGCCCGCCTCAAGCTGGGCAGCCCCCAGCCAATTAGGTGTTGATCCGCCACAGTCTGTCTGCTTCTTTGGGTGCACGGGGCTTATGGTGCTAGCACCTGACAAGCTGACTGTAAAACTTACGCACCAAGCAACACACGCAAAAACCAAACGAAGTCTCCAGCACTTCGCATAGCAAGCTGGAACGTTAGAACGATGATGCCAGGCTTCTCGGACGATCTACAACTGATTGACGACAAGCGTAAAACAGCCGTCATAGATGCTGAACTCTCCCGGCTAAATGTTGACATTGCCGCCCTACAAGAGACAAGACTGCCAGACGACGGCTCATTACAAGAGAAAGAGTACACTTTCTTCTGGAAAGGCAAGGGACTAGATGAAAGGCGCGAGTATGGCGCTGGATTTGCAGTAAAGTCATCCCTTCTACCAATGATAGAACCATCCACTGCTGGCATGGAACGGATGTTAAGTCTTCGCCTGAACTGTAGCACAGGCCCAGTGCACCTGATGCGAAATACATATTTTACAGTGAGATTGACAGGATTATTGGACAACTGCCTCGTACAGAAGACCTATACTTGCTTGGTGACTTCAATGCCAGAGTAGGAACGAACCATGACGTCTGGCCCACATGCATTGGTCACCATGGAACTGGGAAAATGAACGAAAACGGCCAGAGACTACTGGAACTATGCTGTGCCAGGAACCTGTGCATAACGAACACATATTTTCCAAACAAGCACAAACACAGAGCCTCATGGATGCACACCAGATCACACCAGTGGCACCAACTAGACGTTATCATCACTAGAAGAAACCGTCTCCAAGCCGTCCACAACACACGCAGTTACCACAGTGCCGACTGTGACACCGACCACTCTCTTGTCATCGCAAATGTGGTACTGCAACCAAGAAAGAAGTTCCACCAAGCTAAGCCAAAGTGTCTCCCTAAGATCAACACGACCCATATCACCGACACAGACAGGACCAACAAGTTCATGTCCCTCATCGAGGATATCGCCCCAGCCGATGCTGGCATATCTGCAGAAGCTAGATGGAGCCACCTTAGCTCAACCATCCACAAATCTGCCATCGATGCCTATGGGAAGAAGGAAAAACGAAATGTTGACTGGTATGAAGCAAATGCACAAGTTCTGGAACCTGTGACAGAAAGTAAAAGGCAGGCCCTCGACAACTGGAAGAAAGCGCCAACCCAGCAAAACTTGGAATCACTCAGGAAATCCAGGAGTGAATGCCAGAAGACAGCCAGGAAATGTTCCAACGACTATTGGCTCCAGCTATGCTTCACCATAGAGCATGCTTCCTCCTCCGGCAACATAAAGTCCATGTACGAAGGCATCAAACAGGCCACTGGTCCCAATGTGAAGAAAACGGCTCCACTCAAAACCAAGTCAGGCGAGGTAATCACCGACCGAAGCAAGCAGATGGAGAGATGGGTAGAGCATTATTAGAGAACACAGTCTCCGAGGAGGCCCTCAACAGCAACCCGACACTTCCCGTACTTGAGGAGCTCGACAGCGAGCCAACCATGGCTGAACTTGAAACAGCCATCAAAGCCCTCACCAGCGGAAAAGCAGCAGGAACTGATGCCATACCCCCTGAGCTGATTAAACAAGGGAAGCCAGCTCTACTACCACTTCTCCATGAACTTCTCTGTCTATGCTGGAAGGAAAGTGAAGTGCCACAAGACATGCGCGATGCAAAGATAGTCACACTCTTCAAGAATAAGGGTGACAGAAGCGACTGCAACAACTATCGCGGCATATCCCTACTCAGCATTGTTGGCAAAGTATTTGCTCGGGTTATTCTCGCAAGACTGCAGGTGGTAGCAGAGCGCATATACCCAGAATCCCAGTATGGTTTCCGATCTGGTCGATCCACCGTGGACATGATCTTTTCAGTGAGGCAACTCCAGGAAAAGTGTAGGGAGCAACAACAGCCACTGTACCTCGCATTCGTGGACCTAACAAAGGCATTCGACCTGGTCAGTCGCTGTGGACTTTTCAAATTGCTACACAAGATTGGCTGTCCACCAAAATTGCTAAGCATGATCATGTCATTCCACAAAGAGCACCGTCAGCTTCGACGGCGACACTTCCAAGCCTTTTCCCATCCTCAGCGGAGTCAAGCAAGGCTGCGTCCTCGCACCGACGCGCTTCGGCATCCTCTTCTCACTCCTCCTGACATATGCCTTCCAGTCCTCCTCTGACGGTCTCTACATCCACACCCGACACGATGGCAAGCTATACAACTTGGCCCGCTTGCGCGCCAAAACCAAAACAACTCGTGTCCTACTCAGGGAGATGCTGTTCGCTGACGATGCAGCCCTCGCAAGCCACATACACGATGGCCTCCAGCGCCTCGTGGATCAGTTCTCCAATGCATGCCGTGAGTTTGCCCTAACCATCAGCATAAAGAAAACAGAGGTCATGACCCAGGACGTTGCAGATCCAGCTCCCATAGCCATTAACGGCTCTACACTCGCCATGGTCGACAACTTCAGATATCTAGGATCACTGATATCCAACAACCTGTCCCTCGATGCTGAGATCAATGCACGCATTGGGAAAGCAGCCACCGTCATGTCAAAACTCACCAAGAGAGTCTGGGAGAACAGAAACCTAACGCTGAACACCAAGTTGAAGGTATATCAGGCCTGCATACTCAGCACGCTCCTCTACGGCAGTGAGTCATGGACGACATATGCCAGACAAGAGACAAAGCTGAACTCATACCATATGAGGTGCCTTCGCAGGATCTTGGGAATCACTTGGGAAGATAGGGTCACCAACACAGAGGTCCTCAGCAGAGCGAGTTCAACAACCATCTATGCAATGCTCAGTGAACGCCGCCTGCGCTGACTAGGTCATGTCCGACGCATGGACAAAGGACGCATCCCCAAAGATCTACTATACGGTCAACTTGAACAAGGATCACGTCCAACTGGTCGCCCCCACCTAAGATACAGGGACGCTTGTAAGAGGGACCTGCGTTCAGCGCAAATCAACAGAGTCTTGGGAGGACACAGCATCAAACCGGTCATCATGGAGACACGTTGTGAACGCTGGGGTCAGACGAGCCGAGGCTGAGCGAACTTGGCTTCGTGAGCAGAAACGACAGAAGCGAAAGGCATCAACCAAACTGCATGACTCGATCTTCACCTGCGATGCCTGCAACAGAGACTGCCACTCAAGAATAGGCCTACTCAGTCACCGCAGAAGATGTTCCTCAACAAGAGCGCAATCCATCGTCTCATAAGACGGACGGAGGCTGATGAAACATTAGAAAAGAATGAGTAAATTTATATGAGTTTGAAGCTGAAAATCTGAGTTTATTTTATTTATTCCCATGATGACTGGAATGTCAATTTAAATGTTCTCACAAGTCTGTCCACGCCTAACGCTACCAGCATAGTCGTGACATTATCTCGGCGATCTTACTGACGAAGTTTCGGGAAACGCGATAGCAATTTTCATCACTGGAGGTTCAAAAAAATACGCATTTCGCCTGAAAGAGCCAGATGAATCCGGAAAACAAACACATTTGCAAAATGAGAGGAATCACACGTGATCATAGAAATTGACAAAATATCAATGTAATGATTACAATGATACTCGATAATTCCAAACAAACACTTACAGTAAATTTAAAGATCTTTTCAAAATTAGTAGAGACAGAAATAGTACAAACTATGTCACAAAACAAGGATTTCAGACTAGTGTTTGACAAGCGAAGTCATTCATGAAATCTACATCTCTTATCCATATGGATTTTAACCGATATAAAGACAATGTTGCTGTTTCCTGAACATTGTAAAATACCTGTTGAATGAACAATATATTATATATATTATTATATTTCGGGTTTTACGCCTGCATCAGCAACATTTTGGGCTATATTGCCGGCGGGCAGTTTACCTAACAACACCATTCCTGGGCAGGCTCCAACGGTTAACCAGTACTTGGGTGCACCAACCTCCGTAAGAAACTGCCAACTTTTTCATATAAATGAGACACGGTCTGAGCTGGGCTCGAACCCGTGACCATCAGTGATGATAGGTTACAGTGGTATACAAGTGTTGAATGAACAATGTGTCTTTGGTTGACTATATTGTGTAGATTCAATGGGTACAGGCATTAATTGTAAATGTTAATAATTCAATTAATATAAATGAAAAGTGTATGTGGGGAGAATTTGCAGATTATTGCAACATACATGATTCATATAACAACATAATAAAACATTCGGTTTTAGATATATTCCGTCAGCTGTTCCAAATTTGATATAACACATGCTTTGTCAACGCCTACTGGTATCTCTTTGTCTTTATCAAGCAACAAAAGTCCATGGCAGCCCGCACGTTTGGCACCAAAGTAGTCCGTAGTTGCATTGTCTCCAACGTGCAGAGCATCTTCAGGTTTTACGTCCGCCATTTTGTATCCCAAATGAAAAATGTCTGGATCAGGTTTTGCCTTTTTTACAACGGCTGATGCCAAAATAAAGTCGAAATAATGCGTCAAAGACAATTGAGTTAGAATTTTTTCAAGTCTGTCGTCAAAATTTGAAATGACACCAAGCTTTACTCCATTTTGCTTTAGTTTTGTCAGTGTCGACTCGACACCCGGCAGCACTTCCCATCCGGTTTGCGTAGAAAACATGACATATAAGTGTTGTGCAATTCGTTCCAGATCTTGATCATCACTGCCCGCTGCTTTGAATGAATCTACAACCACGTCTGTCCACCATTGAAATGGAGTAAATCCGCTGTGTACACCAAAATTGGGATATAACTTACAATGGTGCTTGAACACTACTTTGAAAGATGCATCCAATTTTCTAGCGTCCACTACCTTGCCATATATCTCTGCTACTTTAGAATAATTCTCTCCCACACCTCCTAGAACACGTATAATTGTGTTTGTGACGTCAAACGTTACGAGCCGGATTAGTGTCATTTCACGGAAAAGCAGGCGTGTATTTAGCAATGGTTGTAACTGGAAGCAAAAATATAAGAGATTTAACAATAACGTATATATATCTACATATACCCTGTGTAACCAGATACAAAACATGCATGTACAACATTACTTTCTAAACCATTAATATCATTATTTCATTCATAACAAATTATGCCCATATGGTGTGCTGTTTCGGTTTGTATTATTGGTATTACAGCATTCGAATATTCTCCAGTACCCTAAACAAAAATAGGTATTGAAATAAGAAATCACAAAAGCTACATGGACGTTTATTTCTAATCAGTTCTGGCAGGAATATAGATATATGTCAATCAACCAGACCCTGGTTCTGGCAAAGGAAACTGCATACTAGCTGTAGTCCCATACTGTAACCCACTGAAACTAACTCAACTAGTTCAACATGTCGCTGTGTAAAATTCATGTGCGGTTAATTCAAAATAGACATATTAGGTCTTCGCAATTCCCAATCAGATGAACAGTTTAGCCGAAAGCTATATCGTATCGGTTACAAGTGCTTAATTTAACGAAAATTCAGTTGAAAAAGCAATGAGAGTGTATGAACACTAAGCTTTATATTGACTAACAGAAAGACAAGTCAACGCAAATAAAAGTTAAATTCAAATTATCAAAGATGAATTGATTCCCAATAATAACCTAACCCAATCTCTAATCAGCTTGCACTCTCATCACCACGACATCTCTCTATTTAATTAGATAGATAGATAAATGTTTATTTACGTCTCATTTTTGTACAAGCATACACAACATATTGAAACAGTAATATTAAAACAATGTACAAAACCACTCATGTTTGAGTTATAAGAGACAAACTAAGATATAATATAACAGCATCTTAAAACTTACTTTAACCCTTTCAACACCACATACCTCTAAATAGGCTTACAAAAACTACAATCCAGATGAGCCGGCTCGTCACGAGCCGTCTCATCAGGATCTGCACTTTTTGCCAGTGATATGACTATTTTTAGACATAATTACCCATTTTGATAAATGAACTTGTCCAAATGTGATTTTCTGATTCATTTATTGGTTTATGAATATCATGGACCAGTCCATGTGAGTTACTTGGTGTTGAATGGGTTAACTACTATTTAATTATGTGCACAGAATGTGGCATACTACCAGAAACACTTGAGTACGTAGTATTTAGTTTATGCACATTATTTTAGCTCGATTGCGAAAGAAGTTCTTACAACTTATATTAATCACTCTCGAGACCACATTCCTGTTGGAATACATTGCAGCGAGGGAGAGAGAAGAGGCAACATGGACTTTAAAGATGCCTTGCCAAACTGACTTATAAATAATGTATTCCGGTTAACATAATTATATACTATACATGTAGACGATTGGTTCAATGTACATGTAGATTACAATTATAGCCGGTGGTCTGTGTGTGTTTTACGTTTATTTATCGTCGCTACCGGTTGCCTATATGAGTGACGCCTCCTGAAGAGATTAGTCATTTTAGATGTTTGGAGGATAGTGCAATGATACAGATAGAGACCCATTACACCGTGCACGTAAAAGAACCAGAAGAGACTCTGGAATGGGTCTGTATCATTGCACTATCCTCCAAAATCTAAAATGGCTAATCTCTTCAGGAGGCATCGCTCATATGGGCGGGCTGTATCGACGATAAATAAATGTAAAACACAAACAGAGAGCTGTATATGGGAAGGGTTGTAATTAAATGACGACGGCATATATGGGTAGAGTGCAGAGCCGTATTTTGCGGAGGACCATATTTGGACAAGGAGAGCCATATTTGAGGAGAGCCATATTGTGGGATGTCTGTACTTGGGGAGGCCGGCCGTTTATGGTGAGGAAACCACTTTGGGGAGGGTCATATAAACGGAGTCATTTATGGAGGAGAGCCGTATATCTGGACATTCGCATATAGAGCCAAATAACCGGAGAGTCGTATATGGAGGAGAGCCGTATATCCAGAGTCGTATATGGAGGAGAGCCGTATATCCAGAGAGTCGTATATGGAGGAGAGCCGTATATCCAGAGTCGTATATGGAGGAGAGCCGTATATCCAGAGAGTCGTATATGGAGGAGAGCCGTATATCCAGAGAGTCGTATATGGAGGAGAGCCATATATCCAGAGTCGTATATGGAGGAGAGCCGTATATCCAGAGAGTCATATATGGAGGAGAGCAGTATATCCAGAGAGTCGTATATGGAGGAGAGCCGTATATTCAGAGAGTCGTATATGGAGGAGAGCCGTATATTCAGAGAGTCGTATATGGAGGAGAGCCGTATATCCAGAGAGTCATATATGGAGGAGAGCCGTATATCCAGAGAGTCGTATATGGAGGAGAGCCGTATATCCAGAGAGTCGTATATGGAGGAGAGCAGTATATCCAGAGAGTCGTATATGGAGGAGAGCCGTATATCCAGAGTCATATATGGAGGAGAGCCGTATATCCAGAGAGTCGTATATGGAGGAGAGCAGTATATCCAGAGAGTCGTATATGGAGGAGAGCCGTATATCCAGAGAGTCGTATATGGAGGAGAGCCGTATATCCAGAGAGTCGTATATGGAGGAGAGCCGTATATCCAGAGAGTCGTATATGGAGGAGAGCCGTATATCCAGAGAGTCGTATATGGAGGAGAGCCGTATATCCAGAGAGTCGTATATGGAGGAGAGCCGTATATCCAGAGAGTCGTATATGGAGGAGAGCCGTATATCCAGAGAGTTGTATATGGAGGAGAGCCGTATATCCAGAGAGTCGTATATGGAGGAGAGCCGTATATCCAGAGAGTCGTATATGGAGGAGAGCCGTATATCCAGAGAGTCGTATATGGAGGAGAGCAGTATATCCAGAGAGTCGTATATGGAGGAGAGCCGTATATTCAGAGAGTCGTATATGGAGGAGAGCCGTATATTCAGAGAGTCGTATATGGAGAAGAACCGTATATATCCGGAGTCGTTTCTGAAGGAGAGTCATATATGGAGGAGAGCCGTATATCCGGAGAGTTGTGTATGGAGAAGAGTCGTATATCAGGAGATTTGTGTATGAAGGAGAGCTGTATATCCGGAGAGTCATGTATGAAGGAGAGCCGTATATCCGGGGTCATATATGGAGGAGAGCCGTATATCCGGAGAGTTGTGTATGAAGGAGAGCCGTATATCCGGAGAGTCGTATATGAAGGAGAGCCGTATATCCGGAGAGTCATGTATGAAGGAGAGCTGTATATCCGGAGTCGTGTATGAAGGAGAGCCGTATACCCGGAGTCATATATGGAGGAGAGCTATATTGGAGGGAATGAATTCCTCACAATGTATCCAGTCTAGTATCTGCAATATATATATATATGAGAAGTATTTCAACTGACATGTTTTGTGTATTGTGGTAATTAAATGTATTTTGCGGTCAATTTTGGGGTTTTAATCTACCAGTGTAAAAGCAATTTGTATCGATATATCAACCGAATGCTAACATGTAAAAGCAGATATTTTCCGCGATAGTTCAGTTATTCATATACCATTTTACTAGTGTATTAAATAACAAGATTATTTGTAGATACTAGATTGCGAAAATATTGGCATATATTAGGGATCCAGAAAAGCTAAGATTTCAAGTCAAGTCGCTGCTTGTTGGTTAGGACAAATTATTCGAGTTATATTTACATGATCACCGTTTGATGATTTGGACTGAACATCTATATTTTTGGTGATAGTTTATGGTGACATGGGTTAAAAACATACTAGACGGCGTAACATGAACACTATTAAATGAAATAGCTAACATTAATTGTCTGTTCTAAATTTATATATCTACCTTAAAGCTCGGTGAACTGCAAACTGTGGGCAAAACTCAGTAGAGCGGAAACAAAATGGCGGACAATGGATTTTATTTTTAGGGAAATTTGCAGACACAATATTTGTGAAATTACAGAAAACTAAGGACTTGCAAAGGTGAGATATCAATTTATCATATTTTTCGAATATCTCTTCGCAATTGTGTCAAAATATTTTACTAAATAAGGTCAACTTTCCCCAAAAATGCTGATTTCTACAGAAAGCGTTCATGGCAACAGAAATTGTTCCCAGTTACATCATCATTAGGTTTATATCTGAAAAGTAATTTCGGTTTCTTCATGATAGTGAAACATTGTTTTATAAATTTTGTCATGACTAGCAAATGTTTTTAAATATACACTTGTTTTATATACCTTTTTTGTATACTCATTGTCCAGAACAATTACAGTAGAGCAATGGCAGTTTAGTGATCACTTCTTCTTCTCTGTTAATGGCTAACAGTCAACAATTGAACTATTATGACCATGCATGGGGGGTTAGAAAAGTGAGCTACCAGGCCTCCTGAGCTACTATAATCCCACCAAAGATGACACTGGTAGTATGATAAAAAAAGGTGCAAAAACCTAACACCTTAAACTTGTGGAAGTCGTGATAGGGCAGTGGATGCGCGTTCGCTTCAGGTGCTAAAGGTCGGGAGTTCGAGCCCCGCTGGAGCCGTTACGGATGTGTCCTTAGACAAGGCATTTAAATTCCACGTTACCTCTTCTCTCTCCCTTGTGGCGATGGATTCCATCAGGAATGAGGTCTGGCGAGTGATTAATATAAGTTGTAATAACTTGTTTCACAATAAAGCTAAAATAAATTTGTGTAAACTAAACACCTTAAACCGTAAAAGCCCTTAAGCCTACAATATGTACATATACTAGAAGTGTGCAAAGAGAGGTTACTAGTTGTTAAGAACAAAATATAAACAAGTGTGTTCTGTTATGGCTTCATCATCGATGCAGCCAGCGTTGACTTAAATCCTGCGATAGTCAGCGCTGACTACATGAGATGGCAGTATGTTCCATTGAACAACTGTTCTCGGAAAGTATGAGCACTTGAAATAGTCAACTGTTCTGAATGGAATGTCAGTGGCGTACCCAGCCAATTTTGATGTGGACTCCAAACGAGCACCGAAGGTGCGAGTGGTGTAGGGTGGTCTGGGGGCATCCCCCCAGCAAATTTTTAAAACCTGGACATCATTTTGTGCACTCTGGCGACTCTGAGAACTAATTATATTCCGATAAATAAACTTGGAAAGCGTATGTTTTTTATGCGGCAATTTGTAAAAATGTCTGAACTATACTGTACATCAGTGCATCGTCTGAGTTTCATATCTTTAGCTGGGTATGTGTATGAAAAGGGAGTGCATCTACATGTACGTAGATCTACCTGCTTGTGCCTATACTTGTGCTTTTACTTGCAAAGAACTGCTTAGTACTGGAGCTTACCAGGAACACTGTTGAAAGATGGCGTTAAACTGCACATGCATATAGATCTACGCTGTAATTATTAATGTACTGGTAAATGAGGGTTGAGATTTTAATAGTCCACAGACCTACATAGATACAGACAGTTGAATGCCATAAAGGTCTTTAAAGAAAGTCAAGTTTTCTCTCCTTCCTGGAGGCAAATGTTGTCATTACAGTGTCAATGTCAATTTTTTCGTGCCTATTTTTCTTATTTTTGAAGATAGGTATATGGTGTCAGTGGATAAAATGTAGGGTAGTGTCTGAAGTTTTGGAAATGAAGAAACAATTGGAATCCGATTTCACTAAGGCCCACAAAAAGTTTTCAAAATATGATAAACTCATAAAAATACTGACATTGAATCCATTGTATCCATTGTCAATCTAGTGAGTAGTGAGTGTAGTCAGTGTACGATGACGTCAGAGTTTTACTATAGTCTATATACATTACCACAGATAGTCTACTAGTCTGTATAGTAGAAACTCATTTCGCTCGCTCGTACGCGCGGTTTACCGTTTTTTTAAAGATTTTTGTTTGTTTTGAAAATGATGTGGACACCACTGCGTACTTGCGTATAGGCAGTTACGTGCCTGAATGTGATATGCCAAATGGTGGTAATGTCGTGACTGTCTGCTGTAAGGTGTGAGATATTGTGTGGATTGACAGCCATGTGATTACTTACCATTTTATAGAACTTATGCTTAAAATATGACATGTCGAAATTAGGATTCTCATTGGCCCGTAAGATGAGAAATATATCTTTCTTGTACTTATTTTTCTTTTCTTCCTGACTTTGATTTAAATATGATTCAACAGTTCAATGTCTCGCCAATACAAATGCTAATTTCGACAGTATGACTGTAATTTCGACCCCCAATTGGACTTTTAAAAATATCAAACAATACATAAGCAAAGAGTGTTTGGAACTGAACAGTAATCATCAAAATGCATTATATAATCAATGAATGAAACGTGAAATAAGTTCAACAGTCCATTTAAACACAGAACTCGCAATGGTAGGGGTAGTTGTTTATTTGCTCAGCAGATATTTCAAATAACACTGCGTCGCCAGTGCATGTGATGTTCCATTTCCTTGGACAAGCTACACTGACCCATTCATATGCATCGCCTTCGACAGAACCACAACCAGGACAGATGTGTGTTGCGTCATCACACAACCAGGACAGGTGTGTGTTGCGTCATCACACAACCAGGACAGGTGTGTGTTGCGTCATCACACAACCAGGACAGGTGTGTGTTGCATCATCACACAACCAGAACAGGTGTGTGTTGCATCATCACACAACCAGGACAGGTGTGTGTTTCATCATAGTCATCATCACACAACCAGGACAGGTGTGTGTTTCATCATAGTCATCATCACACAACCAGGACAGGTGTGTGTTTCATCATAGTCGTCATCACACAACCAGGACAGGTGTGTGTTTCATCATAGTCATCATCACAACCAGGACAGGTGTGTTTCGTCATAGTCATCATCACACAACCAGGACAGGTGTGTGTTTCATCATAGTCGTCATCACACAACCAGGACAGGTGTGTGTTTCATCATAGTCATCATCACACAACCAGGACAGGTGTGTGTTTCGTCATAGTCATCATCACACAACCAGGACAGGTGTGTGTTTCATCATAGTCGTCATCACACAACCAGGACAGGTGTGTGTTTCATCATAGTCATCATCATACAACCAGGACAGGTGTGTGTTTCATCATAGTCATCATCATACAACCAGGACAGGTGTGTGTTTCATCATAGTCATCATCATACAACCAGGACAGGTGTGTGTTTCGTCATAGTGGTCATTACACAACCAGGACAGGTACACCTGTGTGTTTCGTCATGGTCGTCATCACACAACCAGGACAGGTGTGTGTTTCATCATAGTCATCATCAGTCTGTGCAAAGCTGTGCTGTATATTTTCATCACTGATATCAGAATCTGAAGATGACTGCTTTCTCTGTTTCTTTGCCTGCTTTGGCCTGGAATTTTCTTGTCTGGCCTCAGGTGTCCTTCGTTTCTTCTCTTCTCTCTCAGCCTCAGGTTTCCTTCGTTTCTTCTCTTCTCTCTCAGCCTCAGGTTTCTTTCGTTTCTTCTCTTCTCTCTCAGCCTCAGGTTTCCTTCGTTTCTTCTCTTCTCTCTCAGCCTCAGGTTTCCTTTGTTTCTTCTCTTCTTTCTCAGCCTCAGGTTTTCTTCGTTTCTTCTCTTCTCTCTCAGCCTCAGGTTTCCTTCATTTCCTCTCTTCTCTCTCGGCTTCAGGTTTCCTTCGTTACCTCTCTTCTCTCTCAGCCTCAGGTTTCCTTCGTTTCCTCTCTTCTCTCTCAGCCTCAGGTTTCCTTTGTTTCTTCTCTTCTCTCTCAGCCTCAGGTTTCCTTCATTTCTTCTCTTCTCTCTCAGCCTCAGGTTTCCTTTGTTTATTCTCTTCTCTGTCAGCCTCAGGTTTCCTTCATTTCTTCTCTTCTCTCTCAGCCTCAGGTTTCCTTTGTTTCTTCTCTTCTCTCTCAGCCTCAGGTTTCCTTTGTTTCTTCTCTTCTCTCTCAGCATCAGGTTTCCTTCATTTCCTCTCTTCTCGCTCAGCCTCAGTTTCCTTCGTTTCCTCTCTTCTCTCTCAGCCTCAGGTTTCCTTCGTTTCCTCTCTTCTCTCTCAGCCTCAGGTTTCCTTCGTTTCCTCTCTTCTCTCTCAGCCTCAGGTTTCCTTTGTTTCTTCTCTTCTCTCTCAGCCTCAGGTTAGGTTTCCTTCATTTCTTCTCTTCTCTCTCAGCCTCAGGTTTCCTTTGTTTCTTTTCTTCTCTCTCAGCCTCAGGTTTCCTTTGTTTCTTCTCTTCTCTCTCAGCCTCAGGTTTCCTTCGTTTCTTCTCTTCTCTCTCACGTCTCTTGATTTCCTTCTCATCTGCCTTTTGCTTCCTAGTTTGTTCTCTTTGCACCTTTCATTCTTGCTTTGCTTCTTCCTCATCCTTTTTGGTGTCTTCTCTGTCTTTCAGCATTTTCCAGATAGGGCCATTGGTAACTTTATTTTTATAGTCTTTTGTTTAAGTTCGGGAACATGGAGAAGTGAGAATGACTGCATTACCTTGTATACCACTGATACACTACTGTATTACCTCGTATACCACTGATACACTACTGCATTACCTCGTATACCACTGATACACTACTGCATTACCACGTATACCACTGATACACTACTGCATTACCTTGTATACCACTGATACACTACTGTATTACCACGTATACCACTGATACACTACTGTATTACCACGTATACCACTGATACACTACTGCATTACCTTGTATACCACTGATACACTACTGTATTACCACGTATACCACTGATACACTACTGTATTACCACGTATACCACTGATACACTACTGCATTACCATGTATACCACTGATACACTACTGCATTACCTCGTATACCACTGATACACTACTGTATTACCACGTATACCACTGATACACTACTGTATTACCACGTATACCACTGATACACTACTGTATTACCTCGTATACCACTGATACACTACTGTATTACCTCGTATACCACTGATACACTACTGTATTACCACGTATACCACTGATACACTACTGTATTACCACGTATACCACTGATACACTACTGTATTACCTCGTATACCACTGATACACTACTGTATTACCTCGTATACCACTGATACACTACTGCATTACCTCGTATACCCCTGATACACTACTGCATTACCTCGTATACCACTGATACACTACTGTATTACCACGTATACCACTGATACACTACTGCATTACCACGTATACCACTGATACACTACTGCATTACCTCGTATACCACTGATACACTACTGCATTACCTCGTATACCACTGCATTACCTCGTATACCACTGATACACTACTGCATTACCTCGTATACCACTGATACACTACTGCATTACCTCGTATACCACTGATACTCTACTGCATTACCTCGTATACCACTGATACACTACTGCATTACCTTGTATACCACTGATACACTACTGCATTACCTCGTATACCCCTGATACACTACTGCATTACCTCGTATACCACTGATACACTACTGCATTACCTCGTATACCACTGATACACTACTGCATTACCTCGTATACCACTGCATTACCTCGTATACCACTGATACACTACTGCATTACCTCGTATACCACTGATACACTACTGCATTACCTTGTATACCACTGATACACTACTGCATTACCTCGTATACCACTGATACACTACTGCATTACCTCGTATACCACTGATACACTACTGCATTACCTCGTATACCACTGATACACTACTGCATTACCTCGTATACCCCTGATACACTACTGCATTACCTCGTATACCACTGATACACTACTGCATTACCTCGTATACCACTGATACACTACTGCATTACCTCGTATACCACTGCATTACCTCGTATACCACTGATACACTACTGCATTACCTCGTATACCACTGATACACTACTGCATTACCTCGTATACCACTGATACACTACTGCATTACCTCGTATACCACTGATACACTACTGCATTACCTCGTATACCACTGATACACTACTGCATTACCTCGTATACCACTGATACACTACTGCATTACCTTGTATACCCCTGATACACTACTGCATTACCTCGTATACCACTGATACACTACTGCATTACCTCGTATACCACTGATACACTACTGCATTACCTCGTATACCCCTGATACACTACTGCATTACCTCGTATACCACTGATACACTACTGTATTACCACGTATACCACTGATACACTACTGCATTACCATGTATACCACTGATACACTACTGCATTACCTCGTATACCACTGATACACTACTGCATTACCTCGTATACCACTGATACACTACTGTATTACCACGTATACCACTGATACACTACTGCATTACCTCGTATACCACTGATACACTACTGTATTACCTCGTATACCACTGCATTACCTCGTATACCACTGATACACTACTGCATTACCTCGTATACCACTGATACACTACTGCATTACCTCGTATACCCCTGATACACTACTGCATTACCTCGTATACCCCTGATACACTACTGCATTACCTCGTATACCACTGATACACTACTGCATTACCTCGTATACCACTGATACACTACTGTATTACCTCGTATACCACTGATACACTACTGCATTACCTCGTATACCACTGATACACTACTGCATTACCTCGTATACCACTGATACACTACTGCATTACCTCGTATACCACTGATACACTACTGCGTTACCACGGATACCACTGATACATTGAGTGGTTACTGTCATTGACTTAAAATCACCAGCCAGTAGGTTCGAAATCCACTGGGATGTAGAAATGTTTCATGTTAGAAGCTATCCAGCTGGCATGCAGAAGGTTGGTGGTTCTACCTGGGTGTCTTTTCATGCCTGAAATACTGCTCGTAGGGGCACCTGCTGTCTTCATCCACCAATAATAGCTGGAGAGTCGCCATATGACCTAAGCTGTCGGTGCGACTTTAAACCCACACAAACAAACAAATATAATAAAATAAAAAATAAGCTTTTTTCTCACAAACGTCACACACATTGGTTAGATTTGAGTAACTGCTTGGGTCAGCTAAGCATGAAAGCATGTCTCCTATCCATAAGGGATTCAACATGTGTGGCGTCCGTGGTCCAGTGGTAGAGCATCGGATTTGGAATCGAACGTTCCCGGGTTCGATACTCGGTCAGGCCACATATGTAGTGTCACTGAGCAAGGCACCTCACACACACATTGCTTAGTACTGGTTAACCACTTAGGTCGGCTAAGCCTGCGCAGGAAAACATGTCTAGGTCCCCGCAAGGGGTTTGACATTAATGGAACATACATACATACCGTACATAACATTCACTAGAAAAGAAAAATGCTAATATTGTTTTCACTAGCCCCAATTACCTCCCCTGAAATTCTTTTCTATAAATGTTTTTATAGGATAAAAACTCATATTGTTGTAAAGATGTATATTCCACTGTTTAAGTGGTATATAAATGCTTTTTAATGATTTTCTTAAAGTATTATACGATAGTATTTTATATAAAATTGGACCAGTGCCATGGACAGATGTGGCTAATATGCACAGACAGACTTTGGTAATGCTTACGATAGCTGAAATCCTGTAACAGGTCGGAGCGGCGACATTCTTCTCCATTTTATAAAGTTGGAGAAAAGTCAAAAACGGTTATCTGTAATCATTAGTGGTATATTGATCTTACTGAAATATTGATCTGCAAAAGAATTCACACTTGTGATTTTATCATGAAGCATTAAACAAGGTTATGATAGTGTGTTTGTTCTGTGTGTACTTTACGTTTATTTATCGTCGCTACCAGTTGCCCATATGTGCGACGCCTCCTGAAGAGATTAGTCATTTTAGATTTTTGGAGGATAGTGCAATGATACAGACAGAGTCTACTCTGGTTCTTTTGCATGCACAGTGTACAGCACCCGACACAAGACCTCAGTTTAAGTCCCATCTGAAAGACTGTTAATTTTATTAGGATCAGATGGAGAATCGAACATGCGATCCCTGGATTACCAGTCCAGCGTGGTACCACTGGACTACAGATCTGTCTGTGTGTTTGTTCTGTTATTGATTTTAATGATAATAGTTAAACAGTTGATGGCTGATTATTGTTTGACGTTTTCGTTTCATTTTCAAAACATTGACATAACTTTATGTAGAATTAAGATACTGAAGTATTTCCAAGCTTTGTAGGGTCCTCGATAAGTAAGAATGAATTTATAAAAATTATCTGGTTATATTTTCTGGTATGTACCAGTCCCTGCTTCCTCTAGCTCGATTGCGAAACAAGTTTTTACAGCATTATATTAATTGCTCTCGAGATCTCATTCCTGATGCAATCTATCGCTATGAAGGAGAGAGAAGTGGCAATGTGGAATTTAAGTGCCATGTCTAAAGGTACAATCGTAACTGCTGCACATGGGCGCAAGCTCCTGGCCTCCCACACCTGAATCGACCGCGCTATCACGACTCCCCTCTGGGGCTGGCACTAGGCAGAGTATACTGGTAGTAATCAGGATTTGCCCCAGATATTCAAACAAGGTCAAAGAAAGAGAAAGAAAATACACCATTGTGTTTGCCGAGGGGGGGGGGGTTAATAACATTGTCTGTATCACAATTCATGCACTCTGCTCGCTTCACACCAAGCAACCCGGGTACGATCCTCAGACAAATAAGTACCAGGTATGTGAGATGGTATAAATTGGACATGTTTGTTTTCTCCTGGTATTTACCAGTCATACCCCCCCCCCCCACACGCATGAATGACCACTATACATTTTCATACTCGCCAGTGTGAGAGTGATTAAGTTGCTAAAACTCGTTATTTGAAGACGTGAAGAGTTGATGTGGTCAAGCATCAATGATTAACGTGTGACGTGGACAGGCATACCTATATAAACTCAAAACATGCACATTGTATACAACATGGGATCGCAGGTTCGATCCCCCGTCTGACCCTAATAAAATTAACAGTTTCAGATGGGACGTTAAACAGAGGTCTCGTGTCGGTGCTTTGCACCGTGCACGTAAAAGAACCAGAGGAGACTCTGGAATGGGACTCTGTCTGTGTCATTGCACTATCCTCCAAAAATCTAAAATGACTAATCTCTTCATGAGGCGTTCCTCATATGGGTAACCGGTAGCGACGATAAATAAACGTAAACACACTTGTATACAACATATAAGGATAGGTGACACATTGTCTTCATCAAAAGGCTACGTGATTTATTAATTGGGTAGTATGCCCCGTAACTTAGTATATTGTACCCCACCCACCCACACGCACTGTTGTTTATTTTGTGTGGAATATTTATTCTGAAAATATACATGTTTTTCAGATGATTGTGATATAGACTAATTCTACCTCCACAATGAAGAGGACACCAAGGGCAGGTCAATCTAACCTTCCTGTACCTAAATCATCCAAGGGCTCTCCAAACAATGCCAAGTCCACTTTGAGCAAGGGTGGGCCTCACACACGCTCGGCGGAGGACATCCCGCGCAGGGTGCAGCTCAGTCTGGCTGGCTCTCCTACCACACCACAGAGGCGGGCCATATCCCCGGGAACTCCACAGAGGAGGAGTCTGCTGCCGGCTGCAGGTACTGATATCATTTTGTCGATGGGTTACTGTCGTTGACTCTAAATCACTTGCCTCTCACCGCTGGAGGTTATTTCAGGTAAGGAAGCTAACCAGCTGGTTTGCGGAATGTCGGTGGTTCTACCTGGGTGCCCGTCCGTGCCTGAAATACTGCTCATAGGGACACCCGGACTCTATCTCCACCAATAGCAGCTGGAGAGTTGGCATAATATGATCTAAACTGTAGGTGCGAGCTTCAACACAAACCATTTAATTATTACACAGCCTTTTACACAAGCCACATCCTTTACACAGCCTTTTCCACAAGTCACACAGGCCTTTACACAGCCTTTTACACAAGCCACATGGGCCTTTACACAGCCTTTTACACAAGTCACCCAGGCCTTTACACAGCCTTTTACACAAGCCACACAGGCCTTTACACAGCCTTTTACACAAGCCACATGGGCCTTTACACAGCCTTTTACACAAGCCACATGGGCCTTTACACAGCCTTTTACACAAGCCACATGGGCCTTTACACAGCCTCTTTACACAAGCCACACATGCCTTTACACAACCTTTTACACAAGTCACCCAGGCCTTTACACAACCTTTTACACAAGCCACACAGGCCTTTACACAGCCTTTTACACAAGCCACACAGGCCTTTACACAGCCTTTTACACAAGCCACACAGGCCTTTACACAGCCTTTTACACAAGCCACACAGGCCTTTACACAGCCTTTTACACAAGCCACACAGGCCTTTACACAGCCTTTTCCACAAGCCACACATACCTTTACACAGCCTTTTACACAAGCCACATGGGCCTTTACACAGCCTTTTACACACAGGGCATAAATGGGCAACCGGGTAGCGACGATAAATAAACGTAAAACACACAGAATGAAATGTAGGAAGCCACTGGAAACAGATACCACTATCACAAGTGCTTTGATAAGCTATCATTGAATACCTGTAATAGAATATGAAGTACTTAGGAATTTCAATCAGTAATGAGTGCCTTGTCTTGGCTTTATATTACTGACTGTATTGTTGTTATTCACTACCAGGACAGAATGGGCAGCAGACGGGCGTACGGTACATCACCGAGGATCTAGTGCGAAAGATCTGTAAAGAGGACAGTTTAGAGATGGTCACAACACTCAATCTCACACTGACAAAGGCCGAGGCCGGCAAGAAAATTAAGGTACACTTCGCAATTGACAATGGCTTTGTCTGGGAATCCAGGGCTCAAGCTAGACTCAAATGTTTGGGGGAAGTCACTTCTCTCTCTCCAGAATATTTAGGGAGAAGTATTAAAATTTAGAGAAGTGGGGAGACTTTAACTTTTCAATGACTGCAAAATAGTGAACTGTATTTAGTCATGGTTTGCAGGATATAGCCATTGGCATAGCTTCCTATAGGCCGAGGCCTACACTTCCCCCCCCCGAAAAATCGAAAAAATAAAAATGCCAAATCTGCAACAAAAATCGGGAGGCCAGTATTAAATTATATATGCTATAAATAGTGTTCCTGGGGACGACCACCGGACCCCCCTCCCGTCTTAAGTTTTAAGTTGGCCTACACATCGATTCCAGCCAAACTACGCCCCTGATAGCAACTATCGTATGTAGCTGCAAGGCATTCACTACACTTTAAAAGTCAAGAGTCAATGGCCATTGAGGTCACAATCTCAAATAAAGAGTCAATCTGGATTTTTCAAGAGTTAAGAGTTCGTACTTTCCATACAGGTAACTTTTCCCCAACCATATAAAAACATCTAGACCAAGGTGTGTCTTTGGTGCAACCAGACCTAATTTTTTTTAATCAGAAAACATTGACTAGTTTGCTGAACTTTGCATCTTGGGTTTAGAGCCTTACTGTTATTTTGTAACTTGTATAGTTCTACATTGTATCCCGGTTGCAAAGGTCACTAAATGATCATGAGTAGTGGATTTCCACATCTGAGCTTTCTGGGATCCTGCACTCAGATCAGCCTTGAAAAACCAATAGAAATGACGATTATACCTGTAATATGCCCATTTAAATATACCTGTAATACAACATTTAAATATACCTGTAATACAACATTTAAATATACCTGTAATACACCATTTAAATATACCTGTAATACGCCCATTTAAATATACCTGTAATACGCCCATTTAAATATACCTGTAATACGCCCATTTAAATATACCTGTAATACACCCATTTAAATATACCTGTAATACACCCATTTAAATATACCTGTAATACACCCATTTAAATATACCTGTAATACACCCATTTAAATATACCTGTAATACACCCATTTAAATATACCTGTAATACACCCATTTAAATATACCTGTAATACACCCATTTAAATATACCTGTAATACACCTATTTAAATATACCTGTAATACACCCATTTAAATATACCTGTAATACGCCCATTTAAATATACCTGTAATACGCCCATTTAAATATACCTGTAATACGCCCATTTAAAGCAGCATTACATCGTAATAAAGGATGTTTTGGGTAAAATTTCGCTCAGAAAAGATAAAATTCCCATAAATTTAAACTGTCATATACGCGAATTTGTTTATCAACACACAAAATGTAAACACGCACAGCGCGCATGTGTGAAACAACACAGGATGTAGAAAACAACGTATATATTTTGAACATGAAAGACTATCTATCTATCGAACCCATCGCGGGGATGTAGAAATGTCCCTAAAAGACTTAGCTAACAGAGGTATGAATCAACATATCAAGTAATTTAATTAAAAAGACAACGTGGGACAAATGGGGACGATGCATTCCGAATGTAAACAAGTGCGGACGATGCGTTCCGGTGTATACAAGTGCGTGCGTGACCGATCGACTCGGAAAGTCCTACTTTCGGTTTCGAGTTTGTTTTATCGCAAAAAAACACTGTTTACCAAATGAACATAAGCATACAAAGTATAATGTTAGAATGTGTAGCAGCATTGCTACCCATACGTAAAATTTATTTCATACGATGTAATGCTGCTTTAAATATACCTGTAATACGCCATATAAATAATTCTGCCTGCCTTCATGAAGTTAACCCTTTCCTTATATGGTGGTTAGCACGCTCACTTTACACAATGCAACCCTGATTCGATCCTTGAATCTGGAGGAATGTGGGATGCCAGATCGGACAGGTGAGTTTTTATCTAGATACAACTACCACACGATTGACCATATATTCATCCGCGCTTAGTTGTTAAAGCAATTTTCGCAATCTTTTTTTAAAGCCTTCCCCTATAGCAACACCCCTCGACACCACTGCTGATTGCACATACATTGACACATGCACAACCAACCAGAGAGGGGGCCTCCGTGGCCAGGTGGTTATTGTAGTTTACCTCAATCACTTGCCCCTCACTACTGCTGGTTTGATTCCCACTGAGGGTGTTAAATAATTTCATATGAAGAAGCTCTCCCTCTTGTGAGCTAAAATAAATTTGTATAAACTAATCTAGTGATTGCAACCAGTAATAATTGCTAGTAACCTCTATGGTGGTGGGGCAGTAACCCCTATGGTGGTGGTGCAGTAACCTCTATGGTGGTGGGGCAGTAACCTCTATGGTGATGGGGCAGTAACCTCTATGGTGGTGGTGGTGCAGTAACCTCTATGGTGGTGGTGCAGTAACCTCTATGGTGGTGGGGCAGTAACCTCTATGGTGGTGGGGCAGTAACCTCTATGGTGGTGGGGCAGTAACCCCTATGGTGGTGGGGCAGTAACCCCTATGGTGATGGGGCAGTAACCCCTATGATGATGGGGCAGTAACCCATATGGTGATGGGGCAGTAACCTCTATGGTGGTGGGGAGTAACTTCTATGGTGATGGGGCAGTAACCCTATGATGATGGGGCAGTAAACTCTATTGTGGTGGGGTAGTAACCCTATGGTGGTGGGGCAGTAACCTCTATGGTGGTGGGGCAGTAACCCCTATGGTGATGGGGCAGTAACCCCTATGGTGATGGGGCAGTAACCCCTATGGTGGTGGGGCAGTAACCTCTATGGTGGTGGGGCAGTAACCCTATGGTGATGGGGCAGTAACCCTATGGTGATGGGGCAGTAACCCCTATGGTGATGGGGCAGTAACCTCTATGGTGGTGGGTCAGTAACCCCTATGGTGGTGGGGCAGAAACCCTATGGTGATGGGGCAGTAACCCCTATGATGATGGGGCAGTAACCTCTATGGTGGTGGGCAGTAACCCCTATGGTGGTGTGACAGTAACTCTATAGTGGTGGGACAGTAACCCCTATGATGATGGGGCAGTAACCTCTATGGTGGTGGGGCGAGTAACCTCTATGGTGGTGGGGCAGTAACCCCTATGATGAGGGGCGCGTAACCTCTATGGTGGTGGGGCAGTAACCTCTATGGTGGTTGGGCAGTAACCCCTATGGTGGTGTGACAGTAACCTCTATAGTGGTGGGACAGTAACCTCTATGGTGGTGGGACAGTAACCTCTGGTGGTGGGGCAGTAACCTCTATGATGGTGGGACAGTAACCTCTATGGTGGTGGTGCAGTAACCTCTATCGTGGTGGGGCAGTAACCTCTATGGTGGTGGGGCAGTAACCTCTATGGTGGTGGGGCAGTAACCCCTATGGTGGTGGGGCAGTAACCACTATGGTGATGGTGCAGTAACCCCTATGGTGGTGGGGCAGTAACCCCTATGATGGTGGGGCAGTAACCCCTATGGTAATGGGGCAGTAACCTCTATGGTGGTGGGGCAGTAACCTATATTGTGGTGGGGCAGTAACCCCTATGATGGTGGGGCAGTAACCACTATGGTGATGGTGCAGTAACCCCTATGGTGGTGGGGCAGTAACCCCTATGATGGTGGGGCAGTAACCCCTATGGTGATGTGGCAGTAACCCCTATGGTGATGGGGCAGTAACCCCTATGGTGGTGGGGCAGTAACCCCTATGGTGGTGGGGCAGTAACCTCTATGGTGATTGGGGTTAACTGCTTATTCATTGATTATGATTGGAAAGTGTAGCCATATGTATGGAAATACACTAGTATATATTCCTACATCTCTATGGGTGTAAAATTATATAAGTGTATTTGTTGAAGTATAGTTACCGTATTTGATTCAGTCATTTTTCATAAGGTAGAAGAAGACCCCAGGTACCTTCTACAAACTTCTCCCTCATGTATATCAACATCTCCCTCATGTATCTCAACATCTCCCTCATATATCTCAGCATCTTCCTCATATATCTCAACATCTCCATCTCCTCTTATATCTCAGAATCTCCCTAATATATCTCAACATCTCCCTCATATCTAAACATCTCCCTCATATATCTCAGCATCTCCCTCATATATCTCAACATCTCCATCCCTCATATATCTCAACATCTCCATCATATACCTCAACATCTCCCTCATATATCTCAACATCTCCCTCATATATCTCAACATCTCCCTCATAACTTGACATCTCCCTCATTTATCTTGACATCTCCCCATGATTGAAGGCCTCGACTTCGACCTTCAATATATTGATGTCCCTGTTTCTGCATGAGTATAGCTTAGAGCATTAAATCCATTCATTGAAATAAGTCAAGTTGTGTACTCTAAAATCTTTAGGACATAAAATAGTTTCTTTAACCCATTCATACCAATCTACGTCTTCCTGCTATACCTTATAGAACCAATAAAGACATTGAAAAAAATGTAATCAATGTTAGCAGCATAATCAACCAAATCAGATATTCAGTTTTTTATTTGATGTTTAGATGTCAGAGTAGGTTTATGTAAACAATCGGGAAAAGAGGAGCATGTGAAGCGTACTTTATATGGCCTTTTCAAAAGTGCACAGTTGGAATGAAAGTTTAAACTAAATTGCATAAAGAACAGTGTCGTCGCAGGAGTTGTTTTGATGATACGAATGAAATGAAAAGATTGTGCAGCTCGGACAGGTCGAGTGAGCATAGCGAGCGAGTACTGTAGGGGGATCTGGGGGCATCCTCCCCCCATAAATATTTTTAAATGAGGAAGCAATTTCCTGCATTTCAATGAATTTTTGAACATTCATTTGCAGGATTAACAATCTGTATAAAGTGTAACTTATGGCTAAGATGTATAATAATTATACCATGTTTATCAAACCTTGCTTGCAATGTAAATGCAGCCAGTCTGCGTGCATCCTTGCAAACTGATTTGTGGTCCCCAATGCTTTTATTTATTAAAGATTGCGAAGCAAGTTCTAACAGCTTATATTAATCACTCTCGTTGGCGCGGATGAAAGCGTATATGTGGTCATTGGTGTGGGAGGAAACCGGAGTACCCCGAGAAAACCCACCTGTCCGATCTGGCGACCATCATACCATCTCACATACTGCCCGGTCCGAGGATTGAATCCAGGTTGCATATGGCAAATAAATAAATTTGTCATGACATTGCATATGTGTGTAATAAATATCTCAAAGACTGTAACTGTAAGATCGGGTTTCACACGTCAATCAAATCAATGTTCAACACATATGATAATGATGATAAACATCGTAGATTGAGTATATATTGTATTACAATGTAGATTGATCAAAGTATAAATATAGTCAAAACCCCCGACAAATTACCACACAAATGTTTTTATATAATTTCGGAAACCTGAAAAAAGTCATATTAAAAATAGAGAAAAATCGAAACCGGCTACCTGGTGAATCACAAATTATCTTTTAAGAAAACCTATATTTTGAAAATTTTCCTTAAATTCGTCCTGTCTTGTATTTCTATATAAAATGTGTCATTTCGATATATTTTTCAAGAAACATTGCATACGATTTATCTTATGCTATGCAAATTTCACACTTTGTATTTGTTTCAAATTTGGCACCAGATCCCAGGGTTTTCCTTTAGATTTTAATTGTCACCCAAATTTTAATATGGGCACAGTGGGGGATAATTGACCAGTCGCTGCCTCTCAATCAAACTAGTAATAATCCTATCGGATATTGTTATTTCACACACCCCCAGACAACACGTCTCCCAACAAGCTACCATGAAAACTACATTGTAATAACGGGAAAACTGCCGGTATTAAACTTAGAAAATAATGGTTAACCCTTTATTAGATATAGATATGGAAATTAACTGTATGTAAACATTTAACAAATATTACATATACATGTATATAGACTACAGATAAAAAATACTAGCTAGATACATTTAAAGATAAATCGGTACAAAGATTAACGATATTCATGCTTGTTGAGCAAACATAGAAATATTTATTTCACTGTTTTTGGCAATGTTTCTATAAAGACTATATATAATTATAGTTTAGGCAATGTTGTCCGGTGGCACCGTTGTCCCGTGGCAGCGTTGCCTGTTGTCCGGTGGCAGCGTTGCCTGTTGTCCCGTGGCAGCATTGCCTGTTGCCCTGTGGCACCGTTACCTGTTGTCCTGTGGCACCGTTACCTGTTGTCCCGTGGCACCGTTACCTGTTGTCCCGTGGCAGCGTTGCCTGTTGTCCCGTGGCACCGTTACCTGTTGTCCCGTGGCACCATTACATGTTGTCCCGTGGCTCCGTTACCTGTTGTCCCGTGGCTCCGTTACCTGTTGTCCCGTGGCACCATTACATGTTGTCCCGTGGCTCCGTTACCTGTTGTCCCGTGGCAATAACATCATCCTTGTATGCATTAGCAGTGTTATAGAGGAGAGCCAGTGCATTTTCACCTGCTTTAATGACATCATCTTTGTATGCATTAGCAGTGTTATAGAGGAGAGCCAGTGCATTTTCACCTGCTTTAATGACATCATCTTTGTATGCATTAGCAGTGTTAAATAATCTTGTTCTGATGTTATAGATAGATAGATTTCTTTATTTGTAGAGGGTGAGGTTAGTTCTGCACTAATCTTCCTTAAGGCCCTCTTAAATTTCTTCACACTATAGCATTAATGCACATACACAATAATTATAACCAAAGTACACAGTTACGCCATGTAATATACATGTATAATGTTGTACAATATAACTTAAACAAATCAGGTTATCGAAATACAAAACGACATAAGCATATTGAATGATAATCATTATATATATAACTTTCTAGTGTCTACCGAGTAAAAAGTTGTTCAATATGTACCAATTTGGAAACAGTGTACACATGCAAAACTATTATGTATATTTCAGTATATTGAGAACTTGGACCGATTGAAACGTCTACAAGTGCTTATTCTCAGCAATAACATCCTCGAGAAGATCGAAAAACTCGATAAACTCCTAAAGCTGAAGGAACTCGATCTCTCCTTGAACTGTATAGTGAAGATCGAGGGACTAGAAAATCTTACAAACTTGCAGATACTAAATCTATCAGGGAACCTGATCGAGCATATTCCGATATGGATGGGCAAGAGGTTGAAGTCATTACGGGCATTTCATGTCGGAAGAAATAGACTTGAATCGGTAAGATTTATCAATTTGCATGTACTCGTGTATTATTATCGTATTAAGCTGTGTGTGTGTGTTTTACGTTTATTTATCGTCGCTACCGGTTGCCCATATGAGCGACGCCTCCTGAAGAGATTAGTTATTTTAGATTTTGGAGGATAGTGCATGATACAGACAGAGACCAATTCCAGAATCTCCTCTGGTTCTTTTACGTGCACGGTGTAAAGCACCGACACGAGACCTCGGTTTAACGTCCCATCTGACAGACTTAATTTTATTATGGTCAGACGGGGGATCAAACCTGCGATCCCTGGATTACCAGTCCAGCATGTTACCACTGGACTACAGATCCGTCTGTATGTATTAAGCCTGTCATTGTTGAGCATTAAAGAGCATTTACGGACCATCTGTCGTCCAGTGATTAACACATTGGATTGCGAATCCAGGCCTGGAGGGTATAACACTTTTCTCCAATCTCAAACTCAGTCTCAAGCTTCTGATTGGTTCAGCTGAGCTTAAATATCAGACTGAACCAATCAAATCATTTGAGGTCGAGTTTGAGTTCTGAAAATAGTTTTATAACCTGGGCCCTGTACCTGCAGGTTTGATCCTTGTCAAGACCATCAGATGGAACTTTAAACCTAGGTATCATGTATCGGTGCTATACATCAGGCTTGTAAAAGAACCAGGGAAATGGAGTGTCTTCTGTGTCTTTCAATATCCTCCTATAAATAAAATTACACTAATATACTTCTGAAGGCGGTGCTTTGAGTTTTCTCAGTGAAATAAAATTCTGTCTTTCACTGTTTTCAAACAGTAGAAGATGGCAGTTTCTCTGTCACTGCTTGAGTTTTGTATTCCTCTGCGATTGGATGTACTTTGTACATTTGCATCTTAGTGACAATCATGAACAGTTAATTATAAAGTAGAATATTCTAATGAATTTGTTTTGTCAGTAGTTTTCATTTTGACAGCAAACAGAAACTGACTGGAAAATTATACCGTAACTTTTTTTTTACACTTAGCATAAGTGGTTGTGCGGTTGTGTATTGTAGTTGAATGAGGCTCCTGACAGGGGCAGTTAAAATGAATCAGATTTAATAACAAAATCATTGGAAATCATAAAAGCAAAATAAGATTTGTGTTTATTAAGTATGAGATAGGATAGGATTTTATCTTGTGATCACCGAATTATGTAATGCCACTTGAGGAAATACAAATATCAGTGTTCACTCGATGAAATAAAATCCTATCTTACACTAATAAACACAAATATCCTATCTTACACTAATAAACACAAATATCCTATCTTACACTAATAAACACACATCCTATCTTACACTAATAAACACACATCCTATCTTACACTAATAAACACACATCCTATCTTACACTAATAAACACACATCCTATCTTACACTAATAAACACAAATCCTATCTTACACTAATAAACACAAATCCTGTCTTACACTAATAAACACAAATATCCTATCTTACACTAATAAACACAAATATCCTATCTTACACTAATATACACAAATATCCTATCTTACACTAATAAACACAAATATCCTATCTTACACTAATAAACACAAATATCCTATCTTACACTAATAAACACAAATATCCTATCTTACACTAATAAACACAAATATCCTATCTTACACTAATAAACACAAATCCTATCTTACACTAATAAACACAAATATCCTATCTTACACTAATATACACAAATATCCTATCTTACTAATAAACACAAATATCCTCTACTTTATCGGCATTCAATTTTGGTGTGCAAACTTATTCTGGGGTTTGTGGCGTTAGTGCAGTGGTCAGATTAATTATTAATACGTGACATCGCTGTGGTGGCTTTGAAACCTGGATTATGCCAATATAATTGCTCCTGAAATTTATCTGTTGCCATATTGACAGTGCAAGTGAAATTGTCATAAGACAAGAGTCCGCCTCCATGGTCGAGTGGTTAAGGTTGCTGACTTGTATACCACTGTAACCTATCATCACTGATGGTCACAGGTTCAAGTCCGCTCAGGCCGTGTCTCATTTATATGAAAAAGTTGGCAGTTTCTTACGGAGGTTGGTGCACCCAAGTACTGGTTAAATGCTGGAGCCTGCCCAGGAAAGGTGTTGTTAGGTAAACTGCCCGCCGGCGATATAGCCCAAAATGGTGCTGATGCAGGCGTAAAACCCGAAATATAACATATAACATAACATAAGACTAGAATTGGTAGAATGTTGTATGCATTCTATTACCGAAATTCTCTGAATCAAATAATGGCATTGTTTCCACTGTAACTTTATTAAAACTATTGTGTGAAATATTTCCCATGTTTCAAATACTTTCCTGCTCTGTATCTTTCTAAATTAATTTATCCTGCTGTGTATCTTTCTAAATTAATTTAATTGTCGCTGTGTGATTTAAAAACAACAACGAGGTGAAACAACCAAACCTGAGATGAAAGTCATACCAGGCCTGACCTGAAACAACAGCCATACCTAACCAGAATCAACCAAACCTGACCTCAACAACCAAAGTTGAGATGAAAGTCATACCTGGCCTGACCTGAAACAACAGCCATACCTAACCAGAATCAACCAAACCTGACCTCAACAACCAAAGTTGAGATGAAAGTCATACCTGGCCTGACCTGACCTGAAACAACAGCCATACCTAACCAGAATCAACCAAACCTGACCTCAACAACCAAAGTTGAGATGAAAGTCATACCTGGCCTGGCCTGACCTGAAACAACAGCCATACCTAACCAGAATCAACCAAGCCTGACCTCAACAACCAAAGTTGAGATGAAAGTCATACCTGGCCTGACCTGAAACAACAGCCATACCTAACCAGAATCAACCAAACCTGACTTGAACATCAAACCTGACCTCAACAACAAAGTTAAGATGAAAGTCATACCTGGCCTGACCTGAAACAACAGCCATACCTAACCAGAATCAACCAAACCTTACTTGAACATCAAACCTGAAACAACAGCCATGCCTAACCAGAATCAACCAAACCTGACTTGAACATCAAATGTGACCTGAAACAACAGCCATACCTAACCAGAATCAACCAATCCTGACTTGAACACCAAACTACACATGAAACAACCAAACTAGACCTGAAACAACCAAACCAGACCAGAAACAAACTTGACCTGAAACAACCCAGCCTGATCTGAAACAACCAAATATGACCTGAAATAACCAAATTTGACCTGAAATAATCAAACCTGAACTCAAATAGACAAACCTGAACTCAAATAGACAAACCTGAGCTCAAATAGACAAACCTGAACTCAAATAGACAAACCTGAACTCAGATAGACAAACCTGAACTCAAATAGACAAACCTGAACTGAAACAATCAAACCTAACTTGAAACAACCAATCTCACACAACTTACCACAACATTTTGTGTTTAACCAAAGCTGTTCATCCAATGCCAGAGTGGTAATCCATCTATCATATATTGTTTTTAGTTGAGTGAGTTAGCCAAATTGAAGCCTCTGCCGGACCTGACACAGCTGACAGTGGCGGAGAACCCACTGGCAGAGTTCAATCACTGCCGGCCATATCTCGTGTTCCACCTACGAACCCTGGAGATCATAGACGGTCAAGCAGTTACAGATAGAGAAAGGAATGCAGCAAAGGACAGGTTTGAACAAGGTAGGCGATAATGAGACCAGGCCGAGGTTGATATCACATTTGAAATAATTGTGTAATGTAGATAATCCAATACAGGTTTTATTAGCAAACGCAGTTATGTATCAATTTCAATAGGTTATTGACGATTCTGCTCTCGTCTTTGTCAACGGCATTAAATCAGTAGTAGTAGTAGTGGTAGTAGTAGTAGTAGTAGTAGTAGTAGTAGTAGCAGTAGCAGTAGCAGCAGCAGCAGCAGCAGTAGTAGTAGTTGCAGCAGTAGTAGTAGCAGCAGCAGCAGCAGTAGTAGTAGTAGTTGCAGCAGCAGCAGTAGTAACAGTAGCAGCAGTAGTAGTAGTTGCAGCAGTAGTAGTAGTTTCAGCAGCAGTAGTAGTTGCAGCAGCAGCAGCAGTAGTGGTAGTAGTAGTTGCAGCAGTAGTAGTAGCAGCAGCAGCAGTAGTAGTAGTAGTTGCAGCAGCAGTAGTAGTTGCAGCAGTAGTAGTAGTAGTTGCAGCAGTAGTAGTAGCAGCAACAGCAGCAGTAATAGTAGTGTTACTAGTAGTAGCTGCATAGTATTGGGTCTGGCTGCCATTCAGTTGATAAAAAAATATAGAAACTTGCCTTCTTTGATTTGTGGGATATGAATTCAAAGAACTTCCCTGTTATTGTTAATGTGGTGTAACACTTGAGTGTTTGTATGTCATAGATGAGTTGGGGAGGCTTGAAAAACAACTGGAAACCGAAGAAGCCAAGAATAGACGTTTGGAAGAGGATCAGAATAGATCAAAACAGGAACGCAGTCACCTGAATGCTACAGAGGACGATCTACGGAAGAGGGAGAAGCTTCACTCCTCCAGGATTGAAGAGTTGGAACGGGAAATGGAAACTAAAAATGACCTGGTAGGTGCCGTGGAAGTTTATATTGATTGCATGTGCTGACTACAGTCATGTAAACCGTGTGACTAGGAAGGACATGGTGAGTGATTGCCTAGTTATATAATTAGTCTGAAGGTTATAAAGCATTTCTCTCAGACTCAAGCTTCTGATTGGTTCAGCTGAGTGTGAAACTCACAATCAACCAATCAAATTTCTTGAGTTTGAGATCTCGGGGCCGAGATTTGAGAAAAGGTTATAAACCTCCGATCATGGTTATTCCATTTATCGTAGTTGCTAGCACTCTAGGTTCTCACCCATGCAGCCAAGGTTCGATACACAGCCTGAGAAAGTATTTGCATTGCTACTGAGTCTATGTGATTCTAAAACTAATACTTTTGACCTCTATTAAGCAAACCACCTATGTTAAGCAGCCTCTTTCTGTCCTTTCTGACTGGCTGCTTAACCCTTCCCCCATAGAAGCACCTCTTTGACATCATTACCAATACGACATACATTGACAATGTAGTAGCCAAACCAATGTTCATAAACCCTTCCCCTCATAGAAGCACCTCTTGACACCATTACCAATACGACATACATTGACAATGTAGTAGCCAAGCCAATGTTCATAAACCCTTCCCCTCATAGAAGCACCTCTTGACGCCATTACCAATACGACATACATTGACAATGTAGTAGTCAAACCAATGTTCATAAACCCTTTCCCTCATAGAAGCACCTCTTGACGCCATTACCAATACGACATACATTGACAATGTAGTAGTCAAACCAATGTTCATAAACCCTTTCCCTCATAGAAGCACCTCTTGACGCCATTACCAATACGACATACATTGACAATGTAGTAGTCAAACCAATGTTCATAATAAAGGCCAGAATCTCATGTAGTCCCCGTATGGGAAGGTATGGAAAGGGTTATGCTTGCACTGAACAAACATACAATTTATACGTGGTCTGATGTCCATTTTATCAACCCGTCCTATATGAGAGTGCATGCCAAAACCCACAGATTTCAGGATCAAAGTAGGGGGGGGGTCATCTTATAGATGAGGTCACCTTATAGACATGTATATACAGTAAAACTTCTCAATATTTGCAAGTCACTTGACTTTTGAATTTATGATAGTATTTGACAAAGAAACACATGTTTTACACTTTTTATGCCAGCAATGATGTAATATCGAAAGATTTAATATATATTTGAAGTCACTTGACTTTTAAATTTATGATAGTATCTGACAAAGAAACACTTGTTTTACACTTTTTATGCCAGTCATGATGTAATATCGAAAGATTATGTTTGATCAATATAATATTTGCTGAAGACTTTGTCATCTCTAGTCTTTGATAACTCTTGTTTCATTTTGTTTGACCGCTTGTTCAGAAAATTATTCTGCCCTTGTTGCTTATCAGTTTTGTATTCACTGTATGGAGGGCATTGCAGAATTTTATCAATTGTGAGTGTTTAAATTTGCTGATTTCTAATTTTATGACTGATTATAAATCTTGGGTAATTAGTAACCAATGTTTGGAAAGTAGTTTTGTAACCTTCTGAATGGAGGAATCAGAATTTGAGGTTATTTGGATTTAAAATCTTTCAATATATATTATAGGTATAGTGCATTGTATATCTTGTCTATTTTAGGTAATACATAATTGTTAATCTTATTGACTTATGCATAAATGTGTGCTGTTAAGCAGTGTAGTGTATTTCAGCATGGGCCTGGCTAGCTCAGTTGATAGAGCTGTCTGACTAATGTCCGGGAGGTCATGGGTTCAAGCCCCATGTTGGGTCACTAACTTTTAAGTTCTTAAAGTGTATTACTGGTTTATAAGATATGTATGCTATTGTATTACTGGTTTATAAGATTATAAGATATGCTGTATGTTACTGTATTACTGGTTTATAAGATATGCTGTATGCTATTGTATTACTGATGTGTAAGATATACTGTATGCTACTGTATTACTGGTTTTTAAGATATGCTGTATGCTATTGTATTACTGATGTGTAAGATATGCTGTATGTTACTGTATTACTGGTTTATAAGATATGCTGTATGCTACTGTATTACTGGTGTATAAGATATGCTGTATGCTACTGTATTACTGGTTTATAAGATATGCTGTATGCTACTGTATTACTGGTGTATAAGATATGCTGTATGCTACTGTATTACTGGTGTATAAGATATGCTGTATGCTACTGTATTACTGGTTTATAAGATATGCTGTATGCTACTGTATTACTGGTGTATAAGATATGCTGTATGTTATTGTATTACTGGTTTATAAGATATGCTGTATGCTACTGTATTACTGGTGTATAAGATATGCTGTATGCTATTGTATTACTGGTGTATAAGATATGCTGTATGCTATTGTATTACTGGTTTATAAGATATGCTGTATGTTATTGTATTACTGATGTGTAAGATATACTGTATGCTATAGTATTACTGGTGTATAAGATATGCTGTATGCTACTGTATTACTGGTGTATAAGATATGCTGTATGCTACTGTATTACTGGTTTATAAGATATGCTGTATGTTATTGTATTACTGGTTTATAAGATATGCTGTATGCTACTGTATTACTGGTGTATAAGATATGCTGTATGCTACTGTATTACTGGTGTATAATATATGCTGTATGCTATTGTATTACTGGTTTATAAGATATACTGTATGCTATTGTATTACTGGTTTATAAGATATGCTGTATGTTACTGTATTACTGGTGTATAAGATATGCTGTATGCTACTGTATTACTGGTGTATAAGATATGCTGTATGCTATTGTATTACTGGTTTATAAGATATGCTGTATGCTACTGTATTACTGGTGTATAATATATGCTGTATGTTATTGTATTACTGGTGTATAAGATATGCTGTATGCTATTGTATTACTGGTGTATAAGATATGCTGTATGCTATTGTATTACTGGTTTATAAGATATGCTGTATGCTATTGTATTACTGGTTTATAAGATATGCTGTATGCTACTGTATTACTGGTGTATAAGATATGCTGTATGTTAATGTATTACTGATGTGTAAGATATACTGTATGCTATTGTATTACTGATGTGTAAGATATGCTGTATGCTAATGTATTACTGGTTTATAAGATATACTGTATGCTATTGTATTACTGATGTGTAAGATATACTGTATGCTATTGTATTACTGATGTGTAAGATATACTGTATGTTATTGTATTACTGGTTTATAAGATATACTGTATGCTATTGTATTACTGATGTGTAAGATATACTGTATGCTATTGTATTACTGGTTTATAAGATATGCTGTATGCTATTGTATTACTGGTTTATAAGATATGCTGTATGTTACTGTATTACTGGTTTATAAGATATGCTGTATGCTATTGTATTACTGGTGTATAAGATATGCTGTATGCTATTGTATTACTGGTGTATAAGATATGCTGTATGCTACTGTATTACTGGTTTATAAGATATGCTGTATGTTATTGTATTACTGATGTGTAAGATATACTGTATGTTATTGTATTACTGGTGTATAAGATATGCTGTATGCTATTGTATTACTGATGTGTAAGATATACCGTATGCTATTGTATTACTGGTGTATAAGATATGCTGTATGCTACTGTATTACTGGTGTATAAGATATGCTGTATGCTATTGTATTACTGATGTGTAAGATATGCTGTATGTTATTGTATTACTGGTTTATAAGATATGCTGTATGTTATTGTATTACTGGTTTATAAGATATGCTGTATGCTACTGTATTACTGGTTTATAAGATATGCTGTATGCTATTGTATTACTGGTGTATAAGATATGCTGTATGCTACTGTATTACTGGTTTATAAGATATGCTGTATGCTATTGTATTACTGGTTTATAAGATATGCTGTATGCTATTGTATTACTGGTTTGTAAGATATGCTGTATGCTATTGTAAAATATTTGCTTTCATATTTTAGCTTAAAAAGAAGTCAAATGAATTAAACAAGGCATGTGAGAAGCATTATACATTGGAACAAGAACTCGCCTTTCATAAGATAGACAGCAAGTTTGATAGTCTAGGACGAGGTCCGGAACAATCATACGATGATGTAAGTATACACAGCAAGTTTAATAGTGTGAGACAAGTGTTGAAAGAATGGTACGATGGTGTAAGTATCAACAGCAATTTTAATTGTCTTGGACGAGGTCTGGAACAATTGTACAATGGTATTAATTAAGACAGCAAGATTGATAGTATGGGTCGAGGGTTTGAACAATGGTATGGTGATGTAAATCTAGACAGTAGGTTTGACATGAGGATGTAAGTATAGAGAGTAGGTTTGACAGATTAGGATGTAAGTATAGACAGTAGGTTTGACAGATTAGGATGTAAGTATAGACAGTATGTTTGACAGATTAGGATGTAAGTATAGACAGTAGGTTTGACAGATTAGGATGTAAGTATAGACAGTATGTTTGACAGATTAGGATGTAAGTATAGACAGTAGGTTTGACAGATTAGGATGTAAGTATAGACAGTAGGTTTGACAGATTAGGATGTAAGTATAGACAGTAGGTTTGACAGATTAGGATGTAAGTATAGACAGTAGGTTTGACAGATTAGGGTGTAAGTATAGACAGTGGGTTTGGTTTGATAGATTAGGATGTAAGTATAGACAGTATGTTTGACAGATTAGGATGTAAGTATAGACAGTAGGTTTGACAGATTAGGATGTAAGTATAGACAGTAGGTTTGACAGATCAGGATGTAAGTATAGACAGTAGGTTTGACAGATTAGGATGTAAGTATAGACCGTAGGTTTGACAGATTAGGATGTAAGTATAGACAGTATGTTTGGCAGATTAGGATGTAAGTATAGACAGTAGGTTTGGCATGAGGATGTAAGTATAGACAGTAGGTTTGACAGATTAGGATGTAAGTATAGACAGTAGGTTTGGCAGATTAGGATGTAAGTATAGACAGTAGGTTTGACAGATTAGGATGTAAGTATAGACAGTAGGTTTGGAGTCCGCCTCCGTGGTCGAGTGGTTAAGGTCGCTGACTTGTATACCACTGTAACCTATCATCACTGATGGTCACGGGTTCGAGCCCCGCTCAGGCCGTGTCTCATTTATATGAAAAAGTTGGCAGTTTCTTACGGAGGTTGGTGCACCCAAGTACTGGTTAACCGCTGGAGCCTGCCCAGGAAAGGTGTTGTTAAGTAAACTGCCCGCCGGCGATATAGCCCAAAATGGTGCTGATGCAGGCGTAAAACCCGAATTATAACATAACAGTAGGTTTGGCATGAGGATGTAAGTATAGACAGTAGGTTTGACAGATTAGGGTGTAAGTATAGACAGTATGTTTGACAGATTAGGATGTAAGTATAGACAGTAGGTTTGACAGATGAGGATGTAAGTAAAGACAGTATGTTTGACAGATTAGGATGTAAGTATAGACAGTAGGTTTGATAGATTAGGATGTAAGTATAGACAGTAGGTTTGACAAATGATAGTGTAAGTATAGACAGTATGTTTGACAGATTAGGATGTAAGTATAGACAGTAGGTTTGACAGATTAGGATGTAAGTATAGACAGTAGGTTTGACAGATTAGGATGTAAGTATATACAGTTGGTTTGACAGATTAGGATGTAAGTATTGAGAGTAGGATTGACAGATTAGGGTGTAAGTATAGACAGTAGGTTTGACAGATGAGGATGTAAGTATTGAGAGTAGGTTTGACAGATTAGGGTGTAAGTATAGACAGTAGGTTTGACAGATTAGGATGTAAGTATAGACAGTAGGTTTGGCAGATTAGGATGTAAGTATAGACAGTAGGTTTGATAGATTAGGATGTAAATATAGACAGTAGGTTTGACAGATTAGGATGTAATTATAGACAGTAGGTTTGATAGATTGGGATGTAAATATAGACAGTAGGTTTGACAGATTAGGATGTAAGTATAGACAGTAGGTTTGATAGATTGGGATGTAAATATAGACAGTAGGTTTGACAGATTAGGATGTAAGTATAGACAGTAGGTTTGACAGATTAGGATGTAAGTATAGACAGTATGTTTGATAGATTAGGATGTAAATATAGACAGTAGGTTTGACAGATTAGGATGTAAGTATAGACAGTAGGTTTGATAGATTGGGATGTAAATATAGACAGTAGGTTTGACAGATTAGGATGTAGGTATAGACAGTAGGTTTGACAGATGAGGGTGTAAGTATAGACAGTAGGTTTGACAGATTAGGGTGTAAGTATAGACAGTAGGTTTGACAGATTAGGATGTAAGTATAGACAGTAGGTTTGACAGATGAGGGTGTAAGTATAGACAGTAGGTTTGACAGATGAGGGTGTACGTATAGACAGTAGGTTTGACAGATGAGGGTGTAAGTATAGACAGTAGGTTTAACAGATTAGGGTGTAAGTATAGACAGTAGGTTTGACAGATGAGGGTGTAAGTATAGACAGTAGGTTTGACAGATTAGGATGTATGTATAGACAGTAGGTTTGACAGATTAGGATGTAAGTATAGACAGTAGGTTTGACAGATTAGGATGTAAGTATAGACAGTAGGTTTGACATATTAGGATGTAAGTATAGACAGTAGGTTTGACAGATTAGGGTGTAAGTATAGACAGTAGGTTTGACAGATGAGGGTGTAAGTATAGACAGTAGGTTTGACAGATGAGGGTGTAAGTATAGACAGTAGGTTTGACAGATTAGGGTGTAAGTATAGACAGTAGGTTTGACAGATGAGGGTGTAAGTATAGACAGTAGGTTTGACAGATTAGGATGTAAGTATAGACAGTAGGTTTGACAGATTAGGGTGTAAGTATAGACAGTAGGTTTAGCAGATTAGGATGTAAGTATAGACAGTAGGTTTGACAGATTAGGATGTAAGTATAGACAGTAGGTTTAACAGATTAGGATGTATGTATAGGATATTGTACGATGAGTATGTTTAGTTAGCTTTCATAAGATTCCACAGGGTTGGCTTTTTTGCCGGCAAAAACTAGTTTTTGGCGTGACAGGGGGTTTTGCCGGATATTACCGGTTTTTACTGGCAAAAACTGTCAAAAACTCAATTTAATAAATATTAATAAATATTTATTATATTTTCCATTCAATAATAAAACAATATCATGGTTAATAAATAGTTTATTATCATTGCCTATATGATTGGCAATATAAAATTAACCATATTATTTACATCTTTTAATAATCCAACTCGTGGTTACCTCTTAACATCCTATAACAAAACACAAGCTTAGCTGTAGTCTGAATACCATAACAATTCATACATTTACTAACAATTGGGAGTTTTTGCCGAATTTGCCGGCAAAAACTAGTTCTTGCGAGATAGTTTTTGCTGGGACAGTTTTTGCCGGTTTTTACTGCGGTTTTTACTGCCTTCGGCAAAAACCTGCCAACCCTGAGATTCCATGAATGAGAAATCTGTCACACATGCCAAATTTCTGGCTGATGAACATAAATGGACAAATTGTCCATTTGATATATGGAGCTGTTTGAATTAAGTAGATGTAGTTTGCATGTTATTATTATTAAGTTGTTATTTATGGTAGCTCTGAAATTATCGCGAAACTTCCAGAAGTAATTCATTTTATATTTTGGAGGATAGTGCAATTCCAGAAGCATTGCTGGTTCTTCTGCATCCCCTGTGTATAGCACTGAGTACCTGCCTATAGTCCCATCTGAAAGACTGATAAAACTATTAAGGTTGGGACAGGCCATCAAGTCACGACCCCTGGATGACCCCTGTATTCACAGTTCTGTTGCATTGCTTGAACTTTTTATGAATAATACTATTTCTCTGAGGATTAATAATCGATCGTGTTGTCAGATTTGTTGTTGCTAAGCGACGGCACCATAGCGATGAATGTTGAAATCCTGGGGTATACCTATATAATTGAAACCATTTTGTATGATTTTGTCATATTTCAAGGATTTTAAAACTTCATTTTAGACTGGCGATGATGGTGGATTACTAGGTGAGAGCCCGTATATTGGAAGGGCCCGGTACAAAGCAAACAGACTTGCAGGAGAGGGCCAGATACCCGGTGCCACACCCAGCCAGGCACAGATTCACGCCATCTCTAGTCCCCAGCGTGCCAACTTAAAGATGGAGCTAAGCACTAAACTGGATCACGATATTGCTGTGAAGCAGGATAAAGTTAGTAAAGGTAGGTATTTCACAGGAGGGGAGATAAATCAGTGTATAGGTAGGTAATTTACAGGAGGGGAGATAAATCAATGTAAAGGTAGGTAATTCACAGGAGGGGAGATAAATCAATGTATAGGTAGGTATTTCACAGGAGGGGAGATAAATCAATGTAACGGTAGGTATTTCACAGGAGGGGAGATAAATCAATGTAACTGTAGGTAATTCACAGGAGGGGAGATAAATGAATGTAAAGGTAGGTATTTCACAGGAGGGGAGATAAATCAATGTAAAGGTAGGTAATTCACAGGAGGGGAGATAAATCAATGTAAAGGTAGGTAATTCACAGGAGGGGAGATAAATGAATGTATAGGTAGGTAATTCACAGGAGGGGAGATAAATCAATGTAAAGGTAGGTAATTCACAGGAGGGGAGATAAATCAATGTATAGGTAGGTATTTCACAGGAGGGGAGATAAATCAATGTAACGGTAGATATTTCACAGGAGGGGAGATAAATCAATGTAACGGTAGGTAATTCACAGGAGGGGAGATAAATGAATGTAACTGTAGGTATTTCACAGGAGGGGAGATAAATCAACGTAAAGGTAGGTATTTCACAGGAGGGGAGATAATGAATGTAACTGTAGGTAATTCACAGGAGGGGAGATAAATGAATGTAACTCTAGGTATTTCGCAGGAGGGGAGATAAATCAATGTAACGGTAGGTATTTCACAGGAGGGGAGATAAATGAATGTAAAGGTAGGTAATTCACAGGAGGGGAGATAAATCAACGTAAAGGTAGGTAATTCACAGGAGGGGAGATAAATCAATGTATAGGTAGGTATTTCACAGGAGGGGAGATAAATGAATGTAATGGTAGGTATTTTACAGGAGGGGAGATAAATCAATGTAACGGTAGGTAATTCACAGGAGGGGAGATAAATCAATGTAACGGTAGGTATTTCACAGGAGGGGAGATAAATGAATGTAAAGGTAGGTAATTCACAGGAGGGGAGATAAATCAACGTAAAGGTAGGTAATTCACAGGAGGGGAGATAAATCAATGTAACGGTAGGTAATTTACAGGAGGGGAGATAAATCAATGTATAGGTAGGTAATTCACAGGAGGGGAGATAAATTAATGTAGGATCAGTATCTGCACAAATTGGTTAGAGTTTAATACAGTGCACAGATACTACGGGCATTCTGCACTCTACACTAATATTCCTTTTCACATTTATCAGTGATGCATATACTAGTATAATTATAATGATTACACTGTTATGTTTTGGAATGAATGTAGCGTTTGATATGCATACCAATGTCAACTGATCATGCAATATATACATGTACTACACGGTCACAAATTAACCTTTTGATACTTGTGTGATTTGCTCATGAATACTCTGTGCACCATTTTGATGAAACTTACTATGTGTATTTGGTAAAATAGGACACACCCCCTGAACGTGATGAACTGATGATGAACTTATTTACCCTCACCGCCTGGCCAACCATATCGGCGAGCATTCCCCGGGAATGTACAAACACATATTAATTATGTATGACATAAGTTTTTATTCTACCATAGCAAATTGGCCTACAGTACGAGGAGATGAAAGCTGAGGTTGGTTCCATCTTTACTCGTACTGACTGTACTACCCTATGCAATACTCATACTGACAAGCTTGTACTACCCTATGCAATACTCTTACTGACTACTAATACTTGTACTGACTGTACTACCCTATGCAATACTCGTACTGACTGTACTACCCTATGCAATACTCGTACTGACTGTACTACCCTATGCAATACTTGTACTGACTGTACTACCCTATGCAATACTTGTACTGGACACACACCCACAACACACACTGTACTACCCTATGCAATACTCATACTGACTTACTACCCTATGCAATACTCATACTGACTACTAACCTATGCAATATTCATACTGACTGACTGTACTACCCTATGCAATACTCATACTGACTGTACTACCCTATGCAATACTCATGCTGACTGTACTACCCTATGCAATACTCGTACTGACTGTACTACCCTATGCAATACTTGTACTGACTGTACTACCCTATGCAATACTCATACTGACTGTACTACCCTATGCAATACTCATACTGACTGTACTACCCTATGCAATACTCGTACTGACTGTACTACCCTATGCAATACTGATACTGACGGTACTACCCTATGCAATACTTGTACTGACTGTACTACCCTATGCAATACTTGTACTGGCTGTACTACCCTATGCAATACTCATACTGACTTACTACCCTATGCAATACTCATACTGACTACTAACCTATGCAATACTCATACTGACTGTACTACCCTATGCAATACTTGTACTGGCTGTACTACCCTATGCAATACTCACACTGACTTACTACCCTATGCAATACTCATACTGACTTACTACCCTATGCAATACTCATACTGACTACTAACCTATGCAATATTCATACTGACTGACTGTACTACCCTATGCAATACTCATACTGACTGTACTACCCTATGCAATACTCGTACTGACTGTACTACCCTATGCAATACTCATGACTACTAACCTATGCAATATTCATACTGACTGACTGTACTACCCTATGCAATACTTGTACTGACAAGCTTGTACTACCCTATGCAATACTCGTACTGACTGTACTACCCTATGCAATACTTGTACTGACTGTACTAACCTATGCAATACTCATACTGACTGTACTACCCTATGCAATACTCGTACTACCCTATGCAATACTCATACTGACTGTACTACCCTATGCAATACTTGTACTGGCTGTACTACCTTATGCAATACTTGTACTGACTGTACTACCCTATGCAATACTCATACTGACTGTACTACCCTATGCAATACTTGTACTGACTGTACTACCCTATGCAATACTCATACTGACTGTACTACCCTATGCAATACTCAGATGGGTATCCGGGATCTTCCTCCACCAATATTAGCTGGAGAGTACTCATATCACCTAACCTGTTTGTGCGACTTTAAACCCCAAAAACAAACAAACAAACAAACCTTTTTATTATGCTATCTATCTACTCTTCCCAAAATAATTTGCGGAAAAATTCCACAACATTATTTTTTTATATTAGATCTTAGATATACCTAGTTTGATGGAAATTGCTATAGTTTAACATGACTACAGGTAAACTTGATTACAGGTTAACTTGACTAGAGTTTAACTTGAGAACAGTTTAACTTAGGTAGAGTTTTAGTTGATTATAGTTTACCTGTACTACAGTTTAACTTGAGAACAGTTTAACTTAGGTAAACTTGATTACAGGTTAACATGACTACAGTTTAACTTGAGAACAGTTTAACTTAGGTAAACTTGATCACAGGTTAACTTGACTACAGTTTAACTTGAGAACAGTTTAACTTAGGTAAAGTTTTAGTTGATTATAGTTTACCTGTACTACAGTTTAACTTGAGAACAGTTTAACTTAGGTAAACTTGATTACAGGTTAACATGACTACAGTTTAACTTGAGAACAGTTTAACTTAGGTAAACTTGATCACAGGTTAACTTGACTACAGTTTAACTTGAGAACACTTTAACTTAGGTAGAGTTTTAGTTGATTATAATTGACCTGTACTACAGTGTAACTACGCTTATTTCAGCGAGTTCAGGGGTTAAGGAAGGTAATGGTTCACGAGGCTAACATAGACCATAGATTACAGTTTGCACCTACAACCAGTCAAATATATGATTCGAGTTTTTCTATAGGCTATATTCCATATGATCAGCATTCTACAGAACAGTTGCTTCTCTCAGTCACGGTAGAAGCGTGATAGTGGTGTGTTGGTACGGTAACATAATAAATGTTTCCATACCCATCATTTCCATTCCCGTTTCCACATACAAGCATGCAACTAGTGTTGCTTCTAGTTGGCAACCATACCCCTCATTTCCATTCCCGTTTCCATATACAAGCATACAACTAGTGCTGCTTCTAGTCGGCAACCATACCCCTCATTTCCATTCCCGTTTCCACATACAAGCATACAACTAGTGTTGCTTCTAGTTGGCAACCATACCCCTCATTTCCATTCCCATTTCCACATACAAGCATATACAACTAGTGCTGCTTCTAGTTGGCAACCATACCCCTCATTTCCATTCCCGTTACCACATACAAGCATACAACTAGTGCTGCTTCTAGTCGGCAACCATACCCCTCATTTCCATTCCCGTTTCCACATACAAGCATACAACTAGTGTTGCTTCTAGTCGGCAACCATACCCCTCATTTCCATTCCCGTTTCCACATACAAGCATACAACTAGTGTTGCTTCTAATTTGCAAAACAACCAAACTTCTGCCTATTCACAAGCGCATGTCTTATTGAGAAGTTGTGACACGTAATTACAGGCTCATGTCTCATTGAGAAGTTGTGACACGTAATTACAGGCTCATGTCTCATAGAGAAGTTGTGACACGTAATTACAGGCTCATGTCTTATTGAGAAGTTGTGACACGTAATACCCGGCTCATGTCTCATAGAGAAGTTGTGACACGTAATTACAGGCTCATGTCTTATTGAGAAGTTGTGACACGTAATACCCGGCTCATGTCTCATAGAGAAGTTGTGACACATAATTACAGGCTCATGTCTTATTGAGAAGTTGTGACACGTAATACCCGGCTCATGTCTTATAGAGAAATTGTGACACGTAATTACAGGCTCATGTCTTATACATGTAATTACAGACTCATGTCTTATAGAGAAGTTGTTAAATTTTTAATATATTTAAATCTCTATAATCCAGATATTTGATTGGTTGTGTGCTGTAGTAGTTGTTGTTTTTGTTGTGTTGCTATTTCTTGTTTACTGACACATTCACAGATTTCTTTCTCAAACAAAGCATTAATAAGGTATTAGAATTCCGTCCACTTTTATAACATGAAACTAAACGAGAAAAAGTAACTTCCTCCCTCCCCTGCCCATTTTATCTTTTTAATAGGGATGGCAATGAGTAGCGATTATACTATTCGAATATTTGGTCGGGACGGTATATATTCGAATATTTGGTCGGGACGGTATATATTCGAATATTTGGTCGGGACGGTATTCAAATATTCAATAGAATTCTATCAAAAGCTCAAAATCACTCAAACTCTTATAAAAATTGCCAAACCTAATTTCTGTTTTACGCGTAAACGTCATCTTCTTCAAATGATTATTCATATTGATAGTGACCTGAATATGTTAAATCTGATTTGCATAGATTACACCAGGCAGGTTTCTTATTCTCAGAGGGATTCAAGTATTTCCAAACGTGTGACTGAGCAGGTGGAATTTTTGAGGACAATATAATATTTTTTTCTGAATATTCGAATACTGGAATAGTATTCGGATATTCGGACGTTCGAGCGAATATTCGAATATTCGTTGCCATCCTTACTTTTTAACCGTTCTTTTATAGTATTAGAATGGTCAGGATAAAACGGGCAGAAGTTAACGTTTTCTGGTTTGGTATCTTGCGATACAAGTGAATATACATATAATATGTATATATGTTTTCCATCAATATACATATATCCCAGCGTGAAGAGTTTTTGGAAGAACATGTTTTCACCTAACTGAAGGAATAGCAAGTCGCGAGAGATCACTTGATATTTCACGCTCCAGTTATCAGCAATGTAAATTAGCAATACACTTTACCTTCAAAGTCGCCTTTTAGCTGATACTGGAGATCAGACAGGTAACTGATCAATTGAAACTTCAAACCTACCCCAGTTTTCACTAATTTCACTATTCCCATTCATGTCCCCATATAAATAATATTTTTTAAAGAAATCAGCAAACCTTTTTCCAAATGACATATACTTTGTCTGCTCATGTCCAATATATTTACGAATAAATAATGTCATCATAGTCTCACTGTTCCATGTTTATGAGTTTCATTCGTTATTGCACACAATGGGTCCTTAAATATCAATTTTCACCGATTAGCGCAGTGGTTAGCGCGCTCGCTTCTCACCAATGCAATCCGGGTTTGATCTTCGGACCGGGACGTATGCGAGATGGTACGGTGGTCGCCAGATCGAACAGGTGGGTTTTGTCCGGGTACTCCGGTTTCCTCCCACACGAATGACCACATATAAGCTTTCATCCGCGCCAACGAGAGTGATTAATATAAGTTGTTAGAACTTGCTTCGCAATCGTTGTAAAATAAATAAAGTTTAAAACTTAATTTTCGCTGTTTTTCGCCTTCAGATTCATTTGTTGTCACAGCGGTTTTTCATGGTCGTGTAAACCTAGTTATTCTCTGTTGGGCACCGTGTGATGTGTGCGATGGATGGGTCCATTTACGGTTCTGCACCCAGTCAGAGTAATGTCAGGGTGACGACTTCTTATGCCCCATGTGTTTGTCTATGTCAAACTAAATGTTAGTGTTTTAGATACAATATATAGACATTTTGTCCAACAAATGAATTTTGAGTGCAAATGACACATTAAGCCTGCTATTAAAGTAAGAGTTCCTTATTTATATTGTTTTGTTAAAAAGAACTGTTGTTTACATACTTATACTCACGCTGTAGGCAATTTCTACAGTTAGGTGAAAACTGGTTATGTCATTCCGGATTACTGGGAGCGAGGTGAAAACTGGTTATGTCATTCCGGATTAGTGGGAGCGAGGTGAAAACTGGTTACGTCATTCCGGATTACTGGGAGCGAGGTGAAAACTGGTTACGTCATTCCGGATTACTGGGAGCGAGGTGAAAACTGGTTACGTCATTCCGGATTAGTGGGAGCGAGGTGAAAACTGGTTACGTCATTCCGGATTAGTGGGAGCGAGGTGAAAACTGGTTACGTCATTCCGGATTAGTGGGAGCGAGGTGAAAACTGGTTACGTCATTCCGGATTAGTGGGAGCGAGGTGAAAACTGGTTACGTCATTCCGGATTAGTGGGAGCGAGGTGAAAACTGGTTACGTCATTCCGGATTAGTGGGAGCGAGGTGAAAACTGGTTACGTCATTCCGGATTAGTGGGAGCGAGGTGAAAACTGGTTACGTCATTCCGGATTAGTGGGAGCGAGGTGAAAACTGGTTACGTCATTCCGGATTAGTGGGAGCGAGGTGAAAACTGGTTACGTCATTCCGGATTAGTGGGAGCGAGGTGAAAACTGGTTACGTCATTCCGGATTAGTGGGAGCGAGGTGAAAACTGGTTACGTCATTCCGGATTAGTGGGAGCGAGGTGCTTCCGTTTTATTGACTTTTCTCAAAAAGTATGGGTAAACAATCAAATTTGACTCCGAGATTTTTATGAATGGAAGGTCAAAATTTGTTTGCCGTGTATGAACATTCAAAATGTATTGGAGTTCGTTATGTACTTCATCGCAAACGCTGGGATAATATAATATACATGTTTTCCATATATTGCCAACCAGTTTCCATTCATCAGGGCAGTAACAAAACGGTGTACCGGTAAGACTTTGTGCAATTTCTTTGCAACGTCAATTGTTGGTACACATGTATACGCAATGTCTATATTGCGATGTAAACAGTTAAGAGTGTCATTTTGGCAAATGAGAATTTAGCAAGCATCGTATATGAACACAGAGTAGGGCTCACATTTTGTATCAGTCTTCAATTTGAAAGAAAGCTAGAGAATGTGTCAATGAAGGCTCTTATAAAATGATAGCATTTTGTTTAACACTGATACACAGACGGATCTATAGTCCAGTGGTAACAAGCTGGACTGGTAATCCAGGGATCGCAGGTTTGATCCCCCGTCTGATACACAGTGGGGTCTGATCTCTAATATATGCCTTTGGTGATTAGTCCTTTTATCGAATTTCCTATCCAGCGGGCTTGCAGTAGGTCGGTGGTTCTATCAGGGGGGCCTGCTTGGCATGGCACCCAGTGTCTTCCTCCACCACTAATAGCTGGAAGGTTGCCGTATAACCTACGCTGTTGGTGCGACTTTACACTCCAAACACAAACAACCAAAAAATCATATTTATAGTAGCTTGATTGCAGAACAAATTAACATGACGCCAATGAGACTATAGCCCCTCCCACTAGTTACGTTGATCAAAATTTTCAAAACACCGATAATCGGGGCAAGTTGTCGAGGAAAATAGCAGCTCTTTGATAATGTTTAATGTTGCCGAAGGTGTGTCGCTTTATCAATCGCTGATTCGCTTATCGGATTATCGCTGGCTGGGTTGATTGACAGCTCGCCTCATGTTAATTCTTACAGCACTATAATCTGTCGGAAGACCTCATTCCTGATGGAATCCATTGCCATGAGGGAGAGAGAATTGCACTGTGGATTTATGTGTCTTGCCATCCACTGTGGTTGTGGTGTAGGTCGACACTTTGCGATAATGTGGACACATCCACCGTGGTTCTGGTGTAGGTCGACACTTCGCGATAATGTGGACACATCCACCATGGTTCTGATGTAGGTTGACACTCCGCGATAATGGACACATCCACCATGGTTCTTATGTAGGCGACACTCCGCAATAATGTGGACACATCGACCCTGGTTCTGGTGTAGGTCGACACTTCGCGATAATGGACACATCCACCATGGTTCTTATGTAGGCGACACTCCGCGATAATGTGGACACATCGACCATGGTTCTGGTGTAGGTCGACACTTCGCGATAATGGACACATCCACCATGGTTCTTATGTAGGCAACACTCCGCGATAATGTGGACACATCGACCATGGTTCTGGTGTAGGTCGACACTTCGCGATAATGGACACATCCACCATGGTTCTTATGTAGGCGACACTCCGCGATAATGTGGACACATCCACCATGGTTCTGGTGTAGGTCGACACTCCGCGATAATGTGGACACATCTACCATGGTTCTTATGTAGGCGACACTCTGCGATAATGTGGACACATCCACCATGATTGTGGTGTAGGTCGACACTCCACGATAATGTGGACACATCCACCATGGTTCTGGTGTAGGTCGACACTCCGCGATAATGTGGACACATCCACCATGGTTGTGGTGTAGGTCGACACTCCATGATAATGTGGACACATCCACCGTGGTTATGGTGTAGGTCGACACTTCACGATAATGTGGACACATCCACCGTGGTTGTGGTGTAGGTCGACACTTCGCGATAATGTGGACACATCCACCGTGGTTCTGATGTAGGTCGATACTCCGCGATAATGGACACATCCACCATGGTTCTTATGTAGGCGACACTCCGCGATAATGTGGACACATCGACCATAGTTCTGGTGTAGGTCGACACTCCACGATAATGTGGACACATACCATGGTTCTGGTGTAGGTCGACACTTCGCGATAATGGACACATCCACCATGGTTCTTATGTAGGCGACACTCCGCGATAATGTGGACACATCGACCATGGTTCTGGTGTAGGTCGACACTTCGCGATAATGGACACATCCACCATGGTTCTTATGTAGGCGACACTCCGCGATAATGTGGACACATCGACCATGGTTCTGGTGTAGGTCGACACTCCGCGATAATGTGGACACATCTACCATGGTTCTTATGTAGGCGACACTCTGCGATAATGTGGACACATCCACCATGATTGTGGTGTAGGTCGACACTCCACGATAATGTGGACACATCCACCATGGTTCTGGTGTAGGTCGACACTCCGCGATAATGTGGACACATCCACCATGGTTGTGGTGTAGGTCGACACTCCACGATAATGTGGACACATCCACTGTGGTTGTGGTGTAGGTCGACACTCCGCGATAATGTGGACACATCCACCATGGTTGTGGTGTAGGTCGACACTCCACGATAATGTGGACACATCCACCGTGGTTCTGATGTAGGTCGACACTCCGCGATAATGGACACATCCACCATGGTTCTTATGTAGGCGACACTCCGCGATAATGTGGACACATCGACCATGGTTCTGGTGTAGGTCGACACTTCGCGATAATGGACACATCCACCATGGTTCTTATGTAGGCGACACTCCGCGATAATGTGGACACATCTACCATGGTTCTGGTGTAGGTCGACACTTCGCGATAATGGACACATCCACCATGGTTCTTATGTAGGCGACACTCTGCGATAATGTGGACACATCCACCATGATTGTGGTGTAGGTCGACACTCCACGATAATGTGGACACATCCACCATGGTTCTGGTGTAGGTCGACACTCCGCGATAATGTGGACACATCCACCATGGTTGTGGTGTAGGTCGACACTCCATGATAATGTGGACACATCCACTGTGGTTGTATGTAGGCGACACTCCGCGATAATGTGGACACATCCACCATGGTTGTGGTGTAGGTCGACACTTCGCGATAATGTGGACACATCCACCGTGGTTATGGTGTAGGTCGACACTTCACGATAATGTGGACACATCCACCGTGGTTGTGGTGTAGGTCGACACTCCGCGATAATGTGGACACATCCACCGTGGTTATGGTGTAGGTCGACACTTCACGATAATGTGGACACATCCACCGTGGTTGTGGTGTAGGTCGACACTTCGCGATAATGTGGACACATCCACCGTGGTTCTGATGTAGGTCGATACTCCGCGATAATGGACACATCCACCATGGTTCTTATGTAGGCGACACTCCGCGATAATGTGGACACATCCACCATGGTTCTGGTGTAGGTCGACACTCCGCGATAATGTGGACACATCTACCATGGTTCTGGTGTAGGTCGACACTTTGCGATAATGGACACATCCACCATGGTTCTTATGTAGGCGACACTCCGCGATAATGTGGACACATCGACCATGGTTCTGGTGTAGGTCGACACTCCGCGATAATGGACACATCCACCATGGTTCTTATGTAGGCGACACTCCGCGATAATGTGGACACATCCACCATGATTGTGGTGTAGGTCGACACTCCACGATAATGTGGACACATCCACCATGGTTCTGGTGTAGGTCGACACTCCGCGATAATGTGGACACATCCACCATGATTGTGGTGTAGGTCGACACTCCACGATAATGTGGACACATCCACCATGGTTCTGGTGTAGGTCGACACTCCGCGATAATGTGGACACATCCACCATGGTTGTGGTGTAGGTCGACACTCCACGATAATGTGGACACATCCACTGTGGTTGTGGTGTAGGTCGACACTCCGCGATAATGTGGACACATCCACTGTGGTTGTGGTGTAGGTCGACACTCCGCGATAATGTGGACACATCCACTGTGGTTGTGGTGTAGGTCGACACTCCATGATAATGTGGACACATCCACCATGGTTCTGGTGTAGGTCGACACTCCGCGATAATGTGCACATCCACCATGGTTCTTATGTAGGCGACACTCCGCGATAATGTGGACACATCCACCATGGTTCTGGTGTAGGTCGACACTCCGCGATAATGTGGACACATCTACCATGGTTCTTATGTAGGCGACACTCTGCGATAATGTGGACACATCCACCATGATTGTGGTGTAGGTCGACACTCCACGATAATGTGGACACATCCACCATGGTTCTGGTGTAGGTCGACACTCCGCGATAATGTGGACACATCCACCATGGTTGTGGTGTAGGTCGACACTCCACGATAATGTGGACACATCCACTGTGGTTGTGGTGTAGGTCGACACTCCGCGATAATGTGGACACATCCACCATGGTTGTGGTGTAGGTCGACACTCCACGATAATGTGGACACATCCACCGTGGTTCTGATGTAGGTCGACACTCCGCGATAATGGACACATCCACCATGGTTCTTATGTAGGCGACACTCCGCGATAATGTGGACACATCGACCATGGTTCTGGTGTAGGTCGACACTCCGCGATAATGGACACATCCACCATGGTTCTTATGTAGGCGACACTCCGCGATAATGTGGACACATCCACCATGATTATTTTGTAGGTCGACACTCCACGATAATGTGGACACATCCACCATGGTTCTGGTGTAGGTCGACACTCCGCGATAATGTGGACACATCCACCATGGTTGTGGTGTAGGTTGACACTCCACGATAATGTGGACACATCCACTGTGGTTGTGGTGTAGGTCGACACTCCGCGATAATGTGGACACATCCACCATGGTTGTGGTGTAGGTCGACACTCCACGATAATGTGGACACATCCACTGTGGTTGTGGTGTAGGTCGACACTCCGCGATAATGTGGACACATCCACTGTGGTTGTGGTGTAGGTCGACACTCCGCGATAATGTGGACACATCCACTGTGGTTGTGGTGTAGGTCGACACTCCGCGATAATGTGGACACATCCACTGTGGTTGTGGTGTAGGTCGACACTCCATGATAATGTGGACACATCCACCATGGTTCTGGTGTAGGTCGACACTCCGCGATAATGTGGACACTGGTGGTTCTGGTGTAGGTCAACACTCCGCGATAATGTGGACACATCCACCATGGTTCTGGTGTAGGGCGACACTCCGCGATAATGTGGACACATCTACCATGGTTCTGGTGTAGGTCGACACTCCGCAATAATGTGGACACATCCACCATGGTTCTGGTGTAGGGCGACACTCTGCGATAATGTGGACACATCTACCATGGTTCTGGTGTAGGGCGACACTCCGCGATAATGTGGACACATCTACCATGGTTCTGATGTAGGTCAACACTCCGCGATAATGTGGACACATCGACCATGGTTCTGATGTAGGTTAGCACTCCGCAATAATGTGGACACATCCACCATGGTTCTGATGTATGTTAACACTCCGCAATAATGTGGACACATCCACCATGGTTCTGGTATAGGTTGACACTCCGCAATAATGTGGACACATCCACCATGGTTCTGGTATAGGTCGACACTCCGCGATAATGTGGACACCATAGTTATTACACCACAGAATCTCCATGGACCGTATAAAATTAAATAACACCGAGATAATTAAAGTGCATTCTTAAAAGTACATGAAAACCTGTTTTGGTGTTTTTACATTTATTTATCGTCGCTACCGGTTGCCCATATGAGCGATGCCTCCTGAAGAGATTAGTTATTTTAGATTTTGGAGGATAGTGTATGATACAGACAGAGACCCATTCCAGAATCTCCTCTGGTTCTTTTACGTGCACAGTGTAAAGCACCGATACGAGACATCGGTTTAACGTCCCATCTGAAAGACTGTTAATTTTATTATGGTCAGACAGGGGAAAACCTGTTTAGGATATCTACTCTTAATGAATGTAATGAAGTTTTCATTTGGCAGTGGAAAATTAGTGAAGGAGGGGTGGTCCATAACATCGCTGCCCACAGGTTGCACTGTTAATGTAGGAAAAATACATTTTGGGACACCCTTTATTTAATGTTTTGAAGTCGGCACGCTTATTATTTTATAACAGCCTGTACTTATTAACATGTTCGTCTAACAACTTTGTTTTCAGATGCATAAAGGGGCATAATCCATACTTTATGTCACTTTAGCGTAGCTATTTTGTAGAATTTAGGTCCTGTTACCATTAACAATTTCATTGTGCTAATATTTGTTCAATGTGCTTGTTTTGTTCTGTTTTTGTTTCTGTCAGCTCTCATATACAGTCAAACCTGTCTAAAGCAGCTAGTCAAGGGAAGCACAATTAAATGGCTGCTTAGTACAGGTTGCTGCTTAATTGAGGTCAAATCGGTATACAAGGTTGAAGCAAAAATATACTGTACCGTAGTACGAAGTTGTAGTTCCGGTGTTTTGGGGTATTTTTATACAACTTTCCATCCGCACAATTGTTTATCTTTTTCATTGTTTGCTCAATTGAAATATTCAGTCGCGTAAATTTCAATCAAATAGATGTTATTCCCGGTCATTCCGACGTTCGCAATACTGCTATTGTATCGCGGTATACTGTGGTACCCTGCTATTGTATCACGGTATACTGTGGTACCCTGCTATTGTATCGCGGTATACTGTGGTACCCTGCTATTGTATCGCGGTATACTGTGGTACCCTGCTATTGTATCACGGTATACTGTGGTACCCTGCTATTGTATCACGGTATACTGTGGTACCCTGCTATTGTATCGCGGTATACTGTGGTACCCTGCTATTGTATCGCGGTATACTGTGGTACCCTGCTATTGTATCGCGGTATACTGTGGTACCCTGCTATTGTATCGCGGTATACTGTGGTACCCTGCTATTGTATCGCGGTATACGTGGTACCCTGCTATTGTATCGGTATAGTGGTACGATACGTGGTACCTGCTATTGTATCGCGGTATACTGTGGTACCCTGCTATTGTATCGCGGTATACTGTGGTACCCTGCTATTGTATCGCGGTATACTGTGGTACTGCTATTGTATCGCGGTATACTGTGGTACCCTGCTATTGTATCACGGTATACTGTGGTACCCTGCTATTGTATCGCGGTATACTGTGGTACCCTGCTATTGTATCGTGTATACCATGGTACCTGCTATTGTATCGCGGTATACCGTGGTACCCTGCTATTGTATCACGGTATACTGTGTACATAAGTGGTACCCGCATTGTATCGCGGTATACTGTGGTACCCTGCTATTGTATCGCGGTATACTGTGGTACCCTGCTATTGTATCACGGTATACTGTGGTACATAATGTGGTACCCTGCTATTGTATCGCGGTATACTGTGGTACCCTGCTATTGTATCGTGGTATACTGTGGTACGTAACATGGTACCCTGCTATTGTATCGTGGTATACCGTGGTACCCTGCTATTGTATTGCGGTATACCGTGGTACCCTGCTATTGTATCGTGGTATACTGTGGTACATAACGTGGTACCCTGCTATTGTATCGTGGTTTCCTGTGGTATGCTCTTGGCATATCATGACATCCCTAGTGATTATAACACAGGTTTGACTGTATTTATTTCCTTACATTATTATGAATATAATACACACCCTTCCACTGCACATTCAGGGGGGGGGAATATTTAAATACCCGTCATCAGTCATTCTGTCATCCCTCACATTAATAAAAAGCCGCATGAGTTTCTGATAATATCAATGTCAATTTACCAGCTGTAAAAATATCTGCAAACTTGATGGCTTGTGTGGCTTTTTGGAATCGATAGATATTACTAAATCTTGACCCAAGATTTAATTTTCTTCATGTATATTTGCTTTTTATAGAAATAAGAGGGAACGAGGAAAATACAGAATTTTACAAAAAAATATTCTGACAAAATTATTTTTGTAGAATATGGGGAGCAAGAACTAGTTAGGTTGAACATGTTTCCTTTTTGGTTTTTCTTTACATTTTCTGACTTCTTTCTGGCTCCTATTAACATGAAAATAATTTCTGAGATTTTATTGATATTCTCTTTATTTTTATGTGCAGTTAATTACTGTGACTGAGTTCACAAAACTATTGTAACTACGATATGTCGTAAATTAGAATTATCCTTACATATTCATAAATTAGAATTATCCTTACATATTCATAAACTAGAATTATCCTTACATATTCGTAAATTAGAATTATCCTTACATATTCGTAAACTAGAATTATCCTTACATATTCATAAATTAGAATTATCCTTACATATTCATAAATTAGAATTATCCTTACATATTCATAAATTAGAATTATCCTTACATATTCATAAATTAGAATTATCCTTACATATTCGTAAATTAGAATTATCCTTACATATTGGATGTCTATTATACATGTAAGAACCAATCATCTAAGTCGATACAACATGTGATATGTCTTGGCTATTATAGTCTTAGGAATAATATAGTTAAAAATGTAACGCTTGTATTTGTGTGTTTTGCGCTTAGTTGTCGTTGTTAATGGTTGTGACACATCCTGAAGAGATCAGCCACATTTTGGTGCTCATAAAATACACCTATATTTTCAATATATTTCAAATTGAATATGGTATGAATAAAGAATTGTAATATCCCAACATGTTATTGATAGATCTACACCAAACTTGGCAGTCTGGTAGGATACAGTGCCCTGATCATCAATATTAGTAATTATTAGCATTGTCACGTAACTGAGGTGACACAGGTGGGATCATTACAGGTAAATCATATATATTTACGATATATCACTAACACAAACTAAAATTGCATACAATATTGACTGTATATTATTTATGTACTGTGTGCGTCCCGCAATATCGGAAATTCGTGTTATATTAAAGTACGGATATCCCGGTATTTCGGGATATCGGGTTCAAAGAGTTAACCTTTCCCCCTTAGTAGCGCCTCTTGACGCCTATTGACATAGATCGACACATTAGTCAATCAAGCTCTAATAAAGATCGGAACAACTTAGTGTATACAACACTTAATAATTCCTAGTAACCTCCATGAAGGTGGAGTAGGCATGTTCACAGCCTATCCATTGCGTACGATTGGTAAATTACAGCCAAATGTATGAAATAAAACTACATCTCTATGGGGGAAAGGGTTAAATACGCATCCGAAAATCATTTAACATAAAAGCTGATATCATTTTCCAGCTGAAGATCATTAAAAGAGATTGAAAATTTGCTTTTTTTAAGAGTCCGCCTCCGTGGTCGAGTGGTTAAGGTCGCTGACTTGTATACCACTGTAACCTATCATCACTGATGGTCACGGGTTCGAGCCCCGCTCAGGTCGTGTCTCATTTATATGAAAAAGTTGGCAGTTTCCTATGGAGGTTGGTGCACCCAAGTACTGGTTAACCGTTGGAGCCTGCCCAGGAAAGGTGTTGTTAGGTAAACTTCCCGCCGGCGATATAGCCCAAAATGGTGCTGATGCAGGCGTAAAACCCGAAATATAACATATAATAATTTTTAATAGATTTAGAAAAACATTTGTTTTAAATTTTTTGCAGCCGAGGATCGGTTAAAGAGATTGACAGATGAACTGCAAGTCACTGAGAATAAGTTGAAGGATGCAACGAAGGATTTGAGACATATGGGTGATTCGGCACTCTCCGATAAGGAGGAGCAGAAACAAAATTTACGCCAGAGAATGGCGAGGAAGATGAGAACGGTAGGTGAACTCCATTTAAATTTACTAAAAGTCTCCATTTATGCAGTAAATACTGTAAAAAGTTTCCCCATGATGATGGTCAGTTTTGGTATTTAAAAAATAGCTGTTTTGTCTACCGTAATCCCAAAAACGTAATCATAAAATAAGTGCGTCTTATACACAAACGATTACGGTAGTTTATGATACAGTAAAAAGATCAGTTTATCATCATTATTTGCACCATCTATTTTACTATATAGGCGTCAACCAGAAATATCGAACTTGCATCGCTTGGCAACCATATGACCAATATGTTGAATGTAGCAAACTTGTTGCCAAATAATGCTGATAAGTTAATATTCTTGCTTCACACTGATGGAGACTCAGTGGTGGATTGTTAATATCGTTGTTGGAAGTCGGGATAGTGGATGCACGTTCGCTTCAGGTATGAAAGGCACAGATTTCGCGCCCAACTGGAGCCCTTGCGATAAAAATGTGTAACTATAGTGTTTCCGAGATGTACTAAGCCACTTCACTTATTTTACAAATTTACTGAACAATTGCAAATAAATGTTATTTTAACCCATTCAACACCAAGTAACTCACATGGACTGGTCCATGATATTCATAAACCAATAAATGAATCAGAAAATCACATTTGGACAAGTTCATTTATCAAAATGGGTAATTATGTCTAAAAATAGTCATATCACTGGCAAAAAGTGCAGATCCTGATGAGACGGCTCGTCACGAGCCGGCTCATCTGGATCTACACTTTTTGTAAGCCTATTTAGAGGTCTGTGGTGTTGAAAGGGTTAATAAACTTATTGAAGCAGCTTATGTTCATCAAACATGTGATATATTGATATTTTGACATTTTTACACCTTATTTATTATTGTTCACAAACTGCACGAAAACCACCCGATGTATCTGTCCATGTATTACCAAAACTAACAATGTACAAAGTTTGAAGAAATTCTGGGTATACAAACATTTGTGAGGAAACTTTAGCATATCCTTTTAATAATATTCATGTATACTAATGTACATATTCGCCTATCAGGTGATCTCGCTTATAAGACCCCCCCCCCCTACTTTCGTCCTAAAATCTTTTGGGTTTTGACATGCACTCGCAATATAAGACGGGTTGATAAAATGGACACCAGACCCTGTATAAATTGCATGCTTGGCCAGTGCAAGTTGAAGAAACTTTCAGTGGCATAGTGCTTTCTTTTCTAAAACATAGTTATGGATACCATTATCAAGTTTTGAGCACTCACTTATAAGACAAGAAGCCACTTTAAAGCCATAATCTGGTGGTAAACTTGTCTTATATGCGATTATGTATGGTGTATGACTTCTTTTATTTATTTTAAAAACCTAAAATTATCTTCTATAAAATAATTTTTTATTCGGCAAGGACCCAGATCGAATCAATGACGCCACATTTACTTATCTTCAGTTTATTAAATATATATATACATGTATATATACTCTCCATCCTAATCCGGAGCCAATTACAGACGGATCTGTAGTCCAGTGGTAACACGCTGGACAGTAATCCAGGGATCGCAGGTTCGATCCCCCGTCTGACCCTAATAAAATTAACAGTCTTTCAGATGGGACGTTAAACCGAGGTCTCGTGTCGGTACTTTACACCGTGCACGTAAAAGAACCAGAGGAGATTCTGGAATGGGTCTCTGTCTGTATCATTGCACTATCCTCCAAAATCTAAAATGACTAATCTCTTCAGGAGGCGTCGCTCATATGGGCAACTGGTAGCAACGATAAATAAACGTAAAAACACATATGACTTCTTTTATTAATTTTATAAACCTAAAATTATCTTCTATAAAAAAAAAATATATTCAGGGACCCATATCGAATCAGTGATGCCACATTTACTTATCTTCAGTTTATTAAATATATATATACATGTATATATACTATCCATCCTAATCTGGAGCCAATTTATTAATCTGTTGATACAAATTAATTTAGCTCGATTGCGAAACAAGTCCTTACAAAGGTTCACTTGTATGCTATTATTAGTATCAAAGGCCAAATTCATTGTGGTTTGTTATTGTGGTAAATTATTTACATATGTCTATAGTGCACCTTTATGCGTATATTCAGGTAAACGAGATGAAGGACAGTGCAACACAGATAGAGGAGGAACTTGATAAAACCAAGACATCCATGCACAAACACAAGATGGAGTTAGCCAGAATGAAGGACCAGATTGGGAGAATGGACAACAAGGACCCCAGCTATGTAAGTACAGAGTATTGCAATAACACACCTCTCCCTGCCCCTGACACACCTCCCTGCCCCTAACACACCTCCCTGCCCCCAGACACACCTCCCTGCACCCATACACACCTCCCTGCCCCTAACACACCTCCCTGACCATAACACACCTCTCCCTGCCCCCTCCCTGCCCCTAACACACCTCTCCCTGCTCCCAGACACACCTCCCTGCCCCTAACACACCTCTCCCTGCCCCTGACACACCTCTCCTTGCACCCAGACAAACCTCCCTGCCCCCAAACACACTCTCTGTCCCTAACACACCTACCTGCCCCGAACACACCTCCCTGCCCCACCTCATCCTGCCCCTGACACACCCCTCCCTGCCCCTGACTAATTCATCCATGCACAGACACAAGAACTGCCGAATAGCTAATTTTAATACATTATATGACAGCAGTGACTTAACCGACTAGTCAATAGGTAAATTTATAGTCAACTATCCATGTTAATCTCGTCGACGTCGATTAGTCGTCTAATCGTTGCAACACTAAGTCATGCAGACATCTATGTAAGAGGTAGATTAGTGACCACTGTTATGGGGCCAATTGTCCAACAAGGGTTACGAAAAAGGTTCTCTACAAATATAAATTACCACGAATGATGATGGCTCCAACGATGATGCAACGTACATACATGAGCAGTCAGTCATCTGATGACAGCTTCAACGATGATGTGCCATACATACATGAGCAGTCATCTGATGACAGCTTCAACGATGATGTGCCATACGTACATGAGCAGTCATCTGATGACAGCTTCAACGATGATGTGCCATACATACGTACATGAGCAGTCATCTGATGACAGCTTCAACGATGATGTGCCATACGTACATGAGCAGTCATCTGATGACAGCTTCAACGATGATGCAACGTACATACATGAGCAGTCATCTGATGACAGCTTCAACGATGATGTGCCATACGTACATGAGCAGTCATCTGATGACAGCTTCAACGATGATGCAACGTACATACATGAGCAGTCATCTGATGACAGCTTCAACAATGATGTGCCATACATACATGAGCAGTCATCTGATGACAGCTTCAACGATGATGCAACATATGTACATGAGCAGTCATCTGATGACAGCTTCATCGATGATGCAATGTACATACATGAGCAGTCATCTGATGACAGCTTCAACGATGATGCAACGTACATACATGAGCAGTCATCTGATGACAGCTTCAACAATGATGTGCCATACGTACATGAGCAGTCATCTGATGACAGCTTCAACGATGATGCAACGTACGTACATGAGCAATCATCTGATGACAGCTTCAACGATGATGCAATGTACATACATGAGCAGTCATCTGATGACAGCTTCAACGATGATGTGCCATACATACATGAGCAGTCATCTGATGACAGCTTCAACGATGATGCAACGTACATACATGAGCAGTCATCTGATGACAGCTTCAACAATGATGTGCCATACATACATGAGCAGTCATCTGATGACAGCTTCAACGATGATGCAACGTACGTACATGAGCAGTCATCTGATGACAGCTTCAACGATGATGCAACGTACATACATGAGCAGTCATCTGATGACAGCTTCAACAATGATGTGCCATACATACATGAGCTGTCATCTGATGACAGCTTCAACGATGATGCAATGTACGTACATGAGCAGTCATCTGATGACAGCTTCAACGATGATGCAATGTACGTACATGAGCAATCATCTGATGACAGCTTCAACGATGATGCAACGTACATACATTAGCAGTCATCTGATGACAGCTTCAACGATGATGTGCCATACATACGTACATGAGCAGTCATCTGATGACAACTCCGATGTTGAATCAGGTTATGAATACCTGTAGTGATTTTGTTTTTCAAATGGATATATATATATAATGCTGTTATTGTGGATCTTTGTTTCAGAGACGGGTATATGCTGACATGGTGGACAAGGAACAACAGATCAATGAGAGCAATCAGATGTATGGACAGCTACAAGATCAGCTGGAACTCATGCTGGATACCGTTGCTAAAGAAACAAACGACATCAAGAAACTTGAGCAACAACTAAATGCAGGTTATGCATATTCCTTCTACTTCCTGGAGACATTTGTGAAGAATAAATTGTTCCCTGGCTGTTCTCTGTGCTCCATATATACACCCTTCTACACTTAAATCAGCCTCTCCATACCAGGGATCATTCTAGAGGGCGATGTGGGCGAAATGGTCGCCCTAGGGACCCTGGCTTCGCCCTCTGGGGGCCCCACTTCTCCCTAAAAAATAGTTTTGGTATTTTACGATTTTCAAACAAAATTTTGTCTAGTAAGATACACTGGCCCATTAGAAAGCACTCATTCTATTCAAATGTTGTATTTAATGGTTGTACTGTGCATTTTAACCCTAATTTGCAGAAGTATATTAAAGAACACCATTTAAGGAAACGATCATGCGCTTTCTCACTTCTCCCAAAAATTCTGACCTAAATGAACCCTGCATACATATGCATTATTATGAGAGTATCAGTTTCTCCATATTTAGGCCATTCTACGCATGTACGCTAGCCCGATGTATATGTGTTTCTAAGCCTGCTTCTTTTAATGCCCCCCAAAACAACCCACCATTGCAAATAGACTCCCGAGAAGTGGATTAATATCAACATATAACATGCACAAATTGATTACCTGCCAAGAAGAAATTTCCGAAAATAATCAATGAAGATGCTTGGGTTTTTAGAGGGGTCATTTTGTGTTGAAAATACAGAAAATGTTACAAAATTTTGTCCGGTTTCCGGAATAGAATGGTTTCAGATTAGAGTGTGTTTTATTACAATGAAAATAGAAGCGGAAAATTCGGGACCAAAGAAAAGGTCCATTTTAGAGAGGATTCCAGATAGGAGGGGGTGGGGTTAGACTGTATAATGGTTTGAACATACTCATATGCTTTGATATATGGGCTCTCTACATTCCCATATAAATGAACCCAGTTGGCAAGTTCTGAAGTCATTTGCTCAACATAAACATTATTTGTATTGCCTCTCAGACACGTTAGAAAACAACGAATCACTTAGAGAAGAGTTGGACGAGATTGTCGGAGGTTTACAGACTTACCTGGCCCAGGTACAGACTAAAGCTGCCAAGAAAGAGAAGGACTTTGACCTGCTACTGAAGGAGAATGAAGAGATAAGTAACAGGTGTAGGAAGCTGGAGGGTGAACTCAGTGTCGTTGACCAGGAAGCAAACAGTCAAAGGGATCTAGAAAGGGTTAGTAATACTGATTTGAATTGTCATAATCTAAGGATGTCAGAAGCTGGAGGGTGAACTCAGTGTCATCGACCAGGAAGCAAACAGTCTAAGGGATCTAGAAAGGGTTAGTAATACTGATTTGAATTGTCATAATCTAAGGATGTCAGAAGCTGGAGGGTGAACTCAGTGTCATCGACCAGGAAGCAAACAGTCTAAGGGATCTAGAAAGGGTTAGTAATACTGATTTGAATTGTCATAATCTAAGGATGTCAGAAGCTGGAGGGTGAACTCAGTGTCATCGACCAGGAAGCAAACAGTCTAAGGGATCTAGAAAGGGTTAGTAATACTGATTTGAATTGTCATAATCTAAGGATGTCAGAAGCTGGAGGGTGAACTCAGTGTCATCGACCAGGAAGTAAACAGTCTAAGGGATCTAGAAAGGGTTAGTAATACTGATTTGAATTGTCATAATCTAAGGATGTCAGAAGCTGGAGGGTGAACTCAGTGTCATCGACCAGGAAGCAAACAGTCTAAGGGATCTAGAAAGGGTTAGTAATACTGATTTGAATTGTCATAATCTAAGGATGTCAGAAGCTGGAGGGTGAACTCAGTGTCATCGACCAGGAAGCAAACAGTCTAAGGGATCTAGAAAGGGTTAGTAATACTGATTTGAATTGTCATAATCTAAGGATGTCAGAAGCTGGAGGGTGAACTCAGTGTCATCGACCAGGAAGCAAACAGTCTAAGGGATCTAGAAAGGGTTAGTAATACTGATTTGAATTGTCATAATCTAAGGATGTCAGAAGCTGGAGGGTGAACTCAGTGTCATCGACCAGGAAGCAAACAGTCTAAGGGATCTAGAAAGGGTTAGTAATACTGATTTGAATTGTCATAATCTAAGGATGTCAGAAGCTGGAGGGTGAACTCAGTGTCATCGACCAGGAAGCAAACAGTCTAAGGGATCTAGAAAGGGTTAGTAATACTGATTTGAATTGTCATAATCTAAGTATGTCAGAAGCTGGAGGGTGAACTCAGTGTCATCGACCAGGAAGCAAACAGTCTAAGGGATCTAGAAAGGGTTAGTAATACTGATTTGAATTGTCATAATCTAAGGATGTCAGAAGCTGGAGGGTGAACTCAGTGTCATCGACCAGGAAGCAAACAGTCTAAGGGATCTAGAAAGGGTTAGTAATACTGATTTGAATTGTCATAATCTAAGGATGTCAGAAGCTGGAGGGTGAACTCAGTGTCATCGACCAGGAAGCAAACAGTCTAAGGGATCTAGAAAGGGTTAGTAATACTGATTTGAATTGTCATAATCTAAGGATGTCAGAAGCTGGAGAGGGTACTCAGCATCATTGATCATGAGGCTTATATGATCTGGACAATGTAACTGTTGTATTCCTTGCTTTGTTAGTTTGAATAGTCATCATAATCTTATGAGTATAGGAAGACGAAGAGCAAACTGATCATCATAGACTGTCCGATTAGCGCAGTCTACATCTAGCTCAGAGGAAAAGTAAGGTAGCTCAGAGGGACTAGTCTCCATCTAGCTCAGAGGCAAAGTAAGGTAGCTCAGAGGGACTAGTCTCCATCTAGCTCAGAGGCAAAGTAAGGTAGCTCAGAGGAACTAGTCTCCATCTAGCTCAGAGGCAAAGTAAGATAGCTCAGAGGGACTAGTCTCCATCTAGCTCAGAGGCAAAGTAAGGTAGCTCAGAGGGACTAGTCCTCCATCTAACTCAGAGGCAAAGTAAGATAGCTCAGAGGAAAAGTAAGGTAGCTCAGAGGAACTAGTCTCTATCTAGCTTAGAGGCAAAGTAAGGTAGCTCAGAGGAACTAGTCTCCATCTAACTCAGAGGCAAAGTAAGATAGCTCAGAGGAACTAGTCTACATCTAGCTCAGAGGAAAAGTAAGGTAGCTCAGAGGAACTAGTCTCCATCTAGCTCAGAGGCAAAGTAAGGTAGCTCAGAGGAACTAGTCTCCATCTAGCTCAGAGGCAAAGTAAGGTAGCTCAGAGGAACTAGTCTCCATCTAGATCAGAGGCAAAGTAAGGTAGCTCAGAGGAACTAGTCTCCATCTAGCTCAGAGGCAAAGTAAGGTAGCTCAGAGGAACTAGTCTCCATCTAGATCAGAGGCAAAGTAAGGTAGCTCAGAGGGACTAGTCTACATCTAGCTCAGAGGCAAAGTAAGGTAGCTCAGAGGGACTAGTCTACATCTAGCTCAGAGGCAAAGTAAGATGGCTCAGAGGGACTAGTCTCCATCTAGCTCAGAGGAAAGTAAGGTAGCTCAGAGGGACTAGTCTCCATCTAGCTCAGAGGCAAAGTAAGATGGCTCAGAGGGACTAGTCTCCATCTTGCTCAGAGGCAAAGTAAGGTAGCTCAGAGGGACTAGTCTCCATCTAGCTCAGAGGCAAAGTAAGGTAGCTCAGAGGAACTAGTCTCCATCTAGCTCAGAGGCAAAGTAAGATAGCTCAGAGGGACTAGTCTCCATCTAGCTCAGAGGCAAAGTAAGGTAGCTCAGAGGGACTAGTCCTCCATCTAACTCAGAGGCAAATTAAGATAGCTCAGAGGAAAAGTAAGGTAGCTCAGAGGAACTAGTCTCTATCTAGCTTAGAGGCAAAGTAAGGTAGCTCAGAGGAACTAGTCTCCATCTAACTCAGAGGCAAAGTAAGATAGCTCAGATGTACTAGTCCTCCATCTAGCTCAGAGGAAAAGTAAGATAGCTCAGATGGACTAGTCCTCCATCTAGATCAGAGGCAAAGTAAGGTAGCTCAGAGGGACTAGTCTCCATCTAGCTCAGAGGCAAAGTAAGATGGCTCAGAGGGAAAAGTAAGGTAGCTCAGAGGAACTAGTCTCCATCTAGCTCAGAGGCAAAGTAAGATAGCTCAGAGGGAAAAGTAAGGTAGCTCAGAGGAACTAGTCTACATCTAGATTAGAGGCAAAGTAAGGTAGCTCAGAGGGACTAGTATCCATCTAGCTCAGAGGCAAAGTAAGATGGCTCAGAGGGAAAAGTAAGGTAGCTCAGAGGGACTAGTCTCCATCTAGCTCAGAGGCAAAGTAAGATGGCTCAGAGGGAAAAGTAAGGTAGCTCAGAGGAACTAATCTCCATCTAGCTCAGAGGCAAAGTAAGATAGCTCAGAGGGAAAAGTAAGGTAGCTCAGAGGAACTAGTCTACATCTAGATTAGAGGCAAAGTAAGGTACTCAGAGGGACTAGTCTACATCCAGCTCAGAGGCAAAGTAAGGTAGCTCAGAGGGACTAGTATCCATCTAGCTCAGAGGCAAAGTAAGGTAGCTCAGAGGGACTAGTATCCATCTAGCTCAGAGGCAAAGTAAGGTAGCTCAGAGGGACTAGTATCCATCTAGCTCAGAGGCAAAGTAAGGTAGCTCAGAGGGACTAGTAAGGTAGCTCAGAGGAACTAGTCTCCATCTAGCTCAGAGGCAAAGTAAGGTAGCTCAGAGGGACTAGTATCCATCTAGCTCAGAGGGACTATAATCTAGCTCAGAGGCAAAGTAAGGTAGCTCAGAGGGACTAGTCTCCATCTAGCTCAGAGGCAAAGTAAGATGGCTCAGAGGGAAAAGTAAGGTAGCTCAGAGGAACTAATCTCCATCTAGCTCAGAGGCAAAGTAAGATAGCTCAGAGGCAAAGTAAGGTAGCTCAGAGGAACTAGTCTCCATCTAACTCAGAGGCAAAGTAAGATAGCTCAGAGGAACTAGTCTACATCTAGCTCAGAGGCAAAGTAAGGTAGCTCAGAGGAACTAGTCTCCATCTAGCTCAGAGGAAAAGTAAGGTAGCTCAGAGGAACTAGTCTCCATCTAGCTCAGAGGCAAAGTAAGGTAGCTCAGAGGAACTAGTCTCCATCTAGATCAGAGGCAAAGTAAGGTAGCTCAGAGGAACTAGTCTCCATCTAGCTCAGAGGCAAAGTAAGGTAGCTCAGAGGAACTAGTCTCCATCTAGATCAGAGGCAAAGTAAGGTAGCTCAGAGGGACTAGTCTACATCTAGCTCAGAGGCAAAGTAAGGTAGCTCAGAGGGACTAGTCTACATCTAGCTCAGAGGCAAAGTAAGATGGCTCAGAGGGACTAGTCTCCATCTAGCTCAGAGGAAAGTAAGGTAGCTCAGAGGGACTAGTCTCCATCTAGCTCAGAGGCAAAGTAAGATGGCTCAGAGGGACTAGTCTCCATCTAGCTCAGAGGCAAAGTAAGGTAGCTCAGAGGGACTAGTCTCCATCTAGCTCAGAGGCAAAGTAAGGTAGCTCAGAGGAACTAGTCTCCATCTAGCTCAGAGGCAAAGTAAGATAGCTCAGAGGGACTAGTCTCCATCTAGCTCAGAGGCAAAGTAAGGTAGCTCAGAGGGACTAGTCCTCCATCTAACTCAGAGGCAAAGTAAGATAGCTCAGAGGAAAAGTAAGGTAGCTCAGAGGAACTAGTCTCTATCTAGCTTAGAGGCAAAGTAAGGTAGCTCAGAGGAACTAGTCTCCATCTAACTCAGAGGCAAAGTAAGATAGCTCAGATGTACTAGTCCTCCATCTAGCTCAGAGGAAAAGTAAGATAGCTCAGATGGACTAGTCCTCCATCTAGATCAGAGGCAAAGTAAGGTAGCTCAGAGGGACTAGTCTCCATCTAGCTCAGAGGCAAAGTAAGATGGCTCAGAGGGAAAAGTAAGGTAGCTCAGAGGAACTAGTCTCCATCTAGCTCAGAGGCAAAGTAAGATAGCTCAGAGGGAAAAGTAAGGTAGCTCAGAGGAACTAGTCTACATCTAGATTAGAGGCAAAGTAAGGTATCTTAGAGGGACTAGTCTCCATCCAGCTCAGAGGCAAAGTAAGGTAGCTCAGAGGGACTAGTATCCATCTAGCTCAGAGGCAAAGTAAGATGGCTCAGAGGGAAAAGTAAGGTAGCTCAGAGGGACTAGTCTCCATCTAGCTCAGAGGCAAAGTAAGATGGCTCAGAGGGAAAAGTAAGGTAGCTCAGAGGAACTAGTCTCCATCTAGCTCAGAGGCAAAGTAAGATAGCTCAGAGGGAAAAGTAAGGTAGCTCAGAGGAACTAGTCTACATCTAGATTAGAGGCAAAGTAAGGTATCTTAGAGGGACTAGTCTCCATCCAGCTCAGAGGCAAAGTAAGGTAGCTCAGAGGGACTAGTATCCATCTAGCTCAGAGGCAAAGTAAGATAGCTCAGAGGGACTAGTATCCATCTAGCTCAGAGGCAAAGTAAGGTAGCTCAGAGGGACTAGTATCCATCTAGCTCAGAGGCAAAGTAAGGTAGCTCAGAGGGACTAGTAAGGTAGCTCAGAGGAACTAGTCTCCATCTAGCTCAGAGGCAAAGTAAGGTAGCTCAGAGGGACTAGTATCCATCTAGCTCAGAGGGACTAGTATCCATCTAGCTCAGAGGCAAAGTAAGGTAGCTCAGAGGGACTAGTATCCATCTAGCTCAGAGGCAAAGTAAGGTAGCTCAGAGGGACTAGTAAGGTAGCTCAGAGGAACTAGTCTCCATCTAGCTCAGAGGCAAAGTAAGGTAGCTCAGAGGGACTAGTATCCATCTAGCTCAGAGGGACTAGTATCCATCTAGCTCAGAGGCAAAGTAAGGTAGCTCAGAGGGACTAGTATGCATCTAGCTCAGAGGCAAAGTAAGGTTGCTCAGATGGTCTAATCTCCACCTAGCTCAGAAAGAAATATTTTCCCTGTATGTATACACTATTGGAATCGTTCGGTCCCGGGCTCGATACTCAGTCAGGCCACGTATATGTAGTGTCACTGAGCAAGGCACCTCACACACATTGCTTAGTACTGGTTAACCACTTAGGTCGGCTAAGCTTGCCCAGGAAAACATGTCTACGTCCCCGCAAGGGGTTTGACATTAATGGACACATACATACATACACATTGTGTTATGATGTTACAGAGGTATGTTGATCTTGAACAATCAATGAGGCAACAGGAGGATCAAAATCGAGAGTTGGAGGCGCAGATACACCGGAGTCAGAGACAGGACACACACACACAGGACAAGTTCGAGAACAGTGAACATGAAAATGCTTCACTGAAGAAAGCTCTCAAAGATCTTGAACAGAGAGCAAAGGTAACGCTTGTAATTTGCTGCAGTTAAAAAGCTCGTAGTTGGATCTCAGGCTTGCAGTCCGTCTCACGGTCACTGCTCGTCCTGGCCTCCACGCCGGCGCACCGTCCCTTGGTGCTCGTGACTGAGTGTCTCGGGCGGCCGGAACATTTACTTTGAAGAAATTAGAGTGCTCAAAGCAGGCTTTGCCGCCTGTATAATGGTGATATCTAGATAACTGCATATCAGTTGATGTCTTAATGCAAGAAATGTTGTTGTTGTTGTTGTTGTTGTTGTTGTTGTAATGCTTCTGTAGAAGTGAAGTTTGAAGTGGATTTTCAGCTTGTAAAGTTGTAGTCTTATATAGCTATTGATATCTAGTTACAGAGGGCGTAAGAAATGTCTTGGTCAATTTTCAGGTCGATGTCATGCCTTGTAAAATGCCTCTAGGTAAATGGAAATGTCATATTCTCATATGCCTTTCACATATTCATGTTTTCTTGTATTAAACAACAGCCCCAAAGGCATCCACAATTTGCCTAAGCTCTTAATCTACCTGTAATGAAGAACATTATGAAACTTAAAAAAACAACAATGAATTTACAATGTTACTTACTATAATGAAAAATATTTGCAAATCACTATCAGTCTCTAACTAGAAAGGGAAATCACTATCAGTCTCTAACTAGAAAGGGAAATCACTATCAGTCTCTAACTAGAAAGGGAAATCACTATCAGTCTCTGACTAGAAAGGGAAATCACTATCAGTCTCTAACTAGAAAGGGAAATCACTATCAGTCTCTAACTAGAAAGGGAAATCACTATCAGTCTCTAACTAGAAAGGGAAATCACTATCAGTCTCTAACTAGAAAGGGCGCAAGAATTCGCTCATATACATGTATAGTCAAACCTGTGTTAGTGGTCACCTCCATTAAGCAGCCAATCTGTATTAAGCAGCCAGTTTACATATTTCCAATCGGTTGTTTTATTATACATTTGACCTCTATTAAGCAGCCACCTGTGCTAAGCAGCCACTTTCTCTGACTCCCTTGACTGGCTGCTTAAGACAGGTTTGACTGTATGCACAATTTATCAAATTTCAAAAAATCTGTTTCGTAGGATTTGGTAATATATGATTATTTTACAGCAAGAAGCATCTACATTATTACTATACATATACGTGCAAACCACAACTCTCTTTACTCATGCTAACTTACATTACATTATTACTATACATATACGTGCAAACCACAACTCTCTTTACTCATGCTAACTTACATTACATTATTGCTATACATATACGTGCAAACCACAACTCTCTTTACTCATGCTAACTTACATTACATTATTGCTATACATATACTTGCAAACCACAGCTCTCTTTACTCATGGTAACTTACATTACATTATTGCTATACATATACGTGCAAACCACAACTCTCTACTCATGGTAACTTACATTACATTATTGCTATACATATACGTGCAAACCACAACTCTCTGTACTCATGGTAACTTACATTACATTATTACTATACATATATGTGCAAACCACAACTCTCTGTACTCATGGTAACTTACATTACATTATTGCTATACATATACGTGCAAACCACAACTCTCTCTACTCATGGTAACTTACATTACATTATTGCTATACATATACGTGCAAACCACAACTCTCTCTACTCATGGTAACTTACATTACATTATTGCTATACATATACGTGCAAACCACAACTCTCTCTACTCATGGTAACTTACATTACATTATTGCTATACATATACGTGCAAACCACAACTCTCTCTACTCATGGTAACTTACATTACATTATTGCTATACATATACGTGCAAACCACAACTCTCTCTACTCATGGTAACTTACATTACATTATTGCTATACATATACGTGCAAACCACAACTCTCTCTACTCATGGTAACTTACATTACATTATTGCTATACATATACGTGCAAACCACAACTCTCTCTACTCATGGTAACTTACATTACATTATTGCTATACATATACGTGCAAACCACAACTCTCTCTACTCATGGTAACTTACATTACATTATTGCTATACATATACGTGCAAACCACAACTCTCTCTACTCATGGTAACTTACATTACATTATTGCTATACATATACGTGCAAACCACAACTCTCTCTACTCATGGTAACTTACATTACATTATTGCTATACATATACGTGCAAACCACAACTCTCTCTACTCATGGTAACTTACATTACATTATTGCTATACATATACGTGCAAACCACAACTCTCTACTCATGGTAACTTACATTACATTATTGCTATACATATACGTGCAAACCACAACTCTCTACTCATGCTAACTTACATTACATTATTGCTATACATATACGTGCAAACCACAACTCTCTACTCATGGTAACTTACATTACATTATTGCTATACATATACTTGCAAACCACAACTCTCTACTCATGCTAACTTACATTACATTATTGCTATACATATACTTGCAAACCACAACTCTCTACTCATGGTAACTTACATTACATTATTGCTATACATATACTTGCAAACCACAACTCTCTACTCATGCTAACTTATTTTTTGCTATTCTCTTTACTCATGCTAACTTACATTATTGCCACTTGCAAACCACAACTCTCTACTCATGCTAACTTACATTACATTATTACTATACATATACGTGCAAACCACAACTCTCTCTACTCATGCTAACTTACATTACATTATTGCTATACATATACGTGCATGGTAACTTACATTACATTATTGCTATACATATACGTGCATGGTAACTTACATTACATTATTGCTATACATATACGTGCATGGTAACTTACATTACATTATTGCTATACATATACGTGCATGGTAACTTACATTACATTATTGCTATACATATACGTGCATGGTAACTTACACTACATTATTGCTATACATATACGTGCATGGTAACTTACACTACATTATTGCTATACATATACGTGCATGGTAACTTACACTACATTATTGCTATACATATACGTGCATGGTAACTTACATTACATTATTGCTATACATATACGTGCATGGTAACTTACATTACATTATTGCTATACATATACGTGCATGGTAACTTACACTACATTATTGCTATACATATACGTGCATGGTAACTTACATTACATTATTGCTATACATATACGTGCATGGTAACTTACACTACATTATTGCGATACATATACGTGCATGGTAACTTACATTACATTATTGCTATACATATACGTGCATGGTAACTTACATTACATTATTGCTATACATATACGTGCATGGTTACTTACATTACATTATTGCTATACATATACGTGCAAACCACAACTCTCTTTACTCATGGTAACTTACATTACATTATTGCTATACATATACGTGCAAACCACAACTCTCTACTCATGCAAACTTACATTACATTATTGCTATACATATACGTGCAAACCACAACTCTCTTTACTCATGCTAACTTACATTACATTATTACTATACATATACGTGCAAACCACAACTCTCTTTACTCATGCTAACTTACATTACATTATTACTATACATATACGTGCAAACCACAGCTCTCTTTACTCATGCTAACTTACATTACATTATTACTATACATATACGTGCAAACCACAACTCTCTTTACTCATGGTAACTTACATTACATTATTGCTATACATATACGTGCAAACCACAGCTCTCTCTACTCATGCTAACTTACATTACATTATTGCTATACATATACTTGCAAACCACAACTCTCTTTACTCATGCTAACTTACATTACATTATTGCTATACATATACTTGCAAACCACAACTCTCTTTACTCATGGTAACTTACATTACATTATTGCTATACATATACTTGCAAACCACAACTCTCTTTACTCATGCTAACTTACATTACATTATTACTATACATATACGTGCAAACTACAACTCTCTTTACTCATGTAACTTACATTACATTATTGCTATACATATACATGCAAACCACAACTCTCGTTACTCATGCTAACTTACATTACATTATTGCTATACATATACTTGCAAACCACAACTCTCTTTACTCATGCTAACTTACATTATTACTATACATATACTTGCAAACCACAACTCTCTTTACTCATGCTAACTTACATTATATTATTACTATACATATACTTGCAAACCACAACTCTCTTTACTCATGCTAACTTACATTATTACTATACATATACTTGCAAACCACAACTCTCTTTACTCATGGTAACTTACATTACATTATTGCTATACATATACTTGCAAACCACAACTCTCTTTACTCATGCAAACTTACATTACATTATTGCTATACATATACTTGCAAACCACAACTCTCTTTACTCATGCAAACTTACATTACATTATTGCTATACATATACGTGCAAACCACAACTCTCTTTACTCATGCGAACTTACATTTCTCGGGGAAATGACCCAAGTTTATGAGACATAATAATAATTACCGTTTACTTCCGTGTTAGCTGTCCAAATATCCGGAATATAAGCAAGTTAATTTCCTGTCTTCGTGGTGAAGAGTTCATTATCTCCCTTGGGTGCGCCCAGCGGTTGCACATAAAAAACTTAACCAAATCGTCTTTAAAGCAGATAGTCTTGGCTCAATACCTACTTGGGACTGTTTCGTTTTCTATTTTCAATTTTAGTACCATTATTCTGTACTGTACATACTCGCCTATAAGACTATTTTTCACCACCAGATTATGACCTCAAAGTGGCTTCCCGTCTTATAAAAATAGGGGAAAATGTTTTAATTAAAATGTCAATTTTATCAACATGCCAAAACTCACAGATTTCAAACAAGTAGGGTGTCTTCTTATAGAAGACTGGACGGTACATGCATAACAGTTTCAGTTATCCGGATACCAGAACACCAATCAGTTACTCGCTATATCATATTTATGGGGCTGTTAGCCGGGTAATTGTTTCACCACTAGTTATTCCTATGATGTGATGTTTTGTATCACTTAGATGTACCCGCCAGACATGCTGTAGCTTAGTTTAGACGTTTGATCAATAATAGTTAGTAGTTGTTACTGTGGTGTGTTGTTATGTACCGCTGTCATGATGTTTGTATCACCGTTGTGTCATGTTGTTTGTTTGATGTTTGTATCACCATTGTGTCATGTTGTATGTTTCATGTTTGTATCACCGTTGTGTCATGTTCTATGTTTGTTTGTCTATTTCTATGTCTGTACTCGCATAGGATCCAGATTTCATACAAAAACAGTGGAGTGAGACTTCGAGTCCAGGTTTTACCCAGAAAGCATCTAGTATGAGCTCAAGTCGGAGTTCCGATCCCTCCAATGTTTTCACGCTCTCCAAGGTATATTGATATAGTCATAAACTGCTTCGTACAATCCTAACACGCTTTACCTACTGTATAATTATCATTGCTAATGAACAAGATTGACATTAGTAAACATAGGAGGGTTATTCAGAAAGTTTACATTATTAAACTTACAAGGATCGCTCAGAAGGTTGACAATATTAAACTTACGAGGATCGTTCAGAAGGTTGACACTATTAAACTTACGAGGGTCGCTCAGAAGGTTGACATTATTAAACTTACGAGGGTTGTTCAGAAGGTTTACACTATTAAACTTACGAGGGTCGCTCAGAAGGTGTACATTATTAAACTTACGAGGGTCGCTTAGAATGTTTACACTATTAAACTTACGAAGGTCGCTCAGAAGGTTTACATTATTAAACTTACGAGGGTCGCTCAGAAGGTTTACATTATTAAACTTACGAGGGTCGCTCAGAAGGTTTACATTTTAAACTTACGAGGGTCGAGATTATTAAACTTACGAGGGTCGCTCAGAAGGTTTACACTATTAAACTTACGAGGGTCGCTCAGAAGGTTTACATTATTAAACTTACGAAGGTCGCTCAGAAGGTTTACATTATTAAACTTACGAGGGTCGCTCAGAAGGTTTACATTATTAAACTTACGAGGGTCGCTCAGAAGGTTTACATTATTAAACTTACGAGGGTCGCTCAGAAGATTTACATTATTAAACTTACGAGGGTCGCTCAGAAGGTTGACATTATTAAACTTACAAAGGTCGCTCAGAAGGTTTACACTATTAAACTTACGAGGGTCGCTCAGAAGGTTGACATTATTAAACTTACAAAGGTCGCTCAGAAGGTTTACACTATTAAACTTACGAGGGTCGCTCAGAAGGTTGACATTATTAAACTTACGAGGGTCGCTCAGAAGGTTTACACTATTAAACTTACGAGGGTCGCTCAGAAGGTTTACACTATTAAACTTACGAGGGTCGCTCAGAAGGTTTACACTATTAAACTTACGAGGGTCGCTCAGAAGGTTTACACTATTAAACTTACGAGGGTCGCTCAGAAGGTTTACACTATTAAACTTACGAGGGTCGCTCAGAAGGTTTACACTATTAAACTTACGAGGGTCGCTCAGAAGGTTTACACTATTAAACTTACGAGGGTCGCTCAGAAGGTTTACACTATTAAACTTACGAGGGTCGCTCAGAAGGTTTACACTATTAAACTTACGAGGGTCGCTCAGAAGGTTTACACTATTAAACTTACGAGGGTCGCTCAGAAGGTTTACACTATTAAACTTACGAGGGTCGCTCAGAAGGTTTACACTATTAAACTTACGAGGGTCGCTCAGAAGGTTTACACTATTAAACATACGAGGGTCGCTTAGAAGGTGTACATTATTAAGCATTATTGGAGTATTGTATGAATTATGTATGATTATAAAATTTTAATAGTAATTCAATATTTTTCAAATCATGAGAAAATCATGAATATCGTATTTAAAATGAAATGAAAAAGTTGTGACCATAGGTATATGCACATGCATTGACTTTATAACAGAAATGAGATCCTAAAACATGATTGTAAGAAACGGTTATATTAAATCATGATTCTGCAGAGCGGTCCAGGTTTGATACTCGGTTAGTACTGGTTAACCACTCAGGTCGACTAATCCTGCCCAGGAAAGCATGTCTAGGTCCCCGCAAGTGGTTTGACATAAATGTACCGGTACATAAATACAACTTGTATTGTTCTACATTGTATGCAAAGGTCACCAAATGATCAAGAGTAGTTGATTTCAACATGAGCCTTCTGGGGTCCTGCATCCAGATTAGCCTTGACAGACCAATAGAAATGTCGATTTAGACAAAATACAATATTTTTAGCTGATCTGCATTTAATATTTCATGAAATTGGTATGAAACGGATCGGATCGGATCGAGTACTGTTCCACGACATTGTAAAACATGAATTTCTTATATAAAGGGGACATATTCATATCAATATCTAAGCATTTCTGAATTTAAGCACATTTTCATGCTATGTATAATTAGTATCATTTGGGAAATCGACTAAAATTCCAAGTTATTATGGCGAGTGAAAGAGATTTTTGATCAGCTGTTCCCAAACTGGAACGAATCTGAAAATGTTCATTCATAATGTAAGATAACGAAGTGAACACTCGGAATTACTATGAAAAGAAGTGATTTTCATAAAATATATTTAGTTACGAATTTCAATAAATCATAGAAACTCGTAAATTAAATTGTTTATTGGCTACAAAGAAGTTTTATCATTAACTGGCATTGTATAATTCAAAATGGACGCACTTAGATGTACTACTGGAGTCACCGATTTCAAAATAAAATGCGGGTAGCTTATAGTTTGTTCCGGAAATGATTTTGGTATCAACAATAAGATAAAAGGATGACCTTTTTAATAAATATTCATTAAATCAGCAGAAAGGTCGTATTTTCATGTAAATTTGGCTCCAACTTTACGAGAATATATCTAGGCTTATGGTTGTTGGCAAATTTTACAGACATCTTCGTTCATAGGCCGAGGCTGGAGTTACGGTGTATATTTTTAGACGGACTCCGCCCTCTCCGATCGTATTTGACAGGCAGATTAGGATAATTACACTGTTGAGAAATGTTCGATGACGTTTGACTGCTCATCGTCCCGTTTCAAAGTTGACCCACTAAACATTTTCACCAAGAGTTGAACAATGTCCTTACTGATTTTCATGCATCAAAACCCGGAAGCTCGGGTCAAATGAACGAACTAGTTCTATACATGGTAATGTCTGGCCAATCTACTTGAACACCCCTTGTATAGAGAGGACCGTATACTGTCATGTGTTTATACACGTATACATGGCAAAACTCATTTCCTTCACAAGAACTACACATGTCACATAAGCATAAGGAAAGGACTACTTTTGCATCACAACAAGAGATTGTGCTGATCCAAGAGTGCTTAGTTCCATGCACAAATGTGCTAATTGGTTTTGATGCATTGTTTTTAGTATTCTTATAAATTTAGATGTTTTATAAGGAAAACGGTTGTTGTTTCTCGAGCTTCAACACTTTAATGGTTGAATGTATGCAACTATTTATTATATACATGTACAAAATGTACTATTGTATATCAGTTAGAAAATAAAGCTGGATTATTTTTACAAAATATACCAAGAATAAATTGTATTCCACTAAGTTCTTGTCCAAGATTTATATGTTTATCTGATAAATAAATGTGTGTTATAGCTTAGATTCTATTAACCCTTTCAACACCACAGACCTCTATATAGGCTTACAAAAAGTGTAGATCCAGATGAGCCGGCTCGTGACGAGCCGTCTCATCAGGATCTGCACTTTTTGCCAGTAATATTACTATTTTAAGACAAAATTACCCATTTTGATAAATGAACTGGTCCAAATGTAATTTTCTGATTAATTTATTGGTCTAAATATATCATGGACCAGTCCATGTCAGTTACTTGGTGTTGAATGGGTTAATTATAACTGAGTGTGCTAAAATCAACTTTATTTTATAATTTAAATTTATGAATGAAAACTATACATTGTATTTAGAAATATTGAATTATAATTTTAAAGGACGGAGAGTTAGTAGTGAAGAAATGTGCACTAAATAATCTGCAGTCGACGCCACTAACGTCGCCGCAAGGAGATGTTATGCAGAAGAAAAGGACGGGTTTCGTGGAGAACATACCAGGAATAATTCCGCATGATAAACTAAAGGAAATGTTCCCTAATTTGACAAATAATAATGTGTCGAAGAAGGTTTTAGAGGTATTTTTACCTTTATGTAGCAGCTGGATATATGCTGTATCGGGATATATTGATTTTTCTCCTCATTTCAAGGTCTTCCCAGATCCATTAAAAGTCGGGTTTTATCCATGAAATCTGGTTTCCTGTAAGTGTCATTTATTTAACCCTTTACTCAAAGAAAGTCTAGAAACAGGTTTATATGCTAATGTATCTCCTTACATGCATGTATGGCTACCATTTACATATCATAATCCATGAATAAGCAGTCAACATTTCTACCCCACCGCCATAGAGATTACTGGAAACGTGTCTAGGATATATATACGTTATTTTGTTCAATTATGTGAAATCGGAAACAAAGCGTGGCGTCCGTGGTCCAGTGGTAGAGCGTCGGATTTGGAATCGAACGGTCCCGGGTTCGATACTCGAACAGGCCACGTATGTAGTGTCATTGAGCAAGGCACCTCACACACATTGCTTGGTACTGGTTAATCGCTTAGGTCGGCTAAGCCTGCCCAGGAAAACATGTCTAGGTCCCCGAGAGGGGTTTGAAATTAACGGAACATACATACATACATAAAGCTGAGAGGTGCTTTTATATTGGAAAAGTTTCTGTAAATGCAAATCACACTAAATGCAAATGTGATTTGCGTCGTCTTATATATATAACTGTCACTGTGATTGAGAAAAATACCAGGGAAGACCTTGAATTTAAAATTATCTATTTTAACTAGGGATGGCAACGAATATTTGTTCGGACGTCCGAATATCCGAATACTATTCCAGTATTCGAAAAAAATATTATATTTGCAAAAATGAAATAAACTGTCATAAAATCTGATGCGTTTTCTTTTGAAACCATCATAAATCCTTCCAATACAAAAGAAATCACCCCAGGATGTGTGAATAAACCATGTTGTGACACTCGCCATGTAATCGAATAATTACAGTAGGTGCCAAAGTAGGTAGTATTTAATTATGATGTCAAATCTGTTTTAGACAAGAAAATTCCTTTGAAATATTACAGAAACTTTGCAACAAAAAATATATTTTTAATTAACTGCTTAATAATATCAAACAGTACTATTTAGGTACGAGTTTTATGATATTGTCCTCAAAAATGCCGCCCGCTCAATTACACGTGTGGAAAGAAAACTGCGTAATCTATGCTAATTGGACATAACAATTCGGGTACAACATCAATCTGAATAATCATTTGAAAAACAAACACTCTTCAACGGAAAGCAGTTCAAGTGACATCGGTTTCATTTGTTAAAACGCCCATGAATGTACATTGGCCACTAACAATAACTGAATGAGTCGTCGTCATATTTGAATGGCCGTACAGAAAGATGACGTTTAAACGCATAAAACAGAAAGTAGGTTAATTTGGCAATTTTTATAAGAGCTTGAGTGATTTTGAGTTTTTGATAGAATTATATCGAATATTCGAATACCTTCCCGACCAAATATTCGAATAGCAAAATCGCTATTCGTTGCCATCCCCAATTTTAACAGTTTCAGACATTTAGAAACAGATTAATCAATTAAAAGACATTAGTGTTGTACTTCTTTAATACCACTGCCTAGATGATGTGTATATAAACACTTCACTAGAGCTTGCTGCTGATGGAACATCTGTTTCCATCCATTCTTCAGGTTCTATCAACCAATCCTAACCAAAGCGGGTTGTTTATATGGGTGAAGGAAGTCTATAGACATGTGTGAATCGATAATTTGTGAAAGTTGTTCGAAATTGATTGACAAACAGGTTAAGTAACAATGTGTAAAATTGGGAACAACGGCAAAGATGGGTTAAATAACAAAATGAAATAAAGTTAAACAATGCATCTGGATACAACAAAACATGTTTACTGTGAAAACTTGAGGCAACCAAACACAAAAATCAATCAAAATTTCTAAATTCTTTCAAATGAGGAAGCTATCCAGCTGGCTTGTTGTAGGTCGGTGGTTCTACCTGGGTGCCCGTCCGTGCCTGAAATACGCCAATCCTGTAGTTTTATTTATACTCTTTATAGTCCTTAGTGTCTGTAGTTTCTTTTTTTCGAACGGTCCTTTTCAATGCCACCTCCTCCACATTGTCATCCCGCAGCAGCTGGCTGCCATTCTGGTCAATGATCTTCAATACATCTCTGCAATCCCGGTTGACTCTACCACATGTCGCTCCAACCCGACTTCATGACTAAAACCTGTCGACAAGTCGAAGTAGTGAATCAGCTGCTGCTGCTGCGGGACGTTGTGGAGGTTGACCTGTGCAATACTGCATGTTCCTCCACCAATAGTCACTGGAGAGTCGCTGCATCACATATGCTGTTGGTGCAACTTGAATAAACTAAATAACAAACAAAAAAACTGATTCGATTTTTATGTTCTGTTGTATCAGCTTCTCATAGGGTGAATACGGTTGAGAGTAAGGTCCGTTGTGTCAGCTTCTCATAGAGTCGATACGGTCGAGAGTAAGGTCCGTTGTGTCAGCTTCTCATAGAGTCGATACGGTTGAGAGTAAGGTCCGTTGTGTCAGCTTCTCATAGGGTGAATACGGTTGATAGTAAATCTACAAGCACGAGGCTTCTTAACCCTTTCCTTCATAGAGATTTAGGTTAATATACTATTATATCTCCATACAAATGACAGCCATTTAGCTATCATGCAGTGGATAAGTAGTCGCCATATCTATCCCACCTCCATAGATATTTCTGGGACTACATGAGATTTATGTTAATATACTATTATATCTCCATACAAACGACAGCAGTGGATAAGTAGTTGCCATATCTATCCCACCTCCATAGATATTACTGTAATAACATGAGATTCTGGCCTTTATTATGAACATTGGTTTGGCTACTACATTGTCAATGTATGTCGTATTGGTAGTGGCATCAAGAGGTGCTTCTATGAGGGAAAGGGTAAACATAGTCATGTATTTAATATCTTACAGTAGAAGCTAAAAATCACTAAAATTGCACATAATTGTAAAAATAGTAATATTAATAATATAGTAGTGAGACTATGTATACGTATACAATATTTTTCTGCTGAACTTGGAACACTAACCTGGTCTGGAAGTTATAACTTTCAGAAGAATTGTATTAGACTTAGTCTTTCATTCTTATCCTTTATTTGGTGTTATTGTCATTTGTTGCTGTAAATAGTTGAAAAATAAAATATGTTTAACCCAAGTTATAAAGTTCATTGTCAAGCTTTCTGATTAGTTGAGGTTAGTCCACACCTGGAAATAAACCAATCATATTGCTGGAGCTTGAGTTTTGAGATTTTTGCAAAAGTTTTATATAACTTCGAACCTAGATCCGAAGGTTATGAAACTTTTCTCAGTTCAAGCCAAGTCTTCGTGGAAGTCGTGATAGCTCAGTGGTAGCGCGTTCGCTTCACGTGCGAAAGGCCCGGAGTTCGAGCCCCGCTGGAGCCGTTGCGATTGTGTCCTTAGGCAAGGCATTTAAATTCCACATGCCTCTTCTCTCTCCCTCATGGCGATGGATTCCATCAGGAATGAGGTCTCGAGAGTGATTAGTATAAGTTATAAGAACTTGTTTCGCAATCAAGCTAAAATAAATTTGAATAAACTAAACTAAGCCAAGTCTCAATTGAGCTGGATCCATATCTGAAAATCAGCCGATCTTGTCAATAGAGCTGACGTATTTATCGATGTATAACACGCTATCATGCATAATGTGTACCGATATATTAGTGTAAAGATCGGAGATTTTCGCGCACGTGGAAATAACAATTCCACAAATAAAAAGTGTTCAAGATCAGCTAATATGTGCATTAAAATAGTGGGTAAATATGCTTGTAAAGATGACAATGGCAATAAAAAAAAAATCAAAATATTCTTAAATATGTCCACAAAATTCGCACCCGGGCGTACATAATATTTCTTATTTTGTTTCTATGTTGCAATTTGTTTCCAATTTGCCGAAATTTTACAGATTTTTGCTGTTTTTCTCACTATTAGCCAATTTTGGCATATTTTAGCCAATGACTATGTTGGCGATTGCCAGCGTGCGCCTTGATGCATTGAAAATCATTGTGTATGCTATGGTACAAGATTATTCTACAGGGAATAGACCTTCAATTACGACACATGATGTGCAACTTGCACCATTTTCATAATGTTTACATTTCAATATATGTTAATATTCTTATTCATTCTAGTTATACTCAGGGTTCATTCTAGGTCAGAATTTTTGGGAGAAGTGAGAAAGCGCGTGATCGCTTTCTTAAATGGTGTTCTTTAATATACTTCTGCAAAATAGGGTTAAAATGCACAGTACATTAAATACAACATTTGAATAGAAGGAGTGCTTTATAATGGGATATTACTCTTTTTTTTTAGGGAGAAGTCAGGGTCCCTAGGGCAACTATTACGCCCACATCGCCCTCTAGAATGATCCCTGTATACTAGACTATCAGCAGATTGTTTTAGTAGTTATTTTATAATGATTACCAAAAAATTGCAACTTGTTGAATCATTATGTTGATGTGGGTCAAATATTTCCCTGATTTTCACCAAATTTTGGACAGTTTTATCTCGAATGTCTTGAAGTCTGTACCCGTGTATCCTGCGCACTAGACAAATTCTACAAGGATATTACTAATAAATACGGCGGTAATGACGGTAAAGAGCTTCAGATCTGAGGAGAGATTTATAGCCTCCAGCCATGATTATGGTCATTTTAATAGATGGGTCACTGGTCCAGTTGTTAATACATTGGACTGCGAATTGAGGAATCACATGTTCGACCGTCTGACTAATAATATTAACAGTCTTTTATATAAACTGTCGTCTCTTGTATCTGTGCTTAGATACTCCGGACATGTAAAAGAACCAGGGAAGATCATGCCTCTGGAATGAGAGACATCGATCAGTTACTGCCCCTGAATACTCCCTAAAAGTAGATGGGTCCTATTAAGTGTTTTCCTCTGTTTTTATCGTTGTTTCCTTTGCACAACATGCTAGCAATTTTATTTCACTATCGCTTTATAGGATTATTAAATTACTATATCTCCTACATTATATGCAATGAGTACTTATTTGTAAAACAATGTTATCAGTTAATTAACACGATTTTGATAAAAATCACACTTATCACACCGCAACATCTGGTTAGGGAACAACGGTAAAAACAAAGGATTCTAACTGAAAGGACCTATTCATATTTTGGAATAAATCAGACTTTATCTGCCAAGGGAGGTAATAGAACATTAGATATTTATCATTGGAGTTGTCTTCTTGTACACTATCGTCCAAAATATAAAATGACAAAAATACTTCTGGAAGTATTAACCTGATTACGTCCGCCTCCGTGGTCGAGTGGTTAAGGTCGCTGACTTGTAGACCACTGTAACCTATCATCACTGATGGTCACGGGTTCGAGCCCCGCTCAGGCCGTGTCTCATTTATATGAAAAAGTTGGCAGTTTCTTACGGAGGTTGGTGCACCCAAGTACTGGTTAACCACTGGAGCCTACCCAGGAAAGATGTTGTTAGGTAAACTGCCCGCCGGCGATATAGCCCAAAATGGTGCTGATGCAGGCGTAAAACCCGAAATATAACATAACATATAATTATCCTGATTAATCAGGTGACTATGATTATTAATAATAGTATAATGAATATTATTAGGAGAGTTTATTCTCTTATCATGGTACAGTCTTGTGAACATGATTGTATTTAAAGCGACATTACATGGTACAGTCTTGTGAACATGATTGTATTTAAAGCGACATTACATGGTACAGTCTTGTGAACATGATTGTATTTAAAGCGACATTACATGGTACAGTCTTGTGAACATGATTGTATTTAAAGCGACATTACATGGTACAGTCTTGTGAACATGATTGTATTTAAAGCGACATTACATGGTACAGTCTTGTGAACATGATTGTATTTAAAGCGACATTACATGGTACAGTCTTGTGAACATGATTGTATTTAAAGCGACATTACATGGTACAGTCTTGTGAACATGATTGTATTTAAAGCGACATTACATGGTACAGTCTTGTGAACATGATTGTATTTAAAGCGACATTACATGGTACAGTCTTGTGAACATGATTGTATTTAAAGCGACATTACATGGTACAGTCTTGTGAACATGATTGTATTTAAAGCGACATTACATGGTACAGTCTTGTGAACATGATTGTATTTAAAGCGACATTACATCGCAAAAAGCAAATAAAATGCATGTTTTCATGTAGAAATCCATTGGTACTACAAATTCTTCTGAATACATTCGAACACTAACATTGAATCAATAAACAGTGTTTTTGTGGTCTACAAACTTTCAAAAGTGAAAGTAGGATTTCATATAATGGGCATCCACGCTCCTGAAATGACGTTTGTTTGTCATTGGTGTCAACACTAAACACGCAATACTTTCGTTAATTTAACTAAGATTAGTTTACAAATAAATATGTATAGGCACAAATGTGAGATATATAGGTAAATATGTACGATAAATTGTGTTATTCAGGATACACGCATTGTATTACGCACAAATGTCGACCCTATTTACATATTTTGTTATGTCAACAAACCGCGTATACGATGCTTGTTTATTTGTTGAAATACTAAGTTTTTGAGGCAAATATTGGAAAAACAATTATACCATATAATAGGACATTACATTATGCAGACATTTGCATTTTCATCGATGAGTGTTGCTTTAATGACTAACTTAGAACCAGACCCAGTGCATACACCACATGCTTAGCACTAAGCCAGTTTACTTACCTTTATCTCTAAGCACTATATACAGATTGATTGCTCTATACCCACGATACTTAGCTGACATTGTTACATGTAATTTGTCTTCTGGATTTAATCATCAAATATAGAGACATTGAGAAGTGATAATTTGATTGGATATGCCTCTGTATATACCTCTGTATATGCCTCTGTATATATATCTGTATATGCCTCTGTATATATATCTGTATATGCCTCTGTATATATATCTGTATATGCCTCTGTATATATATCTGTATATGCCTCTGTATATATATCTGTATATGCCTCTGTATATATATCTGTATATGCCTCTGTATATATATCTGTATATGCCTCAAATGTATATATATCTGTATATGCCTCTGTATATACCTCTGTATATATATCTGTATATGCCTCTGTATATATATCTGTATATACCTCTGTATATACCTCTGTATATATATCTGTATATACCTCTGTATATATATCTGTATATGCCTCTGTATATATATCTGTATATACCTCTGTATATACCTCTGTATATATATCTGTATATGCCTCTGTATATATATCTGTATATACCTCTGTATATATATCTGTATATACCTCTGTATATACCTCTGTATATACCTCTGTATATATATCTGTATATGCCTCTGTATATACCTCTGTATATACCTCTGTATATATATCTGTATATACCTCTGTATATATATCTGTATATGCCTCTGTATATATATCTGTATATGCCTCTGTATATATATCTGTATATGCCTCTGTATATATATCTGTATATGCCTCTGTATATATATCTGTATATGCCTCTGTATATACCTCTGTATATATATCTGTATATACCTCTGTATATATATCTGTATATGCCTCTGTATATATATCTGTATATGCCTCTGTATATACCTCTGTATATATATCTGTATATGCCTCTGTATATATATCTGTATATGCCTCTGTATATACCTCTGTATATATATCTGTATATGCCTCTGTATATATATCTGTATATACCTCTGTATATACCTCTGTATATATATCTGTATATACCTCTGTATATATATCTGTATATGCCTCTGTATATATATCTGTATATACCTCTGTATATACCTCTGTATATATATCTGTATATGCCTCTGTATATACCTCTGTATATACCTCTGTATATATATCTGTATATACCTCTGTATATACCTCTGTATATATATCTGTATATACCTCTGTATATATATCTGTATATGCCTCTGTATATACCTCTGTATATGCCTCTGTATATATATCTGTATATACCTCTGTATATGCCTCTGTATATATATCTGTATATACCTCTGTATATATATCTGTATATGCCTCTGTATATATATCTGTATATACCTCTGTATATATATCTGTATATGCCTCTGTATATGCCTCTGTATATACCTCTGTATATGCCTCTGTATATATATCTGTATATACCTCTGTATATGCCTCTGTATATATATCTGTATATACCTCTGTATATATATCTGTATATGCCTCTGTATATATATCTGTATATACCTCTGTATATATATCTGTATATGCCTCTGTATATGCCTCTGTATATACCTCTGTATATGCCTCTGTATATATATCTGTATATACCTCTGTATATGCCTCTGTATATATATCTGTATATACCTCTGTATATATATCTGTATATGCCTCTGTATATATATCTGTATATACCTCTGTATATGACTCTGTATATGCCTCTGTATATGCCTCTGTATATGCCTCTGTATATACCTCTGTATATGCCTCTGTATATGCCTCTGTATATGCCTCTGTATATATATCTGTATATACCTCTGTATATACCTCTGTATATGCCTCTGTATATGCCTCTGTATATGCCTCTGTATATGCCTCTGTATATGCCTCTGTATATGCCTCTGTATATGCCTCTGTATATACCTCTGTATATACCTCTGTATATACCTCTGTATATGCCTCTGTATATGCCTCTGTATATGCCTCTGTATATACCTCTGTATATATATCTGTATATGCCTCTGTATATGCCTCTGTATATACCTCTGTATATATATCTGTATATGCCTCTGTATATGCCTCTGTATATGCCTCTGTATATGCCTCTGTATATACCTCTGTATATACCTCTGTATATATATCTGTATATGCCTCTGTATATGCCTCTGTATATACCTCTGTATATGCCTCTGTATATACCTCTGTATATATATCTGTATATACCTCTGTATATGCCTCTGTACATTCCTCTGTATATACCTCTGTATATACCTCTGTATATATATCTGTATATACCTCTGTATATGCCTCTGTATATACCTCTGTATATACCTCTGTATATGCCTCTGTATATACCTCTGTATATGCCTCTGTATATTCCTCTGTATATACCTCTGTATATACCTCTGTATATACCTCTGTATATACCTCTGTATATACCTCTGTATATATATCTGTATATGCCTCTGTACATTCCTCTGTATATACCTCTGTATATGCCTCTGTACATTCCTCTGTATATACCTCTGTATATACCTCTGTATATACCTCTGTATATACCTCTGTATATGCCTCTGTATGTACCTCTGTATATATATCTGTATATGCCTCTGTACATTCCTCTGTATATACCTCTGTATATACCTCTGTACATTCCTCTGTATATACCTCTGTATATACCTCTGTATATGCCTCTGTATATACCTCTGTATATACCTCTGTATATACCTCTGTATGTGCCTCTGTATATACCTCTGTATATATATCTGTATATGCCTCTGTATATACCTCTGTATATATATCTGTATATACCTCTGTATATGCCTCTGTATATGCCTCTGTATATGCCTCTGTATATGCCTCTGTATATGCCTCTGTATATACCTCTGTATATACCTCTGTATATACCTCTGTATATATATCTGTATATGCCTCTGTATATGCCTCTGTATATATATCTGTATATACCTCTGTATATACCTCTGTATATGCCTCTGTATATGCCTCTGTATATGCCTCTGTATATGCCTCTGTATATGCCTCTGTATATACCTCTGTATATGCCTCTGTATATTCCTCTGTATATGCCTCTGTATATATATCTGTATATGCCTCTGTATATGCCTCTGTATATACCTCTGTATATATATCTGTATATGCCTCTGTATATGCCTCTGTATATGCCTCTGTATATGCCTCTGTATATACCTCTGTATATACCTCTGTATATACCTCTGTATATATATCTGTATATGCCTCTGTATATGCCTCTGTATATACCTATGTATATGCCTCTGTATATACCTCTGTATATATATCTGTATATACCTCTGTATATACCTCTGTATATGCCTCTGTATATACCTCTGTATATATATCTGTATATGCCTCTGTATATACCTCTGTATATGCCTCTGTATATACCTCTGTATATATATCTGTATATGCCTCTGTATATACCTCTGTATATGCCTCTGTATATACCTCTGTATATATATCTGTATATGCCTCTGTATATGCCTCTATACATACCTCTGTATATGCCTCTGTACATTCCTCTGTATATACCTCTGTATATACCTCTGTATATACCTCTGTATATATATCTGTATATACCTCTGTATATACCTCTGTATATGCCTCTGTATATACCTCTGTATATGCCTCTGTATATTCCTCTGTATATACCTCTGTATATACCTCTGTATATACCTCTGTATATACCTCTGTATATACCTCTGTATATATATCTGTATATGCCTCTGTACATTCCTCTGTATATACCTCTGTATATGCCTCTGTACATTCCTCTGTATATACCTCTGTATATACCTCTGTATATACCTCTGTATATACCTCTGTATATATATCTGTATATGCCTCTGTATATACCTCTGTATATGCCTCTGTATATATATCTGTATATACCTCTGTATATATATCTGTATATGCCTCTGTATATACCTCTGTATATGCCTCTGTATATTCCTCTGTATATACCTCTGTATATACCTCTGTATATACCTCTGTATATACCTCTGTATATACCTCTGTATATATATCTGTATATGCCTCTGTACATTCCTCTGTATATACCTCTGTATATGCCTCTGTACATTCCTCTGTATATACCTCTGTATATACCTCTGTATATATATCTGTATATACCTCTGTATATGCCTCTGTATATGCCTCTGTATATGCCTCTGTATATGCCTCTGTATATGCCTCTGTATATACCTCTGTATATACCTCTGTATATACCTCTGTATATATATCTGTATATGCCTCTGTATATGCCTCTGTATATATATCTGTATATACCTCTGTATATACCTCTGTATATGCCTCTGTATATGCCTCTGTATATGCCTCTGTATATGCCTCTGTATATGCCTCTGTATATACCTCTGTATATACCTCTGTATATACCTCTGTATATGCCTCTGTATATGCCTCTGTACATGCCTCTGTATATACCTCTGTATATATATCTGTATATGCCTCTGTATATGCCTCTGTATATACCTCTGTATATATATCTGTATATGCCTCTGTATATGCCTCTGTATATGCCTCTGTATATGCCTCTGTATATACCTCTGTATATACCTCTGTATATATATCTGTATATGCCTCTGTATATGCCTCTGTATATACCTCTGTATATGCCTCTGTATATACCTCTGTATATATATCTGTATATACCTCTGTATATACCTCTGTATATATATCTGTATATACCTCTGTATATACCTCTGTATATGCCTCTGTATATACCTCTGTATATATATCTGTATATGCCTCTGTATATACCTCTGTATATGCCTCTGTATATACCTCTGTATATATATCTGTATATGCCTCTGTATATACCTCTGTATATGCCTCTGTATATACCTCTGTATATATATCTGTATATGCCTCTGTATATGCCTCTATACATACCTCTGTATATGCCTCTGTACATTCCTCTGTATATACCTCTGTATATACCTCTGTATATATATCTGTATATACCTCTGTATATGCCTTTGTATATACCTCTGTATATACCTCTGTATATGCCTCTGTATATACCTCTGTATATGCCTCTGTATATTCCCAAACCCAAACCTCTGTATATACCTCTGTATATACCTCTGTATATACCTCTGTATATACCTCTGTATATATATCTGTATATGCCTCTGTACATTCCTCTGTATATACCTCTGTATATGCCTCTGTACATTCCTCTGTATATACCTCTGTATATACCTCTGTATATACCTCTGTATATACCTCTGTATATACCTCTGTATATACCTCTGTATATACCTCTGTATATTCCTCTGTATATACCTCTGTATATACCTCTGTATATGCCTCTGTATATACCTCTGTATATGCCTCTGTACATTCCTCTGTATATACCTCTGTATATACCTCTGTACATTCCTCTGTATATACCTCTGTATATACCTCTGTATATGCCTCTGTATATACCTCTGTACATGCCTCTGTATATGCCTCTATATATACCTCTGTATATTCCTCTGTACAAGCCTCTGTATATACCTCTGTATATATATCTGTATATGCCTCTGTATTTTCCTCTGTATATGCCTCTATATATTCCTCTATATATTCCTCTGTACAAGCCTCTGTATATACCTCTGTATATACCTCTATATATACCTCTGTATATTTTATAGTACTTTTGTTTGTCAGCAAATTGCAATAGTTGCTAGGTTTATTTTGAAGAGCAAAAATGTGACACTATAGTATAGATTAATCTATTATGCATACAGGTACAAAGCTCATCATCTCATCTGTTTTGGACATATCCTCTGAAGTAAAATGTTCACGATTTTTATGAATTCTCGAGGTAGTCCAATCGCGAATAATACCGGAAATAAAAATACTGCGAATAAAACCGGTTTTACAGTAGTTCTTGCAGCTTATATCTTATTTCCCATGGCAGTTTTACTTATCATTGTTTACATGTTTCATTGTGCTAATTGATGTTTTAATTTGTTGAGGGCCTCATGGTAGATTGACGTAATTGATCAATGAGTTTTCTCTCGTTAAATAAAGTCTTTATTATTATTATTATTACTATGCAACTAATTGATGTTTTAATTTGTTTAGGGCCTCATGATGGATTGACTTAATTGTTCAATGAGTTATCTCGTTAAATAAAGTCTTTATTATTATTATTACTATGCAACTAATTGATGTTTTAATTTGTTGAGGGCCTCATGGTAGATTGACGTAATTGATCAATGAGTTTTCTCTCGTTAAATAAAGTCTTTATTATTATTATTATTACTATGCAACTAATTGATGTTTTAATTTGTTTAGGGCCTCATGATGGATTGACTTAATTGTTCAATGAGTTATCTCGTTAAATAAAGTCTTTATTATTATTATTACTATGCAACTAATTGATGTTTTAATTTGTTGAGGGCCTCATGGTAGATTGACGTAATTGATCAATGAGTTTTCTCTCGTTAAATAAAGTCTTTATTATTATTATTATTATATTAAACAACCGTGTGTCTGTTGACTTTCGCTACATGCAGTGAGGTGCTTGTGCTCATACGGAGATTGTAACTTTCAGACGGAGAAGCAGACAATGGAGAAGCATTTGCACACGGAGAAGGCGAAGGCCATAGAAGGCGACAGGAAGTCAAAGGAGGCTCAGAAAAAAGATGATGAAATAAGAAAACTGATGTCGCAGATGGAAACAGTTAAGGTATGTGTGTACAACATAACAGCATATATCACACCAGATGGAACTAAGGAACTCTGTGTAATAGAGTTGTTGGGGTCATTGATTTCAAATCTTATGCCCCTCACTGCTGAGGTTTGAACCTCATCGTGGGTATCAGATATTGTGTCCCTCACTGCTGTGGTTCGAACCTCAACATGGGTACCAGATATGTGCCCCTCATGCTGAGGTTCGAACCTCATCGTGGGTACCAGATATTGTGCCCCTCACTGCTGAGGTTTGAACCTCATCGTGGGTACCAGATATTGTGCCCCTCACTGCTGAGGTTCGAACCTCATCGTGGGTACCAGATATTGTGTCCCTCACTGCTGAGGTTTGAACCTCGTCGTGGGTATCAGATATTGTGCCCCTCACTGCTGAGATTCGAACCTCGTCGTGGGTATCAGATATTGTGCCCCTCACTGCTGAGGTTTGAACCTCATCGTGGGTACCAGATATTGTGTCCCTCACTGCTGTGGTTCGAACCTCATCGTGGGTACCAGATATTGTGCCCCTCATGCTGAGGTTTGAACCTCATCGTGGGTATCAGATATTGTGTCCCTCACTGCTGTGGTTCGAACCTCATCGTGGGTATCAGATATTGTGTCCCTCATGCTGAGGTTCGAACCTCATCGTGGGTACCAGATATTGTGCCCCTCACTGCTGAGGTTCGAACCTCATCGTGGGTACCAGATATTGTGCCCCTCACTGCTGAGGTTTGAACCTCGTTGTGGGTACCAGATATTGTGCCCCTCACTGCTGAGGTTCGAACCTCATCGTGGGTACCAGATATTGTGCCCCTCACTGCTGAGGTTTGAACCTCGTCGTGGGTATCAGATATTGTGCCCCTCACTGCTGAGGTTCGAACCTCGTCGTGGGTATCAGATATTGTGCCCCTCACTGCTGAGGTTCGAACCTCGTCGTGGGTATCAGATATTGTGCCCCTCACTGCTGAGGTTCGAACCTCGTCATGGGTACCAGATATTGTGTCCCTCACTGCTGAGGTTTGAACCTCGTCGTGGGTATCAGATATTGTGCCCCTCACTGCCATTGGTGTCAGATTCCTTCATGTGAAAGAGCTTATTCAGCTGACTCGCTGAAGGATTTACATGAATGTCGCCCATGCCCTGAACTACTGCCCACACATGCATCTTGGGTTCTTCCTTTACCAATAAAGGCTCCATTTGACCTAAGACCACCACTCTCCCCCCCCCCCAAATAAAACCAAGTTTCATGTCTCGATTTACACAAATTCATATAAGATATGGAAACAGTTTAGAGATACAGCAAACCTAATACTCCAGTCAATATAATATATGTTCAAACTAATTGCAAAAGTTGATATTTTAATACTGAATGAAAGCTCATATTCACATTAGTCATACAAAAAAAGTTGCACTCTACAGATGGAGCTAAATTTAGAAAAAAGTGGGGTTGAATTACGGTATTGCAAAATCTTAAAATTCAAAGACGGCAAACAAAGCCCACAATACCGAATACTCTTCAATCTCCCAGTAAGTTTGCATGCGCGATATTGAAAATAAACACGGAAGTGAACCCGTGAAAATCCGCATTGCTGTGCAATAAGAAGATGATAAGTTTTTAAATGTTTATTTTATTTTACTGCTCAAATAATTTCTTTTGCAATTAATTAGTTTGCATCTAGATGCCAATTACAGCTACCTTGACTGGAGTATGTGTGTGTTTTACGTTTATTTATCATCGCTACCGGTTGCCCATATGAGCGACGCCTCCTGAAGAGATTAGTCATTTTAGATTTTGGAGGATAGTGCAATGATACAGACAGAGACCCATTCCAGAGTCTCCTCTGGTTCTTTTACGTGCACGATGTATAGCACCGACATGAGACCTCGGTTTAACGTCCCATCTGAAAGACTGTTTTATTATTGTCAGATGGGGGATCGAACCTGCGATCCCTGGATTACCAGTCCAGCGTGTTACCACTGGACTACAGATCCGTCTGGAGTATAAGTGATCAGACTATATGTAAAGCTATATTTTCTATGATTGTTTCAACAACCAACAATACAGTCAGTTGCTGTACATGAACAATGGTATACACAATAAATAATTGCACAGTAATTGATGTTGACTACAATCTACAGGTATAGTATCTAGAATAAAATCGCACAAAATAACAGAACAAATACGAAGCAGTTAAAAATATCTCAAAAAAGCCAATCAAAACAACAAATGTGCAGCAAATGTTTACAACGTCTGGTTAATGTAACCAGGGTTCCCGCTATCGGTCGGTCGCCAATGGTGCCAATTGCGGGAAAAAACAAATATTGGCGCTAAATTTTGTGAATTGACGAAAATATTTGGCACAACTTTTCTCTTTTTTTGCACATGTTTTGTCAAATACATGGCTTCACATACTTATTTGTGAACTATATGGCTCTTAGTTGGCTCCAAGTCTTTTAAATTGGCGCCAGTGTTTTTCAATTGGCGACAGAAGTGGCGCAGACAAACATGCAGACAGAGGGATCCCTGTGTAACTGTTGTTGTACTATGTTACAGGCCCAGAATGTTGCATTGAAGGAACGAGTAGAACAAGACGCCCGGACCCTGCATAACAAGGTCCAGGAGAGCATTCCAAACACGGAGCTCCGGCATAGACTGAAAGATCTGTCACAGAGCTTCAAACAGAACAAAGTAAGTCTAGAATTAGCACATAAATACAGAACCCGAAGATATTTATTTTAGCTCGATTGCGAAACAAGTTCCTACAACCTACAACTAATATTAATCACTCTCGAGACCTCATTCCTGATGAAATCCATCGCCACGAGGGAGAGAGAAGAGACAATATGGAAATTAAATGCCTTACCTAAGGCACAATCATAACAGCTCCAGCGGGGCTCGAACTCTTGTACTTTAGCATCTGAAGTGAATGCGCTACCACTGCGCTGTCACCACTTGAACTACCCGATGACTACGATGCCACTAATAATTGCGCCCTGAGAAGTCACAAATGAGGGTATTTCCCAATATAACAAATCCGGACATCCCATTGCGTTCAGTTCAATCCTTGCGTCATAGATGGAAATTCCAAACAAATCTTTGCGTGATTAAAATTAAGCATGTCTTATCAATACAGCTATTGTTATGCTACTTGCTCATGGGCTGCCATTGTTGAGATAATTAATTGTTTGACATAGGTACAGAATAATTGAAGATGTAAACAAAGGTGTAGTTTTTCAGCTTGATCTATTTACAACAATTGCCAAACAAGTTTGGAACAGATGAAAGTGTCTATGTGGTCATTCGTGTGGGAGGAAACCGTAATACCCGGAGAAAACCACCAGTCCTATTTGGCAACCACCGTTCCATCTCACATACTTTCTGGTTGGAGGATCTAACCCTGGTTGCATTAGTGAGAAACAAGCGTGCTAATCACTGCGCTAATCGGACTTCCAATCATATCTTAGTTTATACAAATTTATTTTAGCTCGATTGCGAAACAAGTTCATGCAATTTATATTAATCACTCGTGAGGCCTGATGGAATCCATCGCCACGAGGGAGAGAGAAGAGGCAACGTGGAAATTAAATGCCTTGCCTAAGGGCACACTCGTAACGGCTCCAGCGGGCCAATCATATCTTGTTATTGCCTGTTTTAGGTAACAATAGATGGTGACAGGGATGTACTGGGAAAGACATTCAAGGATCTACAAGGCTTTGTTCAGGAAAAAATGAACAAGAGCACACAGGATACAGATCAGACTAGAACCAGACTGGACAAGTCGGACATGGAGAACCAGTCACTGCGAGAACAGCTCAAACGATTGCATGATAAACTCAATAAACGTGATGAAAAAGTTAAAAATGAGAAGAATAAAGTAAGTACAGTCTACGTCCACAGATGTTTGAAATCTGGACAAATGTTTGCGGGTTCAAAACCACAAAACATGGGGGTTGATGTTGTTTCAGTGCTCAGCTGAATATATGACGCAAAGCGGCGCTGGTATCCGTTTCTATAGTAAGATGGCCAAGATATAAAATAGATTTTTTAAAATTGTGAGTGTAATCAGGTGAAGGTAGACGTCCAGACCACCATCGTTTGATAGACAAATGATTGCTGCGGAGAACTAAACTAGTTGTTTTACAAGTAAGTTTAGATACTGGCATATTATTACTGCCGTTGAATGTGTAGCACACGGTTTGTTTACATTTGCGACCTGGTTATCTTTCAGTATATAGCCTTGATAGTGATGAGTTGTCATTTTTGTATAGTGTCAAGCCTATAGAGGCATAGAAGTTACTTAGTTGTGTGGTTTTGAACCCCAAGCGTCTGCATATATTAGCTTTGTGGGATTTGTGGGATCTAATGTTAATGTAAGGGCCACCATTGCATAGAAGTTAGTTTTTTATAATGTGCTTTGTGGATATCGGAAAAAGATAAATAAGAAGCACTTAGTATCCTAGTATTTCTAATGATTAGCACAGTGGTTAGTGCGCTCGCTTCTCACCAATGCAACCCGGGTTCCATCCTCGGACTGGGAAGTATGTGAGATGGTACGATGGTCGCCAGATCGGACAGGTGGGTTTTCTCCGTGTAATCCGGTTTCCTCCCACATGAATGACCACATTTACGTTTTCATCCTCGTCAACGAGAGTAATTAATATAAGTTGTTAGAACTTGCTTTGCAATTGTTGTAAAATAAATAAAAAGCTTAAACTTTAATACAGAGATTTGTATTTCAGTCCAGAGATGACAAGAAGGCTGATTCAGAGGAGATCATAAGGTTGAATGACGAGTTGAACAGGCTTAGAAATGCCCTTAAAGAGGCAAGGAATCGCTCTAAACAGGTAGGGTTATCACAGATATAGCTCTTTTCTTCATCATCCGATTCTGTAAAGTTTATTTTGAGTCGCCACTGCCACATCATATGGGTGACTGAAGATGGTTAAGTGGGTCTAGCCGGTCACAGCATATGGGTGACTGAAGATGGTTAAGTGGATCTAGCCTGCCACAGCATATGGGTGACTGAAGAAGGTTAAGTGGGTCTAGCCGGTCACAGCATATGGGTGACTGAAGAAGGTTAAGTGGATCTAGCCGGTCACAGCATATGGGTGACTTAAGATGGTTAAGTGGGTCTAGCCGGTCACAGCATATGGGTGACTGAAGAAGGTTAAGTGGATCTAGCCGGTCACAGCATATGGGTGACTGAAGATGGTTAAGTGGGTCTAGCCGGTCACAGCATATGGGTGACTTAAGATGGTTAAGTGGGTCTAGCCGGTCACAGCATATGGGTGACTGAAGATGGTTAAGTGGGTCTAGCCTGCCACAGCATATGGATGACTGAAGATGGTTAAGTGGATCTAGCCTGCCACAGCATATGGGTGACTAAAGATGGTTAAGTGGATCTAGCCTGCCACAGCATATGGGTGACTGAAGAAGGTTAAGTGGATCTAGCCTGCCACAGCATATGGGTGACTAAAGATGGTTAAGTGGATCTAGCCTGCCACAGCATATGGGTGACTGAAGATGGTTAAGTGGGTCTAACAGATATCAAGGAGAGACAATTCCGCCATCTACTACTTTGATGTTCCAGGATCTTTGAGATGCCTTCAACCCATCGATGATTAAAACTATGTACAAATGCCAAGACGACATGTGACACTGTTGTTAGTCTGACATATAAACTCTTGAATGACCTGCTGCTGTGGGACCTGCCTAGGTCACGATGTGCACGTTGTGGAGGTTCTTCCGGATAATACAGTTTTCCCCGTCTGACCATAATAAAATTAACAGTTTTTCAGGCGGGACATTAAACCGAGATCTTGTGTCGGTGCTTTACATCGTGCACGTAAAAGAACCAGATGAGACTCTGGAATGGGTCTCTGTCTGTATAATTGCACTATCCTCCAAAAATCTAAAATGACTGTCCCTTCAGGAGGCGTCGCTCATATGGGCACCCGGTAGCGACGATAAATAAACGTAAAACCACCACCACATACAGTTTTCCCATTATATATTGAATATTAATAGTTACTACAAGAATTTCTAGAAAATACACTTTCAACGCAAATTTAATGATTTTGGTGTGAAGATGCAATTAACATGATATTATTCATTGAATACTGTATAGAGCAATATTACTGCGGTGCCCAATGTTAACGTATTTTGAGGAGTTTTGTATTGGTAATATCTTAAATTGGCGCATTTTTTGTTTCCAGCCAAAATTAAACCCACACTCAACTCTGCTAAATTGTACTACTATGGGATAGAAATCTCTTTTGCGCATGAAGCGAATGCGCTACCACTGCGCTATCACGACTTCCGACTTTACGACATAGTACTACTATCTTTTCACAAGTTTATACCTATAAATATGTAATAAAATTTATTACATAGATTTTTATGCATATATAAATAAAATAACAAATTCCAGTTTCTTCATATCTATTTGTAACAGGACTCATCTGGAATTTAGATATAACCCGTCAAATTGACCTCCAATTTGAAACCTACGCATTTGCCTTCGCTTTGTCTATATTGACGGTAGCTTAGATTGCACTTAATGGCAAGGTTTAGATTTGGCGTAATCATGTAATAAAATTTATTAGTTAGTTTTTTATGCATACAGTTAAACCTGTCTTAAGCAGCCAACCAAGGGAATCTCAGAAAGTGGCTGTTTAGAACAGGTGGCTGCTTAATAGAGGTCAATTGTATAATAAAACAACATGTTGGGAATCTGGAAACTGGCTGCTTAATACAGGTTGGCTGCTGGAGGTGACCATTAACACAGGTTTGACTGTATATAAATAAAATAACAAATTCAAGTTTCTTCATTTCTATTTGTAACAGGACTCGTCTGGAAATTAGATATAACCATGAAATTGACCTCCATTTTGAAAACTACGTATTTGCTTTATATTGACGGTAGCTTAAAATGCACTTACCGTAATGGCAAGGTTTAGATTTGGCGTAATCTGTCCTTATTTCAGGGTAAAGGATCTACAAGGATAATTCACGATGAGGATTCAGCATCAGTGTTCAGTCGTCGCAGTTCATTGAACTCGGAGGAGAAGCACCTGTTTGATGAGTTACAGAATGAACTGATGTCCCTGAAGAGAATCATGAGGACCAAGGATGACGATGCTAACAAGAAAGTGAGTCTATACTAATATACAATCTCCATGATCGCAATTTAATGCAAGTAAGTGAGTGTATACTAATATACAATCTCCGTGATCGCAATTTAATGCAAGTAAGTGAGTGTATACTAATATACAATCTCCGTGATCGCAATTTAATGCAAGTAAGTGAGTGTATACTAATATACAATCTCCGTGATCGCAATTTAATGCAAGTAAGTGAGTGTATACTAATATACAATCTCCGTGATCGCAATTTAATGCAAGTAAGTGAGTGTATACTAATATACAATCTCCGTGATCGCAATTTAATGCAAGTAAGTGAGTGTATACTAATATACAATCTCCGTGATCGCAATTTAATGCAAGTAAGTGAGTGTATACTAATATACAATCTCCGTGATCGCAATTTAATGCAAGTAAGTGAGTGTATACTAATATACAATCTCCGTGATCGCAATTTAATGCAAGTAAGTGAGTGTATACTAATATACAATCTCCGTGATCGCAATTTAATGCAAGTAAGTGAGTGTATACTAATATACAATCTCCGTGATCGCAATTTAATGCAAGTAAGTGAGTGTATACTAATATACAATCTCCTTAATCGCAGTTTAA
>CM026400.1:24717807-24760784 GCA_014843695.1 Archivesica marissinica | reverse complement strand
GATACTATATAGGGTCAAGGTAGATCTCTAGGTAAGATGTATGATACACTAGAGGCTTAGATTGAAGAGTTGGACAGACTGAATGAAATGTTGGATACTATATCTGGTCAAGGTGGATCTCTAGGTAAGATGTACGATATACTTGATGCTCAAAAACAGTTGGCCAGACTGAATGAAATGTTGGATACTATATATGGTCAAGGTAGATCTCTAGGTAAGATGTATGATACACTAGAGGCTTAGATGGAAGAGTTAGCCAGACTGAATGGAAATGTTGGATACTATATCTGGTCAAGGTGGATCTCTAGGTAAGATGTATGATACACTAGAGGCTTAGATGGAAGAGTTAGCCAGACTGAATGGAAATGTTGGATACTATATCTGGTCAAGGTGGATCTCTAGGTAAGATGTATGATACACTAGAGGCTTAGATGGAAGAGTTAGCCAGACTGAATGGAAATGTTGGATACTATATCTGGTCAAGGTGGATCTCTAGGTAAGATGTATGATACACTAGAGGCTTAGATGGAAGAGTTAGCCAGACTGAATGGAAATGTTGGATACTATATCTGGTCAAGGTGGATCTCTAGGTAAGATGTATGATACACTAGAGGCTTAGATGGAAGAGTTAGCCAGACTGAATGGAAATGTTGGATACTATATCTGGTCAAGGTGGATCTCTAGGTAAGATGTATGATACACTAGAGGCTTAGATGGAAGAGTTAGCCAGACTGAATGGAAATGTTGGATACTATATCTGGTCAAGGTGGATCTCTAGGTAAGATGTATGATACACTAGAGGCTTAGATTGAAGTGTTGGACAGGCTGAATGGAAATGTTGGATACTATATCTGGTCAAGGTGGATCTCTAGGTAAGATGTATGATACACTAGAGGCTTAGATGAAAGAGTTAGCCTTTTCTGTCATTGCTATCTGGCCATTCCCAGAGATTAACTGTGGGATGTAGTCGTACAAACATAAAACTGACATTCTGATTTCTGTAATCTATTTTTCTCAGGGACAGCTGGAGCAGACGATGAGTTGTGGCGACTAAGACAGGAAGTGAACAACCTGAAGGAGACGCTGGCCATGCAGTCTGCCTATGTGCAGACCATGCCACCAGCACAAAACTCAGCCGGGGTCCAGGCTAACACTGGCACTGGGACACAGTATTACCTTACTGTGAGTGTGACATAGTCTTTTTGTTTTTATTTGCTTTTATTTTTTTATTTAGTTTTCATCAATTGATGTGCAAGGAATAACCAACCAGTTTATGATCACTTTACAGTCTCTGTATGCATTATTTCTTTCATCAAATGCATGCACACAAGCATACAGAATACCATTACCATACACAATTATTGATGATTTAAATTTTATTGTTGAAGTCGTGATAGCGCAGTGGATGTTCGTTTGCTTCAGGTGCGAAAGGTTCGGAGTTCGAGCCCCGCTGGAGCCGTTACGATTGTGCCCTTAGGCAAGGCATTTAATTTCCACGTTGCCTCTTCTCTCTCCCTCGTGGCGATGAATTCCATCAGGAATGAGGTCTCGAGAGTGATTAATATAAGTTATAAGAACTTGTTTCACAATCGAGCTAAAATAGATTTGTATAAACTAAGGAATAACCAACCAGTAGATGATCACTTTACAGTCTCTGTATGCATTATTTCTTTCATCAAATGCATGCACAATCATACAGATAACCATTACCATACACAGTTATTGATGATTTATATTTCACTCTCGTTGGCGCTGATGACAGCGTATTTGTGGTCATTCGTGTGAGACGAAACCGGAGTTCCCGGAGAAAAATCACCTGTCCGATCTGGCGACCAATGTACCATCTCACATATTTCCAAGTTCGAGGATTGAACCCGGGTTGTATTAGTATGAAGCGAGCGTGCTAACCATGATGAGTTTTAAATAAATATCCATAAAGGGAGGTAATTTTAAAATAATAATGTCACAAAATCTAGCTCATTTTTGAGCAGAGCTTCAAGATGTTGCTTAAATTCTTAATTGAAATAATATTTATTTCTTTGAATAAACATAGTGAAATATATAGTAGGATTGAGGAGAAAGCAACCTGCTTGTATGGTACCTCTTTCCTAAATATTTTATGATTGAAAAATGATATTATATTATTAGAAATGTCGGTACAACTGTCTGTTGTAACAGACGGATCTGTAGTCCAGTGGTAACACGCTGGACTGGTAATCCAGGGATCGCAGGTTCGATCCCCCGTCTGACCCTAATAAAATTAACAGTCTTTCAGATGGGACGTTAAACCGAGGTCTCGTGTCGGTGCTTTACACCGTGCACGTAAAAGAACCAGAGGAGACTCTGGAATGGGTCTCTGTCTGTATCATTGCACTATCCAAAAATCTAAAATGACTAATCTCTTCAGGAGGCGTCGCTCATATGGGCAACCGGTAGCGACGATAAATTAATGTAAAACACACACACACTGTCTGTCGCAAGATCTTACAGATGCATGTTATTTGGTGATGATACGGATCTGGATCTCTAAGTTGCTTGCATACTACAGTACCCCGAAATATATATATGTTCCAATTGTATCCCGTCAAATCTTGCTTTTGTCATTTCAGGATCATGGTCAGGCAGCTGGCCCATCCTATAAACCCATACTGTCCCAGTACCGAGAGCAATCAATGTCGATGGTTCCCCCTGTACCCGGCATGAGCACAATGGTAAGTTACTCTGTACTGACACAGCACAGCAAACCATTTACCTCTGGTCAACTCAAGTTACTCTGTACTGATACAGCACAGCAAGCCATTTACCTCTGGTCAACTCAAGTTACTCTGTACTGATACAGCACAGCAACCATTTACCTCTGGTCAACTCAAGTTACTCTGTACTGATACAGCACAGCAAACCATTTACCTCTGGTCAACTCAAGTTACTCTGTACTAACACAGCACAGCAAACCATTTACCTCTGGTCAACTCAAGTTACTCTGTACTGATACAGCACAGCAAACCATTTACCTCTGGTCAACTTGAAGCAGCAACGTTGCTCATGTGCTCAGTGTGTTTATAGACTGGTACTGCCAATAAGCTACACTCTCGAAGCAGCGACGTTGCTCATGTGCTCAGTGTGTTTATAGACTAGTACTGCCAATAAGCTACACTCTCGAAGCAGCGACGTTGCTCATGTGCTCAGTGTGTTTATAGACTGGTACTGCCAATAAGCTACACTCTCGAAGCAGCAACGTTGCTCATGTGCTCAGTGTGTTTATAGACTGGTACTGCCAATAAGCTACACTCTCGAAGCAGCGACGTTGCTCATGTGCTCAGTGTGTTTATAGACTGGTACTGCCAATAAGCTACACTCTCGAAGCAGCGACGTTGCTCATGTGCTCAGTGTGTTTATAGACTGGTACTGCCAATAAGCGACACTCTCGAAGCAGCTTGTTGTGGTTTGTGGTTGTTCCCGAAGCAGCGACGTTGCTCATGTTCTCAGTGTGTTTATAGACTGGTACTGCCAATAAGCTACACTCTCGAAGCAGCAACGTTGCTCATGTTCTCAGTGTGTTTATAGACTGGTACTGCCAATAAGCTGCACTCTCGAAGCAGCGACGTTGCTCATGTGCTCAGTGTGTTTATAGACTGGTACTGCCAATAAGCTACACTCTCGAAGCAGCGACGTTGCTCATGTGCTCAGTGTGTTTATAGACTGGTACTGCCAATAAGCTACACTCTCGAAGCAGCAACGTTGCTCATGTGCTCAGTGTGTTTATAGACTGGTACTGCCAATAAGCTACACTCTCGAAGCAGCGACGTTGCTCATGTGCTCAGTGTGTTTATAGACTGGTACTGCCAATAAGCTACACTCTCGAAGCAGCGACGTTGCTCATGTGCTCAGTGTGTTTATAGACTGGTACTGCCAATAAGCTGCACTCTCGAAGCAACGACGTTGCTCATGTTCTCAGTGTGTTTATAGACTGGTACTGCCAATAAGCTACACTCTCGAAGCAGCAACGTTGCTCATGTGCTCAGTGTGTTTATTGACTGGTACTGCCAATAAGCTACACTCTCGAAGCAGCAACGTTGCTCATGTGCTCAGTGTGTTTATAGACTGGTACTGCCAATAAGCTACACTCTCGAAGCAGCGACGTTGCTCATGTGCTCAGTGTGTTTATAGACTGGTACTGCCAATAAGCTACACTCTCGAAGCAGCGACGTTGCTCATGTGCTCAGTGTGTTTATAGACTGGTACTGCCAATAAGCTACACTCTCGAAGCAGCGACGTTGCTCATGTGCTCAGTGTGTTTATAGACTGGTACTGCCAATAAGCTACACTCTCGAAGCAGCGACGTTGCTCATGTGCTCAGTGTGTTTATAGACTGGTACTGCCAATAAGCTACACTCTCGAAGCAGCAACGTTGCTCATGTGCTCATGTGTTTATAGACTGGTACTGCCAATAAGCTACACTCTCGAAGCAGCGACGTTGCTCATGTGCTCATGTGTTTATAGACTGGTACTGCCAAAAGCTCACCTCGAAGCAGCGAATTGCTCATGTGCTCAGTGTGTTTATAGACTGTACTGCCAATAAGCTACACTCTCGAGCAGCGTTGTTTTTTCATGAGGGTTGCTCATGTGCTAGTGTGTTATAGACTGGTACTGCCAATAACTACACTTCGAAGCAGCGACTTGCTCATGTGCTCAGTGTTTTATAGACTGGTACTGCCAATAAGTGCACTCTCGAAGCACGACGTTCTCTGTTCTCAGTGTGTTTATAGACTGGTACTGCTGTTTGGGGTTGTTGTGTGTGTGTTTGTGGTTGTTGTGTGTTTTGTGTCTGCCAATAAGCTACACTCTCGAAGCAGCGACGTTGCTCATGTGCTCAGTGTGTTTATAGACTGGTACTGCCAATAAGCTACACTCTCGAAGCAGCGACGTTGCTCATGTGCTCAGTGTGTTTATAGACTGGTACTGCCAATAAGCTACACTCTCGAAGCAGCGACATTGCTCATGTGCTCAATGTGTTTATAGACTGGTACTGCCAATTAGCTACACTCTCGAAGCAGCGACGTTGCTCATGTGCTCAGTGTGTTTATAGACTGGTACTGCCAATAAGCTACACTCTCGAAGCAGCGACGTTGCTCATGTTCTCAGTGTGTTTATAGACTGGTACTGCCAATAAGCTACACTCTCGAAGCAGCGACATTGCTCATGTGCTCAGTGTGTTTATAGACTGGTACTGCCAATAAGCTACACTCTCTCCTAGAGATTACTCAATAATGTTCCGTCCGCTGGTTCACATACCAGTACGGATATCTTCTTACAACTTTTCCTTCGTCTTCTCAATTTGAGCATCTTTTCGGCATGCCGAGAACCAGCCCGAGGCACGCCGAGAGCCAGCCCGAGGCACGCCGAGAACCAGCCCGAGGCACGCCGAGAGCCAGCCCGAAAGCTGGCCTATGGGGCCAAGTCGAAAAGCTCATTAACTGGAGGGATAGTAGAGACAGGCTGTGTGTACACAAGCTAATGACTTGCGCTTATTTGGAATTTCTCATTCACAGGGAACAATACTATATTGGCCAACGCCACTCGTGATATTATACTTTCGATGTCCACGATGATATATAATTCGAACATACATTGAAACCAAACAAATATCCTCTTAACCCTTTCAACACCACAGACCTCTAAATAGACTTACAAAAAGTGTAGATCCAGATGAGCCGGCTCGTGACGAGCCGTCTCATCAGGATCTGCACTTTTTGCCAGTGATATGACTATTTTTAGACATAATTACCCATTTTGATAAATGAACTTGTCCAAATGTGATTTTCTGATTCATTTATTGGTTTATGAATATCATGGACCAGTCCATGTGAGTTACTTGGTGTTGAATGGGTTAATCTTCCTTAGATATTGAACCCTCGTTGGTATCGCCGGGGGATGTAGTCGTATTCCTTCTATGACGTCTATTTCAGTAATTGATTTGGACGTCAACCCTTTAATGGCCTTCTCCGTTCATAGGTAGTGCCTATTTCATATTATCTTCCCTTCGTTTACTTTGTTCTAAGCAACCCAACAATAATATTAACCCATTCAACACCAAGTAACTCACATGGACTGGTCCATGATATTCATAAACCAATAAATGAATCAGAAAATCACATTTGGACAAGTTCATTTATCAAAATGGGTAATTATGTCTAAAAATAGTCGTATCACTGGCAAAAAGTGCAGATCCTGATGAGACGGCTCGTCACGAGCCGGCTCATCTGGATCTACACTTTTTGTAAGCCTATTTAGAGGTCTGTGGTGTTGAAAGGGTTAACTGTATTAGAAATGGTAAACATATTTTTATATATATGCAATCATAGACATGTTAGAAGTATACGTGCACCGGGTATTGTATTCACCCGGTCTACCCCCGACTGTCGCTGGCACAAATTCTTGTGTGAGCGACAGTTGGAGATATGAAAAGCGAACACACACTGAGATTACAGCAGCCCTCATAGCCCACTAAGCATCTAGTTATAATAATTGCGATAGGCAAAACCATCACTTTTAGATGATGGGTATTTTATTTTTCTTAGAAAACTCGGTCGCCCAAATGCATTTATGTGGTGGCGACTTTAACCCTTTCAACACCACAGACCTCTCAATTGGCTTACAAAAAAGTGTAGATCCAGATGAGCCGGCTCGTGACGAGCCGTCTCATCAGGATCTGCACTTTTTGCCAGTGATATGACTATTTTTAGACATAATTACCCATTTTGATAAATGAACTTGTCCAAATGTGATTTTCTGATTCATTTATTGGTTTATGAATATCATGGACCAGTCCATGTGAGTTACTTGGTGTTGAATGGGTTAAATTCCAAAGGGGCAGATAATAATTAACACTGTTATATAAGCTTCTATTGTGAAATGTTTGACTGTGCCCTTCATTGGTAATGGATAAATACAGTTTTCACATTCTGTTATTAACCCTTTCCTTTATAGAGATTTAGGTTAATATACTATTATCTACTCCATACAAACGACAGTCATTTAGCTATCATGTAGTGGATAGGTAGTCTGCCATATCTATCCCACAGGGATTCGGCACGTTTGGGGGTACTAGTATATATATTTAAGTACAGGGATTCTACTCTGTGGGCTGTCAGATTTCGCATCGATCAGTAAAATGGCCCTATCTGAGACAATTTTGTACAAAGCTGTCCAAATATAACGCCTATCCTGAGTCTTTATATTGTTCTTCAAATAAAACACAACTTTCAGCTGCATGCATGTATACTTTGCAAACAATTGCCACAAACATTGGCCATAGCAGGTCACATTTCCGTACTAGGACACGGGTTCTGTCAGCAACAAAAAAAATCTTCGACGGGAGAGTTTTAACTGTGAATAACATTATCAATAAAATGTGTTTCCACTAACGTGTAGGTTTATTCGGCAAAAATGTACGTCAAAAAGAGATTTCGTAGCATTTTCAATTTGATTTGAAAAATTCTAAAGCGGCGCAATTCACGTTGAAACGAGCGTTGAAACGAGCGTTCTGATTGGATTATTAGAATGTAACAAGATGCTTTTTTATATATGAAGAATAATCATCAGAGTAGAATCCCTGTACTTAAATATATATACTAGTACCCCCAAACGTGCCGAATCCCTGTGATCTATCCCACCTCCATTGATATTACTGGGACTACATGAGATTCTGGACTTTATTATGAACATTGGTTTGGCTACTACATTGTCAATGTATGTTTGTATTGGTAATGGCGTCAAGAGTTGCTTCTATGAGGGAAAGGGTTAAGATATAAACTGTTAGGAATTTGAAACAATCTTTAATTATTAATTACTCGCATTGGAGTGGATGAAAGTAAATATATGGTTATTCGTGTGGGGATGAAGCTGGAGTACCCACCTTCTGATTTGGTGACCACCGAACCATCTCGCGTACTTCCCTGTCCTAGGAACATAGGACATAGTTCAGTAAGTGTGATGGGGCAAACTTTAAAGATAACTTTACATGTGGATCATAGATTTTTGTTTCAATTTGAAGAATTAAGACGCATGTAGGGACGTTATGTAGGGACGTTAACATTACAGGGTACTAGCTACGCCCCGCCAGGTTATGGAAGAGGTATGGGTGTTGCAGTTGGTACTGGAGGAAGTCCTCAAGGGGCTGGCTCACCTGTCCACGCAGCTTCCCATGGTGCTATAGAACAGAGAGAGGCTCGAACACCACCAGGGGTCAGGCCTGCTGTTGGAAGGTCACAAACTAGCCAGTCTCCACAGAAACGTCATGGCGACGGAGGTTAGTGACCAGTAATAGTACAATCCTCAATAACAAGTTCTTGCTGAAATTTGATGCAAATTTGGCCTAATTGCATGTCATTGATCAGCCTCGTTATGGTTTCCTAACAAATTTTAGGAAAGAATGGGTGAACTGGTTGCAATTGTAAGTTTGTCTATGTATTAGATTTAGACTTTGTTTGCAATTATTGGTTAAAATAACAACTATAATTAGTTCAAATAATTGTAGCAGACAACAATTTATGAATGGGTTTTTCCTATTTGTAACTGAAAATTCTGGAAATACAGTCAAACTTAGTTGCCTTGAACTCTGTTAACTAGAATACCCTCGTTGTTAACTAGAATACCCTCGTTGTTAACTAGAATACCCTCGTTGTTAACTAGAATACCCTCGTTGTTAACTAGAATACCCTCATTGTTAACTAGAATACCCTCGTTGTTAACTAGAATACCCTCGTTGTTAACTAGAATACCCTCATTGTTAACTAGAATACCCTCATTGTTAACTAGAATACCCTCGTTGTTAACTAGAATACCCTCGTTGTTAACTAGAATACCCTCGTTTGCTCGAACACGTCGTCTGGTCTTTGCTTGAACATGTCGTCTTGTCCCGGTAATAATCTATATGTTGCATATTGTTCTACCCTCGATGATCCGAACACGGATGACTGGAAGTCTCGAACCAGATCATTTATCCCGCAAAAACTACTTCAATTAACACCATTGGATCGAACACATCGGCCAAGTGCCCAGGCCCCGAGGTTATAAAACTTTTCTCAGATCTCAAACTCAAGCTCAAGTGATCTGATTGGTTGAGTGTTACTGTCAGGTGAACCAATCACACGATTGAGACTGAGTTTTGAGATTGGAGAACAGGACATATTGGATGAACCAGTATACAACAATCTACTAATACATATAATTTCTAAATATCACAGGCCACTCCAGACTGACTATCCTTAGCTCGAACCACCTATGACTCGAACCATTTTTCACGGACCCTTCGAGTTAGAGGCAACGAAGTTCGACTGTTGGTTAGAATTGTTTCTCGTTTCGGCACAATTCTAATGAAATTCCATGACATATTTCATACCGATAGATATTTTCAAGAGTTAAGGAAACTACACCTCACAGCTGTCTTTGGTTTATGTTTTATATCTGTTTGAAATGTCGGAACCGTTTACCCCATGCAAGCATTCAACTTTACATGTAGTGCTGCCTCTAGGTGGGAATTGATTAACTCTGCACGCTAGCGGTGAACAGACAGTCGAATATGTCACAAAATGTCATTAGAATTGTGTCATTACTTATTATAAAAATCCAGAACATATTGCCATAGTTTTCAGCTACAAATAAGAAAAGGTCCGCCTCCGTGGTCGAGTGGTTAAGGTCACTGACTTGTATACCACTGTAACCTATCATCACTGATGGTCACGGGTTCGAGCCCCGCTCAGGCCGTGTTTCATTTATATGAAAAAGTTGACAGTTTCTTACGGAGGTTGGTGCACCCAAGTACTGGTTAACCACTGGAGCCTGCCCAGGAAAGGTGTTGTTAAGTAAACTGCCCACCGGCGATATAGCCTGAAATGGTGCTGATGCAGGCGTAAAACCCGAAATATAACATAACAAATAAGAAAAACACATTCATGAATTGTCGTCTGCTACAATTATTTGAATTATTAGCTTTTATTTTTCCCAGTACGCAAACAGTTAACCTACTCAATTTAAGGATTTTGAAAATACTTGAGAGTCATATGAGCACTATTGCATGTATCTATAATGAAATAAATGATGTTGGCTTATATGCTCAACATATCAGCCAGGTTGATTCAGGGTCAAGGTTACACTGAGAGGTCAATGGTCAAATGCACAGTATTTTGTGGCCGTTCCATATGTCTTAAGCTCCTTTAACTCTATGCAACAGATCACCTAACCAAACATGAAAACAAGTGTCAAAGTAAGGACAATATGTAGTACTGGGTTGTATAATTATGCATGGTGCATTTTGAGCGGTGAAGGGGGTACCATGTGGGAGGGGGTATTTGGGGTTACCCCCTAGAATATGGTGCTTACTTACACTGATTGACAGTTAATTATGCTTGATCAAAGAGGCAGTAGGGTAGTACATATTGATGAAAATGGCAGACGAGACAAACCAATATTTAAAAACAAAGAATGTATTAATGGGTTTTTTTAAAAGACAAAATGGCAGAGCTAATTGGCAAAAGGGCAGGACTAAAAAGTGGAAGGGTGGGGCACCTTGTCATTCCGCTCTAGAAAAATCCTATTACGGGTATTATAGGGTTTTTATCCATCAGCTCACTGCACGGTAAATAGTACTGACTTAACTACAGCATCTGTTATGTTGCCTAATCTCCATGGCAACAAGAAGTTTGAGGATACTGGTGTTTGATATTAGTTTATCTTTTTCTCTTACAAGCATGCACTTGCAGATTTCTGGTTTGTGTTTGTGTGTTTGTGTGTGTGTGTGTGTGGTTATGGTAACACTTGGTTGTTTTTACAATATGTCTAGGTGCTGATGCTGATGGGGACGGCCACTCGGAGAAGAGCCGAAGTGGACGCAGCGGGCGCAGCAGCCGTAGTCGCCGGAAGGACAGGGGCAGGGATAGAGAAAGGGGCAGTAATAGGGGCCATGACAGAGAAAGAAGTAGGGATAGGGAGCTGCCCAGAGACAAGTCTAGGGATACGGAGATGAAGTTAGGATTTGAACCAGTCCACAGACCACAACCTCATCACCCACAGATGTCAAGTGGACCAATCCATGCGTATTCTTCACCAGATGGTGCTTTGCAGCAAGGTGGACTGGCGCCACCTGTGGGGCAGATGGGAAGTTACCCTGCAGGGCATTTGGTAGGACCTGGAGTTATCACCCCTGGTGTTACTACAGCCCCATATGGCGGTCCAGGTCAGCCACATGTCGTATGTGGTTCAGCACCTGGTATGCCACCATCAGTTTATGAGACACACAATGTCTCACCAACCAGAAGCCAGCCCCTTGTTCAGCCCCTTGTTCAGTCTGGAATTCCACTGCCTACCGTACCACAGCCAAGCATACTAAAGCACCCAGGGATCAATCCTGTGTCCGGACCCATAGGTACAGCTTCACAGGGATTCATGATTCCTCCAGGGTACACTATTCCACCGCCACCAGGCCAGTACCAGACTGCCAGTACCAGCGTACCAACTCAAAGAGCAGGTGCACCAGGATATGCTGACGGTCAGGCACCAGGATATGCTACAGACCAGGCACCGATATATACTGTAGACCAGGCACCAGCATATGGAGCTTCACAGACTACTGATCATGCTGGAAACCAGACATCAGGAGGATTTGCACCTCTACCAATCCACCCTCAAGGACCATCAGTTGCGCTGGGCCAGACTCCCGGAATTCAACCTGGCAACTCAGTCTTTATTGGCCCTGCTCAGGCACTGGCTTACAACTCTGGTCGGGTGTTCCTACCGGCCTACCCTACATCTCCCAGTAAACCCGCTGGTAGAGTCTATTACAGCAAAGGAAGTGGAGGTGGAGGTGGTGGGGGAGGAGATGGGGGAGGAGGGCCATCCCTGCCACCCCAAGGTGCCAGATATTTCCGGGATACGTCACCGGAGCAAACTGTTCGCTTCCTTCCAGTGGAGCCACTTGCACAGGGTACACCTATAGCCGGTCACACCATGCCTCGCACTGGGGGAGTTAGCACTGCAATGCCCAGCCCTATACGTAAGTCACTTTTCTATTTATATAAAACTAGTTCTAAGGTTCTGTGAAGTAAGTTTGAGACTGTAGATAAATGTCTGAATAAACAGCATTGCTGGTTTTTTATTACCTCCCTTGGTGGATAAATTCTGATTTATCCCGAAATTTGCCTAAGGACACAATCGTAACATAGAGTCCCACTGACCCTTTACATTGAAACATAATGGATATGTAGTCCAGTGGTAACACACTGAACTGGTAATCGAGGGATCGCAGGTTCGATCCCCCGTCTGACCATAATAAAATTAACAGTTTTTCAGGCGGGACATTAAACCGAGGTCTTGTGTCGGTGCTGTACATCGTGCACGTAAAAGAACCAGAGGAGACTCTGGAATGGGTCTCTGTCTGTATCATTGCACTATCCTCCAAAAATCTAAAATGACTAATCTCTTCAGGAGGCGTCGCTTATATGGGCAACCGGTAGCGACGATAAATAAACGTAAAACACACACACCAGAGTCTGTTCTATTACGTGCACGGTGTACAGCACCGACACGAGACCTCTGTTTAAAGCGTGTTTACCACTGGACTACAGACCCGTCTGTAGTTTTTAACAGGTAACAATTATTATTCTCCGCTTGTGTCTGTCAATTAGACTGTATTACTCAATTTGTAGCACATGAAAGATAATGTAATTATGAGCAAGCTGTCAACACCTGTCAATTGTTGCATTTAAAGACAAATCAGGACAATTGTTCACACCTCCGTGTCTGTATGGGACCATTCATTTGTGTTATGTTTGTTCAATCTGAATATTGATTGAGGGATAATTAAACAGTTATATGCAGTATATACAGTAACATTTTATTTGAGAACAAATACATTGAAATTGCTAATTGTATATTCGAATAAGATACGTAGCCATCCCTATTTTAAACAAAAACTTAAGAGTTATGGTATCCATAATTACGTTTTAGAAAAAAAAGCACTTTGAACATTTCAACTTTCACTGGCCAAAAATGTAATTTATACCTGTCTGGAGTTCATTTTATGAACCTGTCTTATATGCTAGTGCATACCAATACCCACAAATTTCAGGACCAAAGTAGGGGGGGTCGTCTTATAGGCGAGATCGCCTTATAGGCGAGTATGGACTGTGGCAGCTTTGAACAGCAATGCCAATCCTAATACATTATGGGATGTAATTAACCCTTTCAACACCACAGACCTCTAAATAGGCTTACAAAAAGTGACGTGACGAGCCGTCTCATCAGGATCTGCACTTTTTGCCAGTAATATTACTATTTTTAGAGAAAAATTACCCATTTTGATAAATGAACTGGTCCAAATGTAATTTTCTTATTAATTTATTGGTCTAAAAATATGATGCACCAGTCCAGGTCAGTTACTTGGTGTTGAATGGGTTAAAGGTGGTATACGAGATGAAACAATTAAATATTCAAGCCGTAAAAAAGAGAGAAAAGCTATGAAAAAGAAATACGCCATAATATTGATAAAATAGAAAATGATATACACTAAACCGTTGGATGAAAATTTAAATAAGAGACTGAAAGATGAAAAAGATAAGCTAGAAAAATATAACGGGGGGGGGGGGGAAGGGGGTATATTATTGAGATCAAATACAGAATGGGTCAAAGGAGCAGAGAAAAATTCTAAATAATTTGCCAACCTGGAAATAAAACAAGCAGAACATTAGCCAATACAACAACTCAATAAAAATCCAAATAACATCGAAAAGCAACCTGAAAAAATACTTGAATATATAAAATTGTTTTATGAAGAACTAACTGTACAAACATGACACAAACACAGACAACTGCAATAATAACACATTTTTTCATTCGATTGGGCGAGGTTGGAGTTGTGTCAATGGATACAACCATTATATCTGCTGTGTACACAGTACACACATGTACAACATTAAATATTTATGAAATTTTATATTTGATTTCATAGAATAGTGTATGATTCTACTTTTGAATCAGTTATAAATTGTCTTGCTTGGCCTCACTGTAAGAATCCGTTATAAATTGTCTTGCTTGGCCTCACTGTAAGAATCAGTTATAAATTGTCTTGCTTGGCCTCATTGTAAGAATCAGTTAGAAATGTTCTTGCTTGGCCTCAATGTGAGAATCAGTTAGAAATGTTCTTGCTTGGCCTCAATGTGAGAATCAGTTAGAAATGTTCTTGCTTGGCCTCAATGTGAGAATCAGTTAGAAATGTTCTTGCTTGGCCTCATTGTAAGAATCAGTTAGAAATGTTCTTGCTTGGCCTCACTGTAAGAATCAGTTATAAATTTTCTTGCTTGGCCTCATTGTAGGAATCAGTTATAAATTGTCTTGCCTGGCCTCGTTGTAGTAATAATTTATTAATTGTTTTGCTTGGCCTCCTTGTAAGAATCAGTTATAAATTGGCTGACCTGGTCTAGCTGTAATGTAAATATTGCATTGTAAGAATCAGTTAGAAATTATCTTCTGAAAGAGACCTCAAAAATGAAAAAATATCAGTTAACCATTTGAATTGTGAAATTTGCAAGAATAACATACAAAATAAATCAAATTCAACCCCCAAACTGTATCAGTACACAAAATAAATATTAATAGAAAAATGATTTTTATTTTATTTCAAGCTATTAATATTCAATAGACCAATTAAATGCATCATCACTCTTATACTACACTTCATTTTTCTTCTACATTGGAAAAGTCAATATTTAATTTGACAATGGACTACTAATTGCAACATACATTATTGTGCAAACAGACACATGGTAAATTAAGCACCTGCAAACTCTATTGTTGAATTTTAAGTATGCTTTGAAGAATACAGTCAACCTAAAGGTGTCTTGGTTAATACATAGTTCTCTCTTAACATATGGGCTAACATAAGCACTGACATATTTAACTGTAATTAACTTGCCTGGTGTCAGTTTTAATACGTCCAAACCTGAATCGAGTCATGTGACCACTTTGAGCGGCTCTTTATTTATATAGGTTTTGAACTATAGAATTATCCATTTATACTATTATATAGACATCTATGAATTGATCTCTAAATGGGTATCTGTTTCCTTTTTATGGATTCATTATTTGGTTATGGTTCTTATAGAGATTATCTTCGCACATTCAAAAATCTACATAAAATATATAATAGATTTTACTATCTTGAGTAAATTTAGCGTAGTAATAAGTTATGGAAAAAATGTGCTATAGATAGGTTGTATGGCGGATTTGATAAAAGGGTATTAATCTATTATATTTGAATAACTGCTGAACTTCACTGATTTGTTTGGCAAATGTAAAGATTATTATTCCATACTTAAACTAAGCTTGACCCAGGCTGTATCACTGTATATACAGGATAGTTAATATAAATTATGGTGCTGTTTAATTTATATACCAATTTTGGATTTCTGAAATAATTCAAAGGATTTGGAAAGAATGTCGTCTATTCTTATAATGCAGTGTTTATCGATAGAAGGAAATTGGAATTGATTGGGGAGGAGATATTGAAACTTATTCTCACTAGAGTGAACAAGTTAATGAAAACGTTCAGGTCATTGAGGTGGTGATCAATAGAAAACTGGACTTAAATGTTTTGAGTAATGATTTTGTTGTAATGAGAAAAACTTGTGTATATGTTAAATATTGGATAAAGGAATTATATGATAGGTGAGTGTTTCTCTCATTGTCACTATCTGATTGTGGGTAGTATGTGTGTTCTACATGCATGTACTTCACTTAATCTGATTGTGGGCAGTATGTGTGTTCTATATCTATATGCATGTACTACACTTAATCTGATTGTGGGTAGTATGTGAGTTCTATATACATGTACTACACTTAATCTGATTGTGGGTAGTATGTGTGTTCTATATACATGTACTACACTTAATCTGATTGTGGGTAGTATGTGTGTTCTATATACATGTACTACACTTAATCTGATTGTGGGTAGTATGTGAGTTCTATATACATGTACTACACTTAATCTGATTGTGGGTAGTATGTGTGTTCTATATACATGTACTTCACCATAATCTGATTGTGGGCAGTATGTGTGTTCTATATGCATGTACTACACTTAATCTGATTGTGGGTAGTATGTGTGTTCTATATGCATGTACTACACTTACTCTGATTGTGGGTAGTATGTGTGTTCTATATGCATGTACTACACTTAATCTGATTGTGGGTAGTATGTGTGTTCTATATGTATATACTACACTTAATCTGATTGTGGGTAGTATGTGTGTTCTATATCTATATACATGTACTACACTTAATCTGATTGTGGGTAGTATGTGTGCTCTATATGTATATACATGTACTACACTTAATCTGATTGTGGGTAGTATGTGTGTTCTATATGCATGTACTACACTTAATCTGATTGTGGGTAGTATGTGTGTTATATATACATGTACTACACTTAATCTGATTGTGGGTAGTATGTGTGTTCTACATTCATGTACTTCACTTAATCTGATTGTGGGTAGTATGTGTGTTCTATATCTATATGCATGTACTACACTTAATCTGATTGTGGGTAGTATGTGTGTTCTATATGTATATACATGTACTACACTTAATCTGATTGTGGGTAGTATGTGTGTTCTACATTCATGTACTTCACTTAATCTGATTGTGGGTAGTATGTGTGTTCTATATGCATGTACTACACTTAATCTGATTGTGGGTAGTATGTGTGTTCTATATGCATGTACTACACTTAATCTGATTGTGGGTAGTATGTGTGTTCTATATGCATGTACTACACTTAATCTGATGGTGGGTAGTATGTGTGCTCTATATGTATATACATGTACTACACTTAATCTGATTGTGGGTAGTATGTGTGTTCTATATACATGTACTTCACTTAATCTGATTGTGGGTAGTATGTGTGTTCTACATTCATGTACTTCACTTAATCTGATTGTGGGTAGTATGTGTGTTCTATATGTATGTACTACACTTAATCTGATTGTGGGTAGTATGTGTGTTCTATATGCATGAACTACACTTAATCTGATGGTGGGTAGTATGTATGTTCTATATGTATATACATGTACTACACTTAATCTGATTGTGGGTAGTATGTGTGTTCTATATTCATGTACTTCACTTAATCTGATTGTGGGTAGTATGTGTGTTCTATATGCATGTACTACACTTAATCTGATTGTGGGTAGTATGTGTGTTCTATATGCATGTACTACACTTAATCTGATTGTGGGTAGTATGTGTGTTCTATATGTATATACATGTACTACACGTAATCTGATTGTCGGTAGTATGTGTGTTCTATATACATGTACTACACGTAATCTGATTGTCGGTAGTATGTGTGTTCTATATACATGTACTACACTTAATCTGATTGTGGGTAGTATGTGTGTTCTATATGCATGTACTACAGGTAATCTGATTGTGGGTAGTATGTGTGTTCTATATACATGTACTACACTTAATCTGATTGTGGGTAGTATGTGTGTTCTATATGCATGTACTACAGGTAATCTGATTGTGGGTAGTATGTGTGTTCTATATACATGTACTACACTTAATCTGATTGTGGGTAGTATGTGTGTTCTATATGCATGTACTACAGGTAATCTGATTGTGGGTAGTATGTGTGTTCTATATACATGTACTACACTTAATCTGATTGTGGGTAGTATGTGTGTTCTATATGCATGTACTACACTTAATCTGATTGTGGGTAGTATGTGTGTTCTATATACATGTACTACACTTAATCTGATTGTGGGTAGTATGTGTGTTCTATATGCATGTACTACAGGTAATCTGATTGTGGGTAGTATGTGTGTTCTATATGCATGTACTACACTTAATCTGATTGTGGGTAGTATGTGTGTTCTATATGCATGTACTGCACTTAATCTGATTGTGGGTAGTATGTGTGTTCTACATGCATGTACTACACTTAATCTGATTGTGGGTAGTATGTGTGTTCTATATGTATATACATGTACTACACTTAATCTGATTGTGGGTAGTATGTGTGTTCTATATTCATGTACTTCACTTAATCTGATTGTGGGTAGTATGTGTGTTCTATATGCATGTACTACACTTAATCTGATTGTGGGTAGTATGTGTGTTCTATATACATGTACTACACTTAATCTGATTGTGGGTAGTATGTGTGTTCTATATTCATGTACTTCACTTAATCTGATTGTGGGCAGTATGTGTGTTCTTATATACATGTACTACACTTAATCTGATTGTGGGTAGTATGTGTGTTCTATATGTTACATGTACTACACTTAATCTGATTGTGGGTAGTATGTGTGTTCTATATACATGTACTACACTTAATCTGATTGTGGGTAGTATGTGTGTTCTATATACATGTACTACACTTAATCTGATTGTGGGTAGTATGTGTGTTCTATATGCATGTACTACACTTAATCTGATTGTGGGTAGTATGTGTGTTCTATATGCATGTACTACACTTAATCTGAGTGTGGGTAGTATGTGTGTTCTATATGCATGTACTACACTTAATCTGAGTGTGGGTAGTATGTGTGTTCTATATACATGTACTACACTTAATCTGATTGTGGGTAGTATGTGTGTTCTATATGCATGTACTACACTTAATCTGATTGTGGGTAGTATGTGTGTTCTATATGCATGTACTACACTTAATCTGAGTGTGGGTTGTATGTTTGTTCTATATGCATGTACTACACTTAATCTGAGTGTGGGTAGTATGTGTGTTCTATATGCATGTACTACACTTAATCTGAGTGTGGGTAGTATGTGTGTTCTATATGTATATACATGTAGTACACTTAATCTGAGTGTGGGTAGTATGTGTGTTCTATATACATCACTTACATGTAAGGCGGAATCACATAGCTAAATATTACAATATAAATAGTATTGCTGCTTCAAATTCTCTCGAAGGAATTCAATCACTCCCTTGTGATCAATAAACAGTGTTTTTGCAATCTACAAGCTCTCAAAATTGAATGTATGATTTCATATAATAGCCAGCCACGCTCCTGAATTGGTGTTTGTTTATTATTGGAGTCTATGCTAAACGTGTGAAACTGTCATTTAGAGATGATTTAAATCGGATTAGTCTAAAAATAATATATGCACAAATACGAGACATAACGGTAAATCTGTATCAGGATTCACGTGTTATAGTACTCCTGGATGTTACATTATTTTGTTATGTCAACAAACCTCGTATACAACGTATGATTATTAATTGAACTATAGGTCTAATGCCTATCCTGCAGACATTGATACATTATGTGTATTATTCAGGTCCGATTGGCCGGGATCAGTCGCCTAGAAGAATGGCGAAGCCCGCAGGTGGCAGCGACGATACCTACCTCTTCTGTAATGTCACCGAACACCATGAACTCGTAAGTAAATATTCCGCGTAACTTTACAGTAGACTTGTATTCAGCTGTTGTCTCCGAGCATAATGCATTCACTCTCTCATCGCTACCTATATATGAATGATGTACAACATGGTTCGTAATTATTGTGCTATCTAAGAGTCCGCCTCCGTGGTCGAATGGTTATGGTCGCTGACTTGTATACCACTGTAACCTATCATCACTGATGGTCACGGGTTCGAGCCCCGCTCAGGTCGTGTCTCATTTATATAAAAAAGTTGGCAGTTTCTTACGGAGGTTGGTGCACCCATGTACTGGTTAACTGCTGGAGCCTGCCCACGAAAGGTGTTGTTAGGTAAACTGCCCGCCGGCGATATAGCCCAAAATGGTGCTGATGCAGGCGTAAAACCTGAAATATAACAATATATATGTGCTATCTAAGTGATCCATAATCTAAGACTGATTGAAATATAGCTTAATATTAATAGTGTTGTTGGTGGACAGCACCAGTAGTTCAGGTTATTGTGACCCACGTAGCAATGTGTCACCAGCCACCTCATCTAATTGGTTGAATCTGAGTCCTAGGCTTTAACCAATCGGCATGCTTAGTTTAAAGCAGCCCTATATCGTATGAAATAAAAGATATTTGAAAAATTCAAATATTACATTGGGTTAGAAATGCTGCTACACATTCTTACATTATAATTTGTATCATTATGTTCAATTAGTAAACAGTGGTTTTTTTGCGATAAAACAAACTCAAAACCGAGTCGGTCGGTCGGTCACGCACTTGTTTACAATCAGAGCGCATCGTCCGCACTTGTTTACATTCGGAATGCATCGTCCCCATTTGTTCCACGTTGTCTTTTTTAATTGAATTACTTGAGATGTCGATTCATACCTGTTATCTAGGTCTTTTAGAGGAAAATAGATAGATAGTCTTTCATGTTCAAAATATGTTGACATTCCAATGTGCGTTTCTACATCTGCTGTTGTTTCACCCATGCGCGCTGTGCATGTTTACATTTCGTTTGTTGATAAACAATTTGCGTATACGACGGTGTATTTTTGCACATTCAATTGTATTTATATTTTATGCTGCTTTAAACTTTATTTATTTTACAACAAGCTTTAGCATTATATATGAAAGCTTATACATGTATGTGGTAAACTGTTTGGAGGAAAATGGTGTTACCAGAGAGAAAATATTCTCATATGCTAAGCCAAATGAACTGTCTATTCTCATATGCTAAGCCAAATGAACTGTCTATTCTCATATGCTAAGCTAAAACAACTGTCTATTCTCATATGCTAAGCCAAATGAACTGTCTATTCTCATATGCTAAGCCAAATGAACTGTCTATTCTCATATGCTAAGCTAAAACAACTGTCTATTCTCATATGCTAAGCCAAATGAACTGTCTATTCTCATATGCTAAGCCAAATAAACTGTCTATTCTCATATGCTAAGCCAAATGAACTGTCTATTCTCATATGCTAAGCTAAAACAACTGTCTATTCTCATATGCTAAGCCAAATGAACTGTCTATTCTCATATGCTAAGCCAAATAAACTGTCTATTCTCATATGCTAAGCCAAATGAACTGTCTATTCTCATATGCTAAGCTAAAACAACTGTCTATTCTCATATGCTAAGCCAAATGAACTGTCTATTCTCATATGCTAAGCCAAATAAACTGTCTATTCTCATATGCTAAGCCAAATGAACTGTCTATTCTCATATGCTAAGCCAAATGAACTGTCTATTCTCATATGCTAAGCTAAAACAACTGTCTATTCTCACTTATGCTAAGCCCAAAACAACTGTCTATTCTCACTTATGCTAAGCCCAAAACAACTGTCGATTCTCACTTATGCTAAGCCCAAAACAACTGTCTATTCTCACTTATGCTAAGCCCAAAACAACTGTCTATTCTCATATGGTAAGCCTAAACATCTGTCTATTCTCATATGGTAAGCCAAAACAACTGTCTATTCTCACTTATGCTAAGCCCAGAACAACTGTCTATTCTCACTTATGCTAAGCCCAAAACAACTATCTATTCTCACTTATGCTAAGCCCAAAACAACTGTCTATTCTCACTTATGCTAAGCCCAAAACAACTGTCTATTCTCACTTATGCTAAGCCCAAAACAATTGTCTATTCTCATATGGTAAGCCTAAACATCTGTCTATTCTCATATGCTAAGCCTAAACATCTGTCTATTCTCATATGCTAAGCTAACACAACTGTCTAATCTCATATAGTAAGCCTAAACATCTGTCTATTCTCATATGCTAAGCTAAAACAACTGTCTATTCTCATATGCCAAGCTAAAACAACTGTCTATTCTCATATGCTAAACTAAATCAACTGTCTATTCTCATATACTAAGCCAAAACAATTGTCTATTCTCATATACTAAGCTAAAACAACTGTCGATTCTCATATACTAAGCTAAAACAACTGTCTATTCTCATATGCTAAGCTAAAACAACTGTCTATTCTCATATGCTAAGCTAAATCAACTGTCTATTCTCATATACTAAGCCAAATCAACTGTCTATTCTCATATACTAAGCTAAAACAACTGTCTATTCTCATATACTAAGCTAAAACAACTGTCTATTCTCATATACTAAGCTAAAACAACTGTCTATTCTCATATGCTAAGCTAAATCAACTGTCTATTCTCATATGCTAAGCCAAAACATCTGTCTATTCTCATATAATATGCTAATACATTGGTCTATTCTCATATGCTAAGCCAAACAATTGTCTATTTTCATATACTAAGCTAAACACAACTGTCTATTCTCATATGCTAAACCAAAACATCTGTCTATTCTCATATACTAAGCTAAAACAACTGTCTAATCTCATATACTAAGCTAAAACAACTGTCTATTCTCATATACTAAGCTAAAACAACCGTATTCTCATATGCTAAGCCTAAACAACTGTCTATTCTCATATACTAAGCTAAAACAACTGTCTATTCTCACTTATGCTAAGCCTAAACAACTGTCTATTCTCATATGCTAAGCCTAAACAACTGTCTATTCTCATATGCTAAGCCTAAACAACTGTCTATTCTCATATGCTAAGCCAAAACAACTGTCTATTCTCATATGCTAAGCCAAACAATTGTCTATTTTCATATGCTAAGCTAAAACAACCATCTAATCTCATGCTAAGCCAAAACAACTGTCTATTCTCATATGCTAAGCTAAAACAACTGTCTAATCTCATGCTAAGCTAAAACAACTGTCTAATCTCATATACTAAGCTAAAACATCTGTCTATTCTCATATGCTAAGCTAAAACAACTGTCTAATCTCATGCTAAGCCAAAACAACTGTCTGTTCTCATATACTAAGCTAAAACAACTCTCTAATCTCATGCTAAGCCAAAACAACTGTCTATTCTCATATACTAAGCCAAAACAACTGTCTATTCTCATATGCTAAGCTAAAACAACTGTCTAATCTCATGCTAAGCCAAAACAACTGTCTGTTCTCATATACTAAGCTAAAACAACTGTCTAATCTCATGCTAAGCCAAAACAACTGTCTAGTCTCATATGCTAAGCCAAAACAACTGTCTATTCTCATATGCTAAGCCAAAACAACTGTCTAATCTCATATGGTAAGCCAAAACAACTGTCTGTTCTCATATACTAAGCTAAAACAACTGTCTATTCTCATATGCTAAGTCAAAACAACTGTCTATTCTCATATGCTAAGTCAAAACAACTGTCTATTCTCATATGCTAAGTCAAAACAACTGTCTATTCTCATATGCTAAGCCAAAACAACTGTCTAATCTCATATGCTAAGCCAAAACAACAGTCTAATCTCATATGGTAAGCCAAAACAACTGTCTATTCTCATATACTAAGCTAAAACAACTGTCTATTCTCATATACTAAGCTAAAACAACCGTATTATCATATGCTAAGCCTAAACAACTGTCTATTCTCATATACTAAGCTAAAACAACTGTCTATTCTCATATGCTAAGCCTAAACAACTGTCTATTCTCATATGCTAAGCCTAAACAACTGTTTATTCTCATATGTTAAGCCTAAACAACTGTCTATTCTCATATGCTAAGCCAAAACAACTGTCTATTCTCATATGCTAAGCCAAACAATTGTCTATTTTCATATGCTAAGCTAAAACAACCGTCTAATCTCATGCTAAGCCAAAACAACTGTCTATTCTCATATGCTAAGCTAAAACAACTGTCTAATCTCATGCTAAGCTAAATCAACTGTCTATTCTCATATACTAAGCCAAAACAACTGTCTATTCTCATATACTAAGCTAAAACAACTGTCTATTCTCATATACTAAGCTAAAACAACTGTCTATTCTCATATACTAAGCTAAAACAACTGTCTATTCTCATATGCTAAGCTAAATCAACTGTCTATTCTCATATGCTAAGCCAAAACATCTGTCTATTCTCATATAATATGCTAATACATTGGTCTATTCTCATATGCTAAGCCAAACAATTGTCTATTTTCATATACTAAGCTAAACACAACTGTCTATTCTCATATGCTAAACCAAAACATCTGTCTATTCTCATATGCTAAGCCTAAACAACTGTCTACTCTCATATGCTAAGCCCAAACAACTGTCTATTCTCATATGCTATGCCAAGACAACTGTCTATTCTCATATGCTATGCTAAAACAACTGTCTAATCTCATATGCTATGCTAAAACAACTGTCTATTCTCATATGCTAAGCCAAAACAACTATCTATTCTCATATGCTAAGCCAAAACAACTGTCTATTCTCATATGCTAAGCCAAAATAACTGTCTATTCTCATATGCTAAGCCAAAACAACTGTCTAATCTCATATGCTAAGCCAAAACAACTGTCTATTCTCATATGCTAAGCTAAAACAACTGTCTATTCTCATATGCTAAGCCAAAACAACTGTCTATTCTCATATTCTAAGCCAAAACAACTGTCTATTCTCATATGCTAAGCCAAAACAACTGTCTAATCTCATATGGTAAGCCAAAACAACTGTCTATTCTCATATGCTAAGCCAAAACAACTGTCTAATCTCATATGCTAAGCCAAAACAACTGTCTAATCTCATATGCTAAGCCAAAACAACTGTCTATTCTCATATGCTAAGCCAAACAATTGTCTATTTTCATATACTAAGCTAAAAACAACTGTCTATTCTCATATGCTATGCCAACACATCTGTCTATTCTCATATACTAAGCTAAAACAACTGTCTATTCTCATATACTAAGCTAAAACAACCGTATTCTCATATGCTATGCCTAAACATCTGTCTATTCTCATATGCTAAGCCTAAACAACTGTCTATTCTCATATACTAAGCTAAACCAAACAACTGTCTATTCTCATATGCTAAGCCTAAACAACTGTCTATTCTCATATGCTAAGCCTAAACAACTGTCTATTCTCATATGCTAAGCCTAAACAACTGTCTATTCTCATATGCTAATCCAAAACAACTGTCTATTCTCATATGCTAAGCCAAACAATTGTCTATTTTCATATGCTAAACTAAAACAACTGTCTAATCTCATGCTAAGCCAAAACAACTGTCTATTCTCATATGCTAAGCTAAAACAACTGTCTAATCTCATGCTAAGCTAAAACAACTGTCTAATCTCATATACTAAGCTAAAACAACTGTCTAATCTCATGCTAAGCTATAACAACTGTCTAATCTCATGCTAAGCCAAAACAACTGTCTGTTCTCATATACTAAGCTAAAACAACTGTCTATTCTCATATGCTATGTCAAAACAACTGTCTATTCTCATATGCTAAGCCAAAACAACTGTCTATTCTCGTAAGCTAAGCCAAAACAACTGTCTAATCTCATATGGTAAGCCAAAACAACTGTCTGTTCTCATATACTAAGCTAAAACAACTGTCTATTCTCATATGCTAAGTCAAAACAACTGTCTATTCTCATATGCTAAGTCAAAACAACTGTCTATTCTCATATGCTAAGCCAAAACAACTGTCTAATCTCATATGGTAAGCCAAAACAACTGTCTGTTCTCATATACTAAGCTAAAACAACTGTCTATTCTCATATGCTAAGCCAAAATAACTCTCTAATCTCATGCTAAGCCAAAACAACTGTCTATTCTCATATACTAAGCCAAAACAACTGTCTATTCTCATATGCTAAGCTAAAACAACTGTCTAATCTCATGCTAAGCCAAACCAACTGTCTGTTCTCATATACTAAGCTAAAACAACTGTCTAATCTCATGCTAAGCCAAAACAACTGTCTAGTCTCATATGCTAAGCCAAAACAACTGTCTATTCTCATATGCTAAGCCAAAACAACTGTCTAATCTCATATGGTAAGCCAAAACAACTGTCTGTTCTCATATACTAAGCTAAAACAACTGTCTATTCTCATATGCTAAGTCAAAACAACTGTCTATTCTCATATGCTAAGTCAAAACAACTGTCTATTCTCATATGCTAAGCCAAAACAACTGTCTAATCTCATATGCTAAGCCAAAACAACTGTCTATTCTCATATGCTAAGCCAAAACAACTGTCTAATCTCATATGGTAAGCCAAAACAACTGTCTATTCTCATATACTAAGCTAAAACAACTGTCTATTCTCATATACTAAGCTAAAACACGTATCATATGCTAAGCCTAACAACTGTCTATTCTCATATTGTGCTAAGCCAAAACAACTGTCTATTCTCATATGCTAAGCCAAAACAACTGTTATTCTCATATGCTAAGCCAAAACAACTGTCTATTCTCATATGCTAAGCCAAAACAACTGTCTATTCTCATATGCTAAGCCAAAACTAAGCCAAAACAACTGTCTATTCTCATATGCTAAGCTAAAACAACTGTCTAATCTCATGCTAAGCAAACAACTGTCTATTCTCATATGCTAAGCCAAAACAACTGTCTATTCTCATATGCTAAGCCAAAACAACTGTCTATTCTCATATGCTAAGCCAAAACAACTGTCTATTCTCATATATAGCTAAGTAAGCAAACAATGTCTTTTCATATCTAAGCTAAAACAACTGTCTATTCTCATATGCTAAGCCAAAACATCTGTCTATTCTCATATGCTAAGCCTAAACAACTGTCTAATCTCATATGCTAAGCCAAACAACTGTCTATTCTCATATGCTAAGCCAAAACAACTGTCTATTCTCATATACTAAGCTAAAACAACTGTCTTCTCATATGCTATGCCAAAACAACTGTCTATTCTCATATGCTAAGCCTAAACAACTGTCTATTCTCATATGCTAAGCCAAAACAACTGTCTATTCTCATATGCTAAGCCAAAACAACTGTCTATTCTCATATGCTAAGCCAAAACAACTGTCTATTCTCATATGCTAAGCCAAAACAACTGTCTATTCTCATATGCTAAGCCAAAACAACTGTCTATTCTCATATGCTAAGCCAAAACAACTGTCTATTCTCATATGCTAAGCCAAAACAACTGTCTATTCTCATATGCTAAGCCAAAACAACTGTCTAATCTCATATGCTAAGCCAAAACAACTGTCTATTCTCATATGCTAAGCCAAAACAACTGTCTATTCTCATATGCTAAGCCAAAACAACTGTCTATTCTCATATGCTAAGCCAAAACAACTGTCTATTCTCATATGCTATGCCAAACATTGTCTATTTCATATACTAAGCTAAAACAACTGTCTAATCTCATATACTAAGCTAAAACAACTGTCTATTCTCATATACTAAGCTAAAACAACTGTCTATTCTCATATACTAAGCTAAAACAACCGTATTCTCATATGCTATGCCTAAACATCTGTCTATTCTCATATGCTAAGCCTAAACAACTGTCTATTCTCATATACTAAGCTAAAAACAACTGTCTATTCTCATATGCTAAGCCTAAACAACTGTCTATTCTCATATGCTAAGCCTAAACAACTGTCTATTCTCATATGCTAAGCCTAAACAACTGTCTATTCTCATATGCTAAGCCAAAACAACTGTCTATTCTCATATGCTAAGCCAAACAATTGTCTATTTTCATATGCTAAACTAAAACAACCGTCTAATCTCATGCTAAGCCAAAACAACTGTCTATTCTCATATGCTAAGCTAAAACAACTGTCTAATCTCATGCTAAGCTAAAACAACTGTCTAATCTCATATACTAAGCTAAAACATCTGTCTATTCTCATATGCTAAGCTAAAACAACTGTCTAATCTCATGCTAAGCCAAAACAACTGTCTGTTCTCATATACTAAGCTAAAATAACTGTCTAATCTCATGCTAAGCCAAAACAACTGTCTATTATCATATGCTAAGATAAAACAACTGTCTAATCTCATGCTAAGCTATAACAACTGTCTAATCTCATGCTAAGCCAAAACAACTGTCTGTTCTCATATACTAAGCTAAAACAACTGTCTATTCTCATATGCTATGTCAAAACAACTGTCTATTCTCATATGCTAAGCCAAAACAACTGTCTATTCTCGTATGCTAAGCCAAAACAACTGTCTAATCTCATATGGTAAGCCAAAACAACTGTCTGTTCTCATATACTAAGCTAAAACAACTGTCTATTCTCATATGCTAAGTCAAAACAACTGTCTATTCTCATATGCTAAGCCAAAACAACTGTGTAATCTCATATGCTAAGCCAAAACAACTGTCTAATCTCATATGGTATGCCAAAACAACTGTCTGTTCTCATATGCTAAGCCAAAACAACTGTCTAATCTCATATGGTAAGCCAAAACAACTGTCTGTTCTCATATACTAAGCTAAAACAACTGTCTATTCTCATATGCTAAGTCAAAACAACTGTCTATTCTCATATGCTAAGCCAAAACAACTGTGTAATCTCATATGCTAAGCCAAAACAACTGTCTAATCTCATATGGTATGCCAAAACAACTGTCTGTTCTCATATGCTAAGCCAAAACAACTGTCTAATCTCATATGGTAAGCCAAAACAACTGTCTGTTCTCATATACTAAGCTAAAACAACTGTCTATTCTCATATGCTAAGTCAAAACAACTGTCTATTCTCATATGCTAAGTCAAAACAACTGTCTATTCTCATATGCTAAGTCAAAACAACTGTCTATTCTCATATGCTAAGCCAAAACAACTGTCTAATCTCATATGGTAAGCCAAAACAACTGTCTGTTCTCATATACGAAGCTAAAACAACTGTCTATTCTCATATGCTAAGTCAAAACAACTGTCTACTCTCATATGCTATGCTAAAACAACTGTCTATTCTCATATGCTAGGCTAAAGCAACTGTCTACTCTCATATGCTAAGCCAAAACAACTGTCTATTCTCATATGCTAAGCCTAAACAACTGTCTACTCTCATATGCTAAGCCCAAACAACTGTCTATTCTCATATGCTATGCCAAGACAACTGTCTATTCTCATATGCTATGCTAAAACAACTGTCTAATCTCATATGCTATGCTAAAACAACTGTCTATTCTCATATGCTAAGCCAAAACAACTGTCTATTCTCATATGCTAAGCCAAAACAACTGTCTATTCTCATATGCTAAGCCAAAACAACTGTCTATTCTCATATGCTAAGCCAAAACAACTGTCTAATCTCATATGCTAAGCCAAAACAACTGTCTATTCTCATATGCTAAGCTAAAACAACTGTCTATTCTCATATGCTAAGCCAAAACAACTGTCTATTCTCATATGCTAAGCCAAAACAACTGTCTAATCTCATATGCTAAGCCAAAACAACTGTCTATTCTCATATGCTAAGCCAAAACAACTGTCTATTCTCATATGCTAAGCCAAAACAACTGTCTAATCTCATATGCTAAGCCAAAACAACTGTCTATTCTCATATGCTAAGCCAAAACAACTGTCTAATCTCATATGCTAAGCCAAAACAACTGTCTATTCTCATATGCTAAGCCAAAACAACTGTCTAATCTCATATGCTAAGCCAAAACAACTGTCTATTCTCATATGCTAAGCCAAAACAACTGTCTATTCTCATATGCTAAGCCTAAACAACTGTCTATTCTCATATGCTAAGCTAAAAGAACTGTCTATTCTCATATGCTAAGCTAAAACAACTGTCTATTCTCATATGCTAAGCCAAAACAACTGTCTATTCTCATATGCTAAGCCAAAACAACTGTCTATTCTCATATGCTAAGCTAAAAGAACTGTCTATTCTCATATGCTAAGCTAAAACAACTGTCTATTCTCATATGCTAAGCTAAAACAACTGTCTAATCTCATAATATTATGCTAGGCCAAAAAAGAAACATGGCATGTCCTCAATATTTCATTCCTGTAGATTGTATGTTTGAAGGTATTGATCCTCTCACAATATCCAACCTCAAACCTGAAATAAAGGATAAACCCTGCAATACGTAAAGTCTGTCACTTGACATATAATCACTGCTAGCATTTCATAATTGTGTGACTTGTAATTTGATTCCATGCCATGGTACTCATCTCTGGCATATCTCCGGGACATCTCTGGCATATCTCCGGGACATCTCTCAGGTTATTGTAAAATATGCTGAATGTGTATAAACTATGAATGAATAGAGGCTATACACTGGTTATTGTATGTATATTTGTTCACACTGTCTTGCTTAGCTTATGTGGTATCAGCATGTATTAGAATAACTTAAGAGGATACAACACTTATATATATATATAGCATATGGTCGTGATGTTGACCAGTAACCTCTATGGAGGTGTGGTAGTGATGTTGACAAGTAACCTCTATGGAGGTGTGGTAGTGATGTTGACCAGTAACCTCTATGGAGGTGTGGTAGAGATGTTGACCAGTAACCTCTATGGAGGTGTTGTAGAGATGTTTACAAGTAACCTCTATGGAGGTGTGGTAGTGATGTTGACCAGTAACCTCTATGGAGGTGTGGTAGTGATGTTGACCAGTAACCTCTATGGAGGTGTGGTAGAGATGTTGACCAGTAACCTCTATGGAGGTGTGGTAGTGATGTTGACCAGTAACCTCTATGGAGGTGTGGTAGAGATGTTGACCAGTAACCTCTATGGAGGTGTGGTAGAGATGTTGACCAGTAACCTCTATGGAGGTGTGGTAGAGATGTTGACCAGTAACCTCTATGGAGGTGTGGTAGAGATGTTGACCAGTAACCTCTATGGAGGTGTGGTAGTGATGTTGACCAGTAACCTCTATGGAGGTGTGGTAGAGATGTTGACCAGTAACCTCTATGGAGGTGTGGTAGAGATGTTGACCAGTAACCTCTATGGAGGTGTGGTAGAGATGTTTACAAGTAACCTCTATGGAGGTGTGGTAGAGATGTTGACCAGTAACCTCTATGGAGGTGTGGTAGAGATGTTGACCAGTAACCTCTATGGAGGTGTGGTAGTGATGTTGACAAGTAACCTCTATGGAGGTGTGGTAGAGATGTTGACCAGTAACCTCTATGGAGGTGTGGTAGAGATGTTGACCAGTAACCTCTATGGAGGTGTGGTAGAGATGTTGACCAATAACCTCTATGGAGGTGTGGTAGATATATTGACCAGTAACCTCTATGGAGGTGTGGTAGAGATGTTGACCAGTAACCTCTATGGAGGTGTAGTAGAGTTGTTGACCAGTAACCTCTATGGAGGTGTAGTAGAGATGTTGACCAGTAACCTCTATGTAGGTGTGGTAGAGATGTTGACCAGTAACCTCTATGGATGTGTGTATACATATAAACCTAGGTATCTATGAAGAAACAAACTTTCATACTAATATTGTACTACAGTATACATATAAACCTAGGTATCTATGAAGAAACAAACTTTCATACTAACATTGTACTACAGTATACATATAAACCTAGGTATCTATGGAACAAACTTTCATACTAACATTGTACTACAGTATACATATAAACCTAGGTATCTATGGAGAAACAAACTTTCATACTAACATTGTACTACAGTATACATATAAACCTAGGTATCTATGGAGAAACAAACTGTTCATACTAACATTGTACTACAGTATACATATAAACCTAGGTATCTATGGAGAAACAAACTTTCATACTAACATTGTACTACAGTATACATATAAACCTAGGTATCTATGGAGAAACAAACTTTCATACTAACATTGTACTACAGTATACATATAAACCTAGGTATCTATGGAGAAACAAACTTTCATACTAACATTGTACTACAGTATACATATACTACGTCTCTAGGAGGGAAAGAGTTAATGAAGTGTTCATACAATCATTGATCTATTCCAGGAGGACTATATTGCAGAACTGCAGGAGAAATTGAAGAAGCTGAAAGCCAGGATTGCCAATGAACGGGTATCACATGGTCGATTGTATTTGTCCGCATAATTTATGCACATAGGACTGAGGTCCGCCTCCGTGGTCGAGTGGTTAAGGTCGCTGACTTGCATACCACTGTAACCTATCATCACTGATGGTCATGGGTTCGAGCCCCGCTCAGGCCGTGTCTCATTTATATGAAAAAGTTGGCAGTTTCTTACGGAGGTTGGTGCACCCAAGTACTGGTTAACCGCTGGAGCCTGCCCAGGAAAGGTGTTGTTAGGTAAACTGCCCGCCGGCGATATAGCCCAAGATGGTGCTGATGCAGGCGTAAAACTCGAAATATAACATAACATAACATAGGACTGAGTCCATTGTTTATATTAATGCAATGGAATTTTTAGTATTTTGGAATTGTAGCCTGAGAACTTTGATGGTGTTCAACAGCATATTTCCATTTTCATGTCACCGTACAATCATGGTAGATAAATCACACTGTTTTTATACCTTGAAATCGGGGTTGTTTTTACAAAAACAATTAAAAACCCATACTTTATGCCACTAGGAATGGGATACTCTAATGATCCCAAATTTGGCCCAATGTTTTTAATTTCAATTATAGTCTTCTGAAAACCAAAATCTGTATTATTGTCAATATTTTCTGTAAACCCAAAATCTGTATTATTGCCAGTATTTACTGTAAAACCAAAACCTGTATTATTGTCAATATTTTCTGTAAACCCAAAATCTGTATTATTGTCAATATTTTCTGTAAACCCAAAATCTGTATTATTGTCAATATTTTCTGTAAAACCAAAACCTGTATTATTGTCAATATTTACGGTAAAAACCAAAATCTGTATTATTGTCAATATTTACGGTAAAACCAAAATCTGTATTATTGTCAATATTTTCTGTAAACCCAAAATCTGTATTATTGTCAATATTTACTGTAAAACCAAAATCTGTATTATTGTCAATATTTACTGTAAAACCAAAATCTGTATTATTGTCAATATTTATGGTAAAAACCAAAATCTGTATTGTTGTCAATATTTACAGTAAAACCAAAATCTGTATTATTGTCAATATTTACAGTAAAACCAAAATCTGTATTATTGTCAATATTTACAGTAAAACCAAAATCTGTATTATTGTCAATATTTACAGTAAAACCAAAATCTGTATTATTGTCAATATTTACGGTAAAACCAAAATCTGTATTATTGTCAGTATTTACTGTTAACCCAAAATCTGTATTATTGTCAATATTTACGGTAAAACCAAAATCTGTATTATTGTCAATATTTACTGTAAAACCAAAATCTGTATTATTGTCAATATAAACCAAAATCTGTATTATTGTCAATATAAACCAAAATCTGTATTATTGTCAATATAAACCAAAATCTGTATTATTGTCAATATAAACCAAAATCTGTATTATTGTCAATATTTACGGTAAAAACCAAAATCTGTATTATTGTCAATATTTACAGTAAAACCAAAATCTGTATTATTGTCAATATTTTCTGTAAACCCAAAATCTGTATTATTGTCAATATTTACTGTAAAACCAAAATCTGTATTATTGTCAATATTTACTGTAAAACCAAAATCTGTATTATTGTCAATATTTATGGTAAAAACCAAAATCTGTATTGTTGTCAATATTTACAGTAAAACCAAAATCTGTATTATTGTCAATATTTACAGTAAAACCAAAATCTGTATTATTGTCAATATTTACAGTAAAACCAAAATCTGTATTATTGTCAATATTTACAGTAAAACCAAAATCTGTATTATTGTCAATATTTACGGTAAAACCAAAATCTGTATTATTGTCAGTATTTACTGTTAACCCAAAATCTGTATTATTGTCAATATTTACGGTAATACCAAAATCTGTATTATTGTCAATATTTACTGTAAAACCAAAATCTGTATTATTGTCAATATAAACCAAAATCTGTATTATTGTCAATATAAACCAAAATCTGTATTATTGTCAATATAAACCAAAATCTGTATTATTGTCAATATAAACCAAAACCTGTATTATTGTCAATATTTACGGTAAAAACCAAAATCTGTATTATTGTCAATATTTACGGTAAAAACCAAAATCTGTATTATTGTCAATATTTACAGTAAAACCAAAATCTGTATTATTGTCAATATTTACAGTAAAACCAAATTCTGTATTATTGTCAATATTTACAGTAAAACCAAAATCTGTATTATTGTCAATATTTACTGTAAAACCAAAATCTGTATTGTTGTCAATATTTACAGTAAAACCAAAATCTGTATTATTGTCAATGTTTACTGTAAAACCAAAATCTCTATTATTGTCAATATTTACTGTAAAACCAAAATCTGTATTATTGTCAATATTTACGGTAAAACCAAAATCTGTATTATTGTCAATATTTACTGTAAAACCAAAATCTGTATTATTGTCAATATAAACCAAAATCTGTATTATTGTCAATATAAACCAAAATCTGTATTATTGTCAATATAAACCAAAATCTGTATTATTGTCAATATAAACCAAAATCTGTATTATTGTCAATATTTACTGTAATTACTCTCCTTCTATTTTCAACTGACCTTTCTCAGACTGAGGCTTTGTATAAATGCTCTAGAAGAGAACATGTACATTCCAGGAATTACAAGATACAGTACAGGACAACAATGATTATAACCTAATACGTCGACTGCATGGAGAGTTAGGGGTGAGTACTTTCAGTTTACATAGGAATGGTATTATGGAGAGTTAGGGGTGAGTACTTTCAGTTTACATAGGAATGGTATTATGGAGAGTTAGGGGTGAGTACTTTCAGTTTACATAGGAATGGTATTATGGAGAGTTAGGGGTGAGTACTTTCAGTTTACATAGGAATGGTATTATGGAGAGTTAGGGGTGAGTACTTTCAGTTTACATAGGAATGGTATTATGGAGAGTTAGGGGTGAGTACTTTCAGTTTACATAGGAATGGTATTATGGAGAGTTAGGGGTGAGTACTTTCAGTTTACATAGGAATGGTATTATTACAAAATCTTTTGATTAGCAGATATTATAGAGGTTTAGAATTCAAGAAGAATTATCTTCGGTCATTTTTCAATTCCAGTAATTATGTTCATGAGAATTAATTTCCGATCAAAATTAAAGCCCCTAGAATGTGAGATATTCTAAGAGGCGGATTACAGGCTTACATTTGTGACGGATCTGTAGTCTAGTGGTAACATGCTGGACTGGTAATCCAGGGATCGCAGATTCGATCCCCACGTCTGACCATAATAAAATTAACAGTCTTTCAGATGGGACTTTAAACCGAGGTCTAGTGTCTGTGCTTTACACCGTGCACGTAAAAGAACCAGAGGAGACTTGAATGGGTCTCTGTTTGTATCATTGCACTATCCTCCAAAAATCTAAAATGACTAATCTCTTCAGGAGGCGTCGTCACTCATATGGGCAACCGGTAGCAACGATAAATAAACGTAAAACACGCACAAGAAAAGAAGTGTATTTACTACTGCAGAGGCTCGACGGGTGTTTTATTTACAGACATGTTTGATCGTATTGCACTAGTCTCATGTTTGTCCTTGTATGTGCAGGAGAGAAGGGATGAGCTGGAAGGGTTAGATCTGGCTATAGAGAGGCAACAAAAGAACCTAAAGAACCTGAAAGCAGAGGAAAGACAATTACAGTTTGAGAGACAGTCTGCCAAAGAGGAACTGCAATTTACGAAGGCACAAGGTGCAAAAAAACAAAGGTACTACGATAGCTGTGTGGCATATATGTTGCTTGTCCGCAGCTGGAGGTTATAAAACTTTTCTCCACTCTCAAACTCAGGCTCAAGCTTCTGATTGGTTGAGCTGAGTGTGAAACTCAGTCTCAAGCTTCTGATTGGTTGAGCTGATGGTGAAACTCAGTCTCAAGCTTCTGATTGGTTGAGCTGAGTGTGAAACTCAGTCTCAAGCTTCTGATTGGTTCAGCTGACTCAAGCTTCTGATTGGTTCAGCTGAGTGTGAAACTCAGTCTCAAGCTTCTGATTGGTCCAGCTGAGTGTGAAACTCAGTCTCAAGCTTCTGATTGGTTCAGCTGACTCAAGCTTCTGATTGGTTCAGCTGAGTGTGAAACTCACAAGCAACCAATCAAATTTCTTGAGTTCTAGTTTGAGATCTGAGAAAAGTTTTATAACCTCAGGGCCAGGGCTTTATATCATGTCTGCATTTCATTCTCTTTCTATTAACCCATTTCATTCTGGATACCGATCAAACAGTATTTGCAAAGAACATAGAGCCAGATCAGCTACCACAGAACGCGCCGTCTGATCAGGCTCTATGCTGTTTGCTATTCAGATGATCTTGCTAAGACACTTGGCTATGTAGCAAATAACATAGATCCTGATCAGCACGCAGCGTCACGCTGCGGCTGATCTGGATCTATGTTGTTTGCAAAAGCCTTTAAATGTATCGAGAATGACATGGGTTAATATATTTTGTACATCTTCAACCATTATGTAAATACTATAGCACTAACTTTCTATGTATTACTTAAATATTTATGTCAAACGTTTGTGCGTGTGCAAGTTTATGAAATGTGCCCGCTTGCCCGGAGGCACTATATAATAAGTGATTGACCAAAGGATCACTCGCCCGTGTGTTATTGGGTTCCAAAAGTATATAAATGTTGGCAAGAACAGCATGTTTTGGGCCTTTCAGATGGGACTTTAAACCGAGGTCTCGTGTCGGTGCTTTACACTGTGCACGTAAAAGAACCAGAGGAGACACTGAAATGGGTCTCTGTCTGTATCATTGCACTATCCTCCAAAAATCTAAAATGACTAATCTCTTCAGGAGGCGTCGCTCATATGGGCAACCGATAGCAACGATAAATAAACGTAAAACACACACATGTTTTGGGCTGTGTCTATTATGCTTGCTTGTGTTTAGTTTATTTGTTATCTCATAATAGAACAATTTCACTCTGTCAAACAAGTTCAGTGTAGCCTGCTTACTAACTGTGACCCATGTGACTTACACTATACTAATATGGAGATTAATATAAGGCGTCCGCCTACAGAGCGGGAGGTCGATGGTTCGAACCTTGTCAGGGGTCCGGTCTGATATGGCCGGTTGGTGAGCCGCCAGCTAATTAAATAATGGTTACCGATTGCCTACCAGCCTGGTGCCTGGCATACAAACATAGGATTCGAGAAGTACTGATGTTCAAAAAAAAGAGGTGTCTCATAAGTCAGAAATGGCTGGCCCTTTAAATAGGGGTGACACTATAATAAACAAACACTTTATTTTACTTTTTTATAAGACTTTTTTACACATCCATTGCAAATGTACCATGATGGTTAATGATATGTACTTGTGAAAAATACATGTTATACTATGTGTCTTACAGTTGGCAGTTTCTTACGGAGGTTGGTGCACCCAAGTACTGGTTAACCGCTGGAGCCTGCCCAGGAAAGGTGTTAGGTAAACTGCCCGCCGGCGATATAGCCCAAAATGGTGCTGATGCAGGCGTAAAACCCGAAATATAACATAATATAACATTCTTATTGTTTTCATCAGAAAAATGCGCGTGTATCCTGATGACGAAGATAGTTTTGATGAGAGAATGGAGAACTCTCGGAAACAACTTCTCAAAGATGAAATTCGGTGCTTAGAACAGACACTGGCCAAGCGGAAAGCACAGCTTCGTGAGGCCGACCGTCTGCTGAAAGAGTGTAACACTGACCTGAAATGTGCTAGAGACGAGGTAATCTTATCTTTATTATCATCAGTTATCAAGGTTTGGTAATGTGCTAGAGACGAGGTAATATTAACTTTATTATCATCAGTTATCAGGGTTTGGTAATGTGCTAGAGATGAGGTAATATTAACTTTATTATCATCAGTTATCAGGTTTGGTAATGTGCTAGAGATGAGGTAATATTAACTTTATTATCATCAGTTATCAAGGTTTGGTAATGTGCTAGAGATGAGGTAATCTTAACTTTATTATCATCAATTATTTGGTAATGTGCTAGAGACGAGGTAATCTTAACTTTATTATCATCAATTATTTGGTAATGTGCTAGAGATGAGGTAATCTTAACTTTATTATCATCAGTTATTTGGTAATGTGCTAGAGACGAGGTAATCTTAACTTTATTATCATCAATTATTTGGTAATGTGCTAGAGACGAGGTAATCTTAACTTTATTATCATCAATTATCAGGTCTGGTAATGTGCTAGAGACGAGGTAATCTTAACTTTATTATCATCAGTTATCAAGGTTTGGTAATGTGCTAGAGACGAGGTAATCTTAACTTTATTATCATCAGCTATCAGGTTTGGTAATGTGCTAGAGACGAGGTAATCTTAACTTTATTATCATCAATTATCAGGTTTGGTAATGTGCTAGAGACAAGGTAATCTTAACTTTATTATCATCAGTTATCAGGTTTGGTAATGTGCTAGAGACAAGGTAATCTTAACTTTATTATCATCAGTTATCAGGTTTGGTAATGTGCTAGAGACGAGGTAATATTAACTTTATTATCATCAGTTATCAGGTTTGGTAATGTGCTAGAGATGAGGTAATATTAACTTTATTATCATCAGTTATCAAGGTTTGGTAATGTGCTAGAGACGAGGTAATCTTAACTTTATTATCATCAGTTATCAAGGTTTGGTAATGTGCTAGAGACGAGGTAATATTAACTTTATTATCATCAGTTATCAAGGTTTGGTAATGTGCTAAAGACGAGGTAATATTAACTTTATTATCCCTAATATTTTCATTGTATCAACACTTTGTGACTATATATTTGAAGCAACAGATCATTAAGCCAAGTAGAACATGAATATTTAAGCCATAATACTTTATATGAATAAAACAAAGAAAATCAATTATTCATCTTCCGCCTTACGAGAAATTGATTGATGAAATTTTAGACCTACCAATCAATTTCTAGGTTTTTAATATCATAATTCTTTAATAAGCAAATATTTACGTTAATTGATTTAATATTCACGTGTCATATATTGTCATTTTTTACCATATGACCTTGATAGAAATCAGCACATGTTGTGAGTAATTGCATAATATGTCAAATTCAACCCCTTGTGAATTGACACTCACTAAGAACAGAATAATTTTATCAATCCATTTATGGGCCTATACCTATGCAAGGTAGGTATATCTACCTGGTTGCCTGCCCTTGCCTGAAATACTGATCAGATTGCAGAAGGTCGATGTATCTACCTGGTTGCCCACCCTTGCCTGAAATACTGATCAGATTGCAGAAGGTCGATGTATCTACCTGGTTACCTGCCCTTGTCTGAAATACTGATCAGATTGCAGAAGGTCGATGTATCTACCTGGTTGCCCGCCCTTTCCTGAAATACTGATCAGATTGCAGAAGGTCGATGTATCTACCTGGTTGCCCACCCTTGCCTGAAATACTGATCAGATTGCAGAAGGTCGATGTATCTACCTGGTTGCCCACCCTTGCCTGAAATACTGATCAGATTGCAGAAGGTCGATGTATCTACCTGGTTACCTGCCCTTGTCTGAAATACTGATCAGATTGCAGAAGGTCGATGTATCTACCTGGTTGCCCGCCCTTTCCTGAAATACTGATCAGATTGCAGAAGGTCGATGTATCTACCTGGTTGCCCACCCTTGCCTGAAATACTGATCAGATTGCAGAAGGTCGATGTATCTACCTGGTTGCCCACCCTTGCCTGAAATACTGATCAGATTGCAGAAGGTCGATGTATCTACCTGGTTACCTGCCCTTGTCTGAAATACTGATCAGATTGCAGAAGGTCGATGTATCTACCTGGTTGCCCGCCCTTTCCTGAAATACTGATCAGATTGCAGAAGGTCGATGTATCTACCTGGTTGCCCACCCTTGCCTGAAATACTGATCAGATTGCAGAAGGTCGATGTATCTACCTGGTTGCCTGCCCTTGCCTGAAATACTGATCAGATTGCAGAAGGTCGATGTATCTACCTGGTTGCCTGCCCTTGCCTGAAATACTGATCAGATTGCAGAAGGTCGATGTATCTACCTGGTTGCCCGCCCTTGCCTGAAATACTGATCAGATTGCAGAAGGTCGATGTATCTACCTGGTTGCCCGCCCTTGCCTGAAATACTGATCAGATTGCAGAAGGTCGATGTATCTACCTGGTTGCCCACCCTTGCCTGAAATACTGATCAGATTGCAGAAGGTCGATGTATCTACCTGGTTGCCTGCCCTTGTCTGAAATACTGATCAGATGGCCATCCAGGGTCTTCCTCCACCAATAACAGCTGGAGAGTTGCCATATAACTTAATCTGTAAAGACAACTTTAAACCTTAAATCAATGAAGGTCTTTGTATCACTGGTATAATTATCACATAATAAGTTTACATAATAATATAAATAAGATCATACCATATATACCTGGCTATAAGTCGATCTCTCTCATAAATTGATGCTCAAGTATTGGCTTGGAAAAGGTGATTTTAAACTGGATCCTTCCATAGAAACTGGATCCTTCCATAGAAACTGGATCCTTCCATAGAAACTGGATCCTTCCATAGTCAACGATGCTTTGTGGACTTATAACATTTATTATCTCAATCGTTTTCTCTCTCATTTTTGAAAGAAACTGGGCTCAATTTGTGATATCTGGTTGACTTTATTTCATTTACAAATCATAAAAAAATGCACTGATTTATGAAATATTGTATATCAGCTATGGTCTATGAATGAAATTATTGTCAAATAAATATTTTTATACGAAAGTTATGTAGCATTTATCCAATAAATTTATTGACTCTCCGGTACGATAATTGTCTTTCCTGAATACATGCTCACAATATTCTGTAAAATCTACTGCTCAAGTACAGGTGTGTACTAAAGTTTATTAGCACATTTCACATGCTTGACCCTTTCCCTCATAGAAACACCTCTTGACGCCATTACCAATACGACATACATTGACAATGTAGTAGCCAAACCAATGTTCATAAACCCTTTCCCTCATAGAAACACCTCTTGACCCCATTACCAATACGACATACCGGTACATTGACAATGTAATAGCCAAACCAATGTTCATAATAAAGGCCAGTCGTGATAGCGCAGTGGATGCGCGTTCGTTTCAGGTGCGAAAGGTCTAGAGTTTGAGCCCCGCTGTAGCCGTTACGATTGTGCCCTTATGAAGGCATTTAAAATCCACATTGCCTCTTCTCTGTCCCTCATGGCGATGGATTCCATCAGGAATGAGGTCTCGAGAGTTGTAACTTGTTTCGCAATTGAGCTAAAATAAATTTGTATAAACTATAGAATTAAGATATTTCCCAACTTTGTAGGGTCCTCGATAAGTAAGAATGAATTTATAAAATAAAATAAATTTGTATAAATTAATAAAGGCCAGAATCTCATGTAGTTCCAGTAATATATATGGAGGTGGGATAGATATGGCGACTTCTTATCCAATGTATGATATCTAAATGGCTGTCATTTGTATGGATATATAATAGTATATTAACCTAAATCTCTATGAAGGAAAGGGTTAAATACATTTTTTTTATAACTTTGTATCTCAGTCATATGTCGACATATTACTTTCAAAAAAGGTCGACGAATGGCTGGGTATATACAGTAAATCTTAAACATTTTATCTCGCTAATTTATTCTAGTTTATACCAACACACTGTTTCTGTTCTGACATTAGGCCAGAGAAACTGTACGGGAATATGATAAGGCAGCTTTAGGCCTTGACAGCGCCATCAAGGAGACATCGGAACTCGAGAAACGTGCTAATATTGCCGGAATAGAACTCATTAAAACAACAGAGAAATTGAGCTCCATCAGGCATGACATTAAAGATGGTGATTCAAGACGTTCTAAGCAGGAGAGATTGCTCAAAGATGTTACTCAGGTATGTCGTCAGTTCTGTACTCAAAAATAACTTGTTGGGGCCTCTGTGTGGATAATCATTGGGGGCCATTTTGGTTGTACACATTCAGTGGGACCAGTTCTGTACTCAAAAATGTGGGGGCCATTTTGGTTGTACACATTCAGTGGGACCAGTTCTGTACTCAAAAATGTGGGGGCCATTTTGGTTGTACACATTAAGTGGGACCAGTTCTGTACTCAAAAATGTGGGGGCCATTTTGGTTGTACACATTCAGTGGGACCAGTTCTGTACTCAAAAATGTGGGGGCCATTTTGGTTGTACACAAGCAGTGGAACCAGATCTGTACTCAAAAATGCCTTCTTTTGCTGAGTAGCACCCTCACAATTCCCTAAATACACCTTGGCACAGAGTAGTAGGACAATTTAGAACTCACCGTTTACCCTCTATGGGCCTCATTGAGTCAAAGCCATGAACCACTTTTGCTTGAAAGTACATGTACTCCCTGTCCTGTAACATGTCTGCACTGAGCAGGACCTGTTGGGCACCTCCTTATGTAGCAATAGAACCCTACATGCAACAGTACCCTCTCATGTAAGGGCTTCTGTGGCTCAGCAATGGAACATGTCTGCACTGAGCAGGACCTGTTGGGCGCCTCCTTATGTAGCAATAGAACCCTACATGCAACAGTACCCTCTCATGTAAGGGCTTCTGTGGCTCAGCAATGGAACATGTCTGCACTGAGCAGGACCTGTTGGGCACCTCCTTATGTAGCAATAGAACCCTACATGCAACAGTACCCTCTCATGTAAGGGCTTCTGTGGCTCAGCAATGGAACATGTCTGCACTGAGCAGGACCTGTTGGGCGCCTCCTTATGTAGCAATAGAACCCTACATGCAACAGTACCCTCTCATGTAAGGGCTTCTGTGGCTCAGCAATGGAACATGTCTGCACTGAGCAGGACCTGTTGGGCGCCTCCTTATGTAGCAATAGAACCCTACATGCAACAGTACCCTCTCATGTAAGGGCTTCTGTGGCTCAGCAATGGAACATGTCTGCACTGAGCAGGACCTGTTGGGCGCCTCCTTATGTAGCAATAGAACCCTACATGCAACAGTACCCTCTCGTGTAAGGGCTTCTGTGGCTCAGCAATGGAACATGTCTGCACTGAGCAGGACCTGTTGGGCGCCTCCTTATGTAGCAATAGAACCCTACATGCAACAGTACCCTCTCATGTAAGGGCTTCTGTGGCTCAGCAATGGAACATGTCTGCACTGA
>CM026400.1:24599216-24716807 GCA_014843695.1 Archivesica marissinica | reverse complement strand
TGTAAGGGCTTCTGTGGCTCAGCAATGGAACATGTCTGCACTGAGCAGGACCTGTTGGGCGCCTCCTTATGTAGCAATAGAACCCTACATGCAACAGTACCCTCTCATGTAAGGGCTTCTGTGGCTCAGCAATGGAACATGTCTGCACTGAGCAGGACCTGTTGGGCGCCTCCTTATGTAGCAATAGAACCCTACATGCAACAGTACCCTCTCATGTAAGGCTTCTGTGGCTCAGCAATGGAACATGTCTGCACTGAGCAGGACCTGTGGGCGCCTCCTTATTTAGCAATAGAACCCTACATGCACAGTACCCTCTCATGTAAGGGCTTCTGTGGCTCAGCAATGGAACATGTCTGCACGAGCAGGACCTGTGTGGGCGCCTCCTTATGTAGCAATAGAACCCTACATGCACAGTACCCTCTCATGTAAGGGCTTCTGTGGCTCAGCAATGGAACATGTCTGCACTGAGCAGGACCTGTTGGCGCCTCCTTATGTAGCAATAGAACCCTACATGCAACAGTACCCTCTCGTGTAAGGGCTTCTGTGGCTCAGCATGGAACATGTCTGCACTGAGCAGGACCTGTTGGGCGCTCCTTATGTAGCAATAGAACCCTACATGCAACAGTACCCTCTCATGTAAGGGCTTCTGTGGCTCAGCAATGGAAATGTCTGCACTGAGCAGGACCTGTTGGGCACCTCCTTATGTAGCAATAGAACCCTACATGCAACAGTACCCTCTCATGTAAGGGCTTCTGTGGCTCAGCAATGGAACATGTCTGCACTGAGCAGGACCTGTTGGGCGCCTCCTTATGTAGCAATAGAACCCTACATGCAACAGTACCCTCTCATGTAAGGGCTTCTGTGGCTCAGCAATGGAACATGTCTGCACTGAGCAGGACCTGTTGGGCGCCTCCTTATGTAGCAATAGAACCCTACATGCAACAGTACCCTCTCGTGTAAGGGCTTCTGTGGCTCAGCAATGGAACATGTCTGCACTGAGCAGGACCTGTTGGGCGCCTCCTTATGTAGCAATAGAACCCTACATGCAACAGTACCCTCTCATGTAAGGGCTTCTGTGGCTCAGCAATGGAACATGTCTGCACTGAGTAGGACCTGTTGTGGGCCTCCTTGTGCAGCAATAGAACCCTACATGCAACAGTACCATGTCCTGTAAGTGCTTCTGTGGCTCAGCAATGGAACATGTCTGCACTGAGCAGGACCTTTTGGGGGCCTCCTTGTGTAGCAATAGAACCCTACATGCAACAGTACCCTCTCATGTAAGGGCTTCTGTGGCTCAGCAATGCTTAGGGGTTTCCTTGGACGAGTAGCAAGTGTAATTCTGAATTTACCTGAAATTTATCTGAATTCATATGTTTCAGTTTGTATTTAGCAAATCTGCAAATATCATTTGACCGGTTTTACACATGTAAGGGAGATAAGCATGATCAGATTGAACCTGTGAGTATTCTGTGATAATTTACACCCACTGTAGGAATGAGGGCTATTGTTTTTTACTGTGTCTGCCTGTGTGTTAGCAGGATAACTGAATAAGTTGTGGATGAATGTTGATGAAACTTTGTGGATATATAGAGGCAGCCCAGAGCAAGTGTTTGAGTTTCTCTGTGTGCTATTCTCTAGTTTCTGATTTGTTAAATATAATTATGCATGTTAACAGGTGTGTTTTCCGTTACAGTTATTAACGAAACGAGATGCAGACTTTAAAGATTTAGACAGTAGATCTAGAAACACACAACAAAAGTAAGCTTTGTTTGCTAGGTTTGTTTTGTTCTGGATATGTTTATTTCATGATTAATACATGAAACGTTGGTATATACAGTCAAACCTGTCTTAAGCAGCCAGCCAAGGGAATTACACAATTATTTATTACGAGGTCCGAGACGTGATTTTTATAAAGGGTTCATTCTAGGTCAGAATTTTTTGGGAGAAGTGAGAAAGCGCGTGATCGCTTCCTTAAATGGTGTTCTTTAATATACTTCTGCAAAATAGGGTTAAAATGCACAGTACAACCATTAAATACAACATTTGAATAGGAGTGCTTTATAATGGGCTAGTGTATCTTACTAGACAACAATTTTTTAGGGAGAAGTGGGGCCCCACAGATGGCGAAGTCAGGGTCCCTAGGGCGAAAATTTCGTCCACATCACCCTCTAGAATGATCCCTGATTCTCTATAATTTAATTATTATACATGAAACATTGGTATATACACTCAAACCTGTCTTACGCAGCCAGCCAAGGGAATTACACAAAGTGGCTACTTAGCACAGGTGGCTGCTTAATAGGGGTCAAATGTATATCAAAACAACATTTTGGGAATCTGGAAACTGGTTGCTTAATACAGGTTGGCTGCTTAATGGAGGTGACCACTAACACAGGTTTGACTGTATTCCCATCTGAAAGACTACAGTATAACCTCCTATAACAGTCAACTCTATTCAACGGCCACCTCCAATGAACGAGCAAGTCAATTTCTTCCCCAGAGATTTTCCTATATATTTGACACTCTATTTGACAGTCACCTCTATGACCCGGTCAACGGTCTAAAATGGCCAGAATACGGTCAATGTCCTCCGAGAAACGGCCATTTCTTGACTGAAGCTTTATTTCATCCTCTTGAAGAAAACGACGCATTACGAGCAAGTTTAATGTCAATATTTCAAGTTTAATGTCAATATTTCAAGTTTAATGTCAATATTTCAAGTTTAATGTCAATATTTCAGCTGTACCTCTGGTCAATATCTATACTATAGAATTGTGTGCAGTGAGTGTTCATGTTCCCTCGGGTATAACATATAAATTGTATGTCCGGAGCAGGGTATGCAATAATAGATATAGAAATGGGGGTTGAATGTATGTCTACAGTGGTGAAAAATACCCGGTGTTGCCCTCCCCCGCTGGTGATCAACGTTATTAAAGTTTAGTAATACTAGGCACAGAGCAATGTGCCACTAGGAACAGAGCAATGTGCCACTAGGTACAGAGCAATGTGCCACTAGGAACAGAGCAATGTGCCACTAGGCACTGAGCAATGTGCCACTAGGTACAGAGCAATGTGCCACTAGGCACTGAGCAATGTGCCACTAGGAACAGAGCAATGTGCCACTAGGCACTGAGCAATGTGCCACTAGGTACAGAGCAATGTGCCACTAGGCACTGAGCAATGTGCCACTAGGCACAGAGCAATCCCACTAGGTACAGAGCAATGTGCCACTAGGAACAGAGCAATGTGCCACTAGGAACAGAGCAATCCCACTAGGCACTGAGCAATGTGCCACTAGGAACAGAGCAATGTGTCACTAGGCACAGAGCAATGTGCCACTAGGAACAGAGCAATCCCACTAGGCACAGAGCAATCCCACTAGGCACAGAGCAATGTGCCACTAGGAACAGAGCAATGTGCCACTAGGAACAGAGCAATGTGTCACTAGGAACAGAGCAATGTGTCACTAGGAACAGAGCAATGTGTCACTAGGAACAGAGCAATGTGTCACTAGGAACAGAGCAATGTGTCACTAGGAACAGAGCAATGTGTCACTAGGAACAGAGCAATGTGCCACTAGGAACAGAGCAATGTGCCACTAGGAACAGAGCAATGTGTCACTAGGAACAGAGCAATGTGTCACTAGGAACAGAGCAATGTGCCACTAGGAACAGAGCAATGTGCCACTAGGAACAGAGCAATGCCACTAGGAACAGAGCAATGTGCCACTAGGAACAGAGCAATGTGCCACTAGGAACAGAGCAATGTGCCACTAGGAACAGAGCAATGTGTCACTAGGAACAGAGCAATGTGTCACTAGGAACAGCAATGTGCCACTAGGCACAGAGCAATGTGCCAAGTTCATATTTCACACATGTTCAACCATAGGAGCATGAAGTATTATCCACAAGCCACCACAAGTCTTGTAACTCTATCCTAGGACCCCCTGTATCATTTTTGATATAAAGTATAGAGGTCGGGATCTTAGGGTATAGGTACAAGCCACACCAAATGCATTGTACCTCTATCCTAGGACCCCCAACCACCTTCTCTATTTTTTAAAATAAATTCTGGAGGTGGGGGAATTTCAAGCTCATGTGGTTAACATACTATAACCACGGGAAATAAATATAAAACATTTGGAAATTACCCATCAAGAGCCCCTCGATAAATGTTCAAGCAATGAAAAGTGATACACATAAGACCCATTCTGGGTCAAAGTTTGGTCAAACTGTTTGGCAATTTCCGATAGGTTTCTATATTTAGCGATATTATCTTGTAAAGAAGAGTTGTCGTTCTTCAAATCTACACCCTCATAAGAACCTGTATGCAAAGCACCGTAAGTTGTTTGTGTACGATTTGCATTGTTTTCTACAATATTCTTCCACCATGGACCACAGGAGATATTTTGATATTTGTTTTCTGTGTTGTTGATCCGTGGGAAATCCATCTTCCCTCGAGGAAAAAACACGTATCCATTTCCACTATGAGATAAATCTGCCATCCTTGGTAAAGTGGAAATAGAAAAGGCCGCGGGACCTGTATGTAGATCCCACTCCTGTATATTCAGTATTTTTGTTCTCAGCATGTGACAATCCTGGTTTATGCATGTATAGTTAATGTATTGATTGATGTTTCAGTTTAAGTAAATTACAAAGTGAGTTGGTATCTGCCGCTCAAAAGGAGAGGGACACTGTTCAGGCATTACGGGATTCCGAGGACGTACTGGCGAAACGACGCGTCGAGATTGCTAGAATGCGAGATCAGGTGAGATTTCTAGAAATATTTAATTGCTTCTTTATATTTAATTAATTAGCTGCTATTGTGCCTGTGAAATATGGGTTCTTTATATTTAATTAATTAGCTGCTAATTGTACCTGTGAAATATGGGTTCTTTATATTTAATTAATTAGCTGCTATTGTGCCTGTGAAATATGGGTTCTTTATATTTAATTAATTAGCTGCTAATTGTGCCTGTGAAATATGGGTTCTTTATATTTAATTAATTAGCTGCTAATTGTGCCTGTGAAATATGGGTTCTTTATATTTAATTAATTAGCTGCTATTGTGCCTGTGAAATATGGGTGTATTAGAATGTGAATAAGGCTGTATAGGGGTATATATAATAAATGTATATCATTAGGTATTAATTAAAAAATGTGTGAAGGCAAAAAACGGGTAAAATGAAAAGTTTTAATGTAATAGGTTTAAATTTATTTGAGATTAAGCTGTACATGACCTCTGTTACAGAATCGCTGTTATGTGTACAGAATCTCACTTTTATGTTAAACCAGTTTAGTAGATTTCAGCATTTACACAGTTTTACCTATCTTCCTATCTATCTTCCTTTAATGTCGAACCCCTCGCGGGGACGTAGACATGTTGCGCATCAAATGTTTACCCGATACAAACAGAATTGAATATATGTTTCGCTTGGCATATGCTCTTTCGTACAACTATATGAGAAATTGCTCGTTGTCGACATGTTGAAATTTACAACTCTGTAAGAAACATTTAAAAACTAAGCAAAAATAATCTTATATTTATTATATAATAATTCTGCTGCTGTGTATATTTATTGTTTTATTTTTTAAGAAATTATTTCAAAAGATGCAATTTGTTTGAGATTGTTTAGATCATATATTATACATGCTGGTGGAAGTACATAGCCATTAATCGTAAATATAATGGTGACCTTGTTCTACCATTTAACCTAGCAATTCTATTGTACATGAGCATTTTGTATATACAATGTACACAGATCTCTCTACTGGTTTGCATGGATTAGAAGCATCACCAATTCACTTTAGGAAATATCGCAAAATCTGACCACTTTAGGAAATATCGCAAAATCTGACCACTTTAGGAAATATCGCAAAATCTGGCCACTTTAGGAAATATCGCAGAATCTGACCACTTTAGGAAATATTGCAGAATCTGGCCACTTTAGGAAATATTGCAGAATCTGGCCACTTTATGAAATATCGCAGAATCTGACCACTTTAGGAAATATCGCAGAATCTGACCACTTTAGGAAATATCGCAGAATCTGACCACTTTAGGAAATATCGCAAAATCTGACCACTTTAGGAAATATCGCAAAATCTGACCACTAGGAAATATCGCAAAATCTGACCACTTTAGGAAATATCGCAACATCTGACCACTTTAGGAAATATCGCAAAATCTGACCACTTTAGGAAATATCGCAAAATCTGACCACTAGGAAATATCGCAAAATCTGACCACTTTAGGAAATATCGCAGAATCTGACCACTTTAGGAAATATCGCAGAATCTGACCACTTTAGGAAATATCGCAGAATCTGACCACTTTAGGAAATATCGCAGAATCTGACCACTTTAGGAAATATCGCAGAATCTGACCACTTTAGGAAATATCGCAGAATCTGACCACTTTAGGACATATCGCAAAATCTGACCACTTTAGGAAATATCGCAAAATCTGGCCATTTTAGGAAATATCGCAAAATCTGACCACTTTAGGAAATATCGCAAAATCTGACCACTTTAGGAAATATCGCAAAATCTGACCACTTTAGGAAATATCGCAAAATCTGACCACTTTAGGAAATATTGCAGAATCTGACCACTTTAGGAAATATCACAAAATCTGACCACTTTAGGAAATATCGCAAAATCTGGCCACTTTAGGAAATATCGCAAAATCTGACCACTTTAGGAAATATCGCAAAATCTGACCACTTTAGGAAATATTTCGCAAAATCTGACCACTTTAGGAAATATCACAAAATCTGACCACTTTAGGAAATATCGCAAAATCTGACCACTTTAGGAAATATCGCAGAATCTGACCACTTTAGGAAATATCGCAAAATCTGACCACTTTAGGAAATATCGCAAAATCTGGCCACTTTAGGAAATATCGCAGAATCTGACCACTTTAGGAAATATTGCAGAATCTGGCCACTTTAGGAAATATTGCAGAATCTGGCCACTTTATGAAATATCGCAGAATCTGACCACTTTATGAAATATCGCAGAATCTGACCACTTTAGGAAATATCGCAGAATCTGACCACTTCAGGAAATATCGCAAAATCTGACCACTTTAGGAAATATCGCAAAATCTGACCACTTTAGGAAATATCGCAAAATCACCTTTTAGCATATATTTAACTACAATAACATCAACTGTACCATACAATAGTCAACAAGTTTTTGAAGATAAAATGAGATGTACCATAATCGTCTATATATAGGTCGCACGGGAGTATAAGACGCAGTTAAAAAACCCAGAGAAATTCAAGGGAAAATAGTTATTTGCCGTATAAAACGCACATAATCTTAAGAGTGAAGAAAATTACCAAATCTCTTGAAAAGCAAATATATAAACACTGCCTGTGATTTGTAAGCGTTATGAGTCGTAATAATGACTCTGGTGTATGATCACTAAATTGTTAATATGCCTAAATCTCTACCTGCTGCTCAATGTACCCATGTGCTTCGGCATAGGCATCGGTGGCTAACATCTCATGTGCTGTGTACGATCATCGAAATCTGCTCATGACTTTATTTATGCAATCGGTAAAAAATCGTGTGTTGACATGTGTCAGTAAGTGAGTAAATCTCGAAAGGTTATAGTACTTAAAAGTGACTTAATTTCATCATGCCAACACCGAGTCAAACTTGTGAATCTCAACACATGAAGGGGTTCTCATAATTAGTGCCACCAAAAACTGTCCAGGTATCCAATCCGTGTAGACTATTGTAGATCCCTCCCTGCACATAGACCTGTGTGATGTTCAAGATATTTCTATATGAACTGTCCAGGTATCCAAGCCCTGTAGACTATTGCAGACCCCTGCACATAGACCTGCGTGATGTTCAACATATTTCTATATGAACTGTCCCAGTATCCAATCCTTGTAGACTATTGCAGATCCCTCCCTGCACATAGACCTGCGTGATGTTTAACATATTTCTATATGAACTGTCCCAGTATCCAAGCCCTGTAGACTATTGCAGATCCCTGCACATAGACCTGCGTGATGTTCAAGATATTTCTATATGAACTGTCCAGGTATCCAAGCCCTGTAGACTATTGCAGACCCCTGCACATAGACCTGCGTGATGTTCAAGATATTTCTATATGAACTGTCCAGGTATCCAACCGTGTAGACTATTGCAGATCCCTCCCTGCACATAGACCTGCGTGATGTTCAAGATATTTCTATATGAACTGTCCAGGTATCCAAGCCGTGTAGACTATTGCAGATCCCTCCCTGCACATAGACCTGCGTGATGTTCAACATATTTCTATATGAACTGTCCCAGTATCAATCCTTGTAGACTATTGCAGATCCCTCCCTGCACATAGACCTGCGTGATGTTCAAGATATTTCTATATGAACTGTCCCAGTATCCAAGCCCTGTAGACTATTGCAGATCCCTGCACATAGACCTGCGTGATGTTCAAGATATTTCTATATGAACTGTCCAGGTATCCAAGCCCTGTAGACTATTGCAGACCCCTGCACATAGACCTGCGTGATGTTCAAGATATTTCTATATGAACTGTCCAGGTATCCAAGCCGTGTAGACTATTGCAGATCCCTCCCTGCACATAGACCTGCGTGATGTTCAACATATTTCTATATGAACTGTCCAGGTATCCAAGCCGTGTAGACTATTGCAGATCCCTCCCTGCACATAGACCTGTGTGATGTTCAAGATATTTCTATATGAACTGTCCCGGTATCCAAGCCGTGTAGACTATTGCAGATCCCTGCACATAGACCTGCGTGGTGTTCAAGATATTTCTATATGAACTGTCCCGGTATCCAAGCCCTGTAGACTATTGCAGATCCCTGCACATAGACCTGCGTGGTGTTCAAGATATTTCTATATGAACTGTCCCAGTATCCAATCCCTGTAGACTATTGCAGATCCCTCCCTGCACATAGACCTGCATGATATTCAAGATTTTTCTATAAGTGTCTGATCCCTGTAAACTATTAAAGACATCTCAAAGACATTATTGAATCAAGATGACTTTTATAGCCTGTTGAAGCCAGTTTTCTTGATCTCTGAAATAACAGGGCTCATTCTAGAGGGCGACATGGGCAAAATGGTCACCCTAGGGACCCAGATTTTGACCCCACACTTCTCCCTAAAAAACATGTTTTTTACAATTTTCTTACCAAATTTTGTCCAGTAAGTTACAGTGGCAATTGATAAGCACTCTTATTCCAATGTTGTATTTAACCCTTTCAACACCAAGTAACTCACATGGACTGGTCCATGATATTCATAAACAAATAAATGAATCAGAAAATCACATTTGGACAAGTTCATTTATCAAAATGGGTAATTATGTCTAAAAATAGTCATATCACTGGCAAAACGTGCAGATCCTGATGAGACGGCTCGTCACGAGCCGGCTCATCTGGATCTACACTTTTCATAAGCCTATTTAGAGGCCTGTGGTGTTGAAAGGGTTAATGGTCATAATGTGTATTTTAATCCTATTTTGTTGTAATTTATTAAATAATACCATTTATGGATGCAATTGCATGCCTTCTCACTCCCCCAAACAATTCTGAACTAGAATGAGCTCTGAATAACGCGGGATTTCCGTTTAATCCTATTTTGTTGTAATTTATTAAATAATAACATTTATGGATGCAATTGCATGCCTTCTCACTCCCCCAAACAATTCTGAACTAGAATGAGCTCTGAATAACGCGGGATTTCCGTTTAATCCTATTTTGTTGTAATTTATTAAATAATACCATTTATGGATGCAATTGCATGCCTTCTCACTCCCCCAAACAATTCTGACCTAGAATGAGCTCTGAATAACGCGGGATTTCCGAGCAATTTCACAATTATCACAGCTCGTAGGAATTGAAACTATAATTTGTTTGATTAAACAACTTTTTGATTGGCCATTAAACTATGCTCCACTCTCGTTGTGATATTTGATCTATTGTACTAATGTTAGAATTAGAATGTGTTGTTGTTTTAATAGTGTTTGGGGTACAAAGCAATGATAATAAATTTTATATATCACTGTATAAATAAATAAACGAATTGTAAATGGAGCGAACCACATGTTCTAACAACATTAGTAATTGGTCATTCCCAGAACATTGGTAATTGGCCATTTATTCCCAAAACATTAGTAATCGGCCATTCCCAGAACATTGGTAATTGGCCATTTATTCCCAGAACATTAGTAATCGGCCATTCCCAGAACATTAGTAATTGGCCATTCCCAGAACATTAGTAATCAGCAATTCCCAGAACATTGGTAATTGGACATTCCTGGCCATCCCAGAATTGGTAATTGGCCATTCCCAGAACATTAGTAATCGGTCATTCCCAGAACATTGGTAATTGGGCATTCCCAGAACATTAGTAATCAGCCATTCCCAGAACATTAGTAATTGGCCATTCCCAGAACATTAGTAATTGGCCATTCAGTCCCAGAACATTGGTAATTGGCCATTCCCAGAACATTAGTAATCAGCCATTCCCAGAACATTGGTAATTGGACATTCCCAGAACATTAGTAATTGGGCATTCCCAGAACATTGGTAATTGGCCATTCATTCCCAGAACATTGGTAATTGGCCATTCCCAGAACATTGGTAATTGGCCATTCCCAGAACATTGGTAATTGGCCATTCCCAGAACATTAGTAATCGGCTATTCCCAGAACATTGGTAATCGGCTATTCCCAGAACATTGGTAATTGGACATTCCCAGAACATTAGTAATCAGCCATTCCCAGAACATTAGTAATTGGCCATTCCCAGAACATTGGTAATCGGCTATTCCCAGAACATTGGTAATTGGACATTCCCAGAACATTAGTAATTGGCCATTCCCAGAACATTAGTAATTGGCCATTCCCAGAACATTGGTAATTGGCCATTCCCAGAACATTAGTAATTGGCCATTCATTCCCAGAACATTAATAATTGACCATTCATTCCCAGAACATTAGTAATCGGCCATTCCCAGAACATTAGTAATCAGCCATTCCCAGAACATTGGTAATTGGACATTCCCAGAACATTGGTAATTGGTCATTCCCAGAACATTGGTAATTGGCCATTCCCAGAACATTGGTAATTGGCCATTCCCAGAACATTAGTAATTGGCCATTCCCAGAACATTAGTAATCGGCCATTCCCAGAACATTGGTAATTGGACATTCCCAGAACATTGGTAATGGGCCATTCCCAGAACATTAGTAATTGGCCATTCCCAGAACATTGGTAATTGGACATTCCCAGAACATTAGTAATTGGCCATTCCCAGAACATTAGTAATTGGGCATTCCCAGAACATTGGTAATTGGCCATTCATTCCCAGAACATTGGTAATTGGCCATTCCCAGAACATTAGTAATTGGCCATTCCATTCCCAGAACATTAATAATTGACCATTCATTCCCAGAACATTAGTAATCGGCCATTCCCAGAACATTAGTAATTGGCCATTCCCAGAACATTAGTAATTGGCCATTCCCAGAACATTAGTAATTGACCATTCATTCCCAGAACATTAATAATTGGCCATTCCCAGAACATTAGTAATTGGCCATTCCCAGAACATTGGTAAAAGTTGTGTGAATTTACATTTGCAATTAATCAATCCAGTTTCATTGATTAGAGGATTCGTGGAAATTTTGTTTGCAGCTTGACAGAGTAACTGCCCCTGCACGGAAAAGTCGACGATCGTATTTATATACTTAGGACAGATAAGAGACCATCTTTCTTTAATAATCAAAGTTTCAGAAATCATGGAAAATTAGAAATTTGTAAGCTGACAATGATGAAAGAACGTTTAATATTAAAATATGGATGTAGAAGAGATGTTTAAAGCCCCAATAAAGGTCCACAAACACCATTTTGTCAACCAATGATGTGTCAGAAAATTACATAGGGGAGTAGGAAAAAACATATTTTTGATAGTTTTAACCCATTCAACACCAAGTAACTTGACATGTGCATGATATTTTTAGACCAATAAATTTATAAGAAAATTACATTTGGAACAGTTCATTTATCAAAATGGGTAATTTTGTCTAAAAATAGTAATATCACTGGCAAAAAGTCCAGATCCTGATGAGATGTCTCATCACAAGCTGGCTTATCTGGATCTACACTTTTTGTAAGCCTATTTAGAGGTCTGTAGTGTTAAAAGGGTTATATAAGGGTTAAGCTGCTCGCCCACATGTTAAGCAGCCGGAGGCGAGGATAAATAAACTGAAATACTACTAAAGGGTTAAAAGCACAAGCGATAAACTTTTTGATTTTCCAACAATATTGCTAATAATCCTTCTCTGCTGAAGTGTTTATTGAAATGTTCGTCAACCGCTCCAATATCCCGAAGTGTCTATTGAAATGTTCGTCGACCTCTCCAATATCCGGAAGTGTCCATTGAAATGTTCGTCGACCGCTCCAATATCCTGAAGTGTCTATTGAAATGTTCGTCAACCGCTCCAATATCCCGAAGTGTCCATTGAAATGTTCGTCGACCGCTCCAATATCCTGAAGTGTCTATTGAAATGTTCGTCGACTGCTCTAATATCCTGAAGTGTCTATTGAAATGTTCGTCGACCTCTCCAATATCCGGAAGTGTCCATTGAAATGTTCGTCGACCGCTCCAATATCCTGAAGTGTCTATTGAAATGTTCGTCGACCGCTCCAATATCCTGAAGTGTCTATTGAAATGTTCGTCGACTGCTCCAATATCCTGAAGTGTCTATTGAAATGTTCGTCAACCGCTCCAATATCCGGAAGTGTCCATTGAAATGTTCGTCGACTGCCCAATATCCTGAAGTGTCCATTGAAATGTTCGTCGACTCTCAATATCGAAGTGTCCTTGAAATGTTCGTCACCTCTCCATATCGAGTGTCATATGTTCGTCGACCTCCCAATATCCGAAGTGTTATTGAAATGTTCGTCGAGCTCCAATTCCTGAAGAGTCTATTGAAATGTTCGTCAACCTTTTGTGTTGTTTGGGTTTGGTGTTTGTGTGTGTTCCAATATCCAAGTGTCATTGAAATGTTCGTCGACGCTCCAATATCCAAGTGTCATTGAAATGTTCGTCGTGTTTGGTGTTTGTGTTGTGCTCCAATATCCCGAAGTGTCCATTGAAATGTTCGTCGACCGCCCAATATCCCGAAGTGTCCATTGAAATGTTCGTCAACCGCTCCAATAAATAAGTTAGCTCATACTGAACATACTATTATTATGACTATTAGGGACCTAAAACATAAACCCAGAATGGATGACACTTCCAGACCTTTATTGGTGCTTTAAAATAGTGTTCCAGAAAGTGTTAGCAAAGCTTGAAAGGATAGATGAGGTGACAATCTAGGATGGAATGGATCAGGAATGTATAATGATTATTAACGGATGTGATTAAATGTTGATGATAAATTACTTAATTAATTTTATTAATTATTAATCTCTATGAAGGAAAGGGTTAAAGGACGTGTCTGGAATTTGTCAGTAGTTCAAAGCGATTGGTGGGTGGGGAAAGAGTGCGTTACATTAGAGAATACAATGTAAATAAATGAGATTATTGGAAGATTTTTGTATCTCATATTTAAGGTGGTGGCGTCTGTTCTCCGCTAATTTTATTTGTTGTATGTTGAATATTGATAATGCTGCCGTCCGTTCGCTGTTAAGTAGTAGCAATTATATATTTGGAGTTTGATGATTCTGTTAGAAATGTGTGATTCCTATAAAGTTGTCCACAAAGCGTGATTGTTTGATATTGCTTGTACAATTTCTAGAGTGTGAAGTGTGTGAGGCATGTAATCATTTATTTATTTCATTTTCTGCGTCTTTGCTTTGAATTTTTACTTTAAACCTTGGATGTAAATATCCTGTTCAAGACGATACAAGAAGCTTTTTTAAGCTGTATCACAATTACAAATATCATTAGCAAATGTTAAAGATAGTTTCCGACAAACATATGTTAGAATCAAAACATAAGTATAACAGCTAAGAATTTAGAGTTGATTTAACCCATTCAACCCCAAGTAACTGACATGGACTGGTCCATGATATTTTCAAACCAATAAATTAATAAGAAAATTACATTTGGACCAGTTCATTTATCAAAATGGGTAATTTTATCTAAATATAGTAATAATTATTACTGGCAAAAAAGTGCAGATCCTGATGAGACGGCTCGTCACGAGCCGGCTCATCTGGATCTACACTTTTCATAAGCATATTTAGAGGCCTGTGGGGTTGAAAGGGTTAAACATGAAAGTATCTAACCCTATTCAGGTCCTATTCATACATGTATATATGGCACCTGCCTGGAGGTTATAAAGCTTTCTCCAAACTCAAAACTCAGTCTCAAGCTTCTGATTGGTTCAGCTGACAGTAAGCTCAAAATCAACCAATCAAATCACTTGAGCTTGAGATCTGAGAAAAGCGTTATAACCTTGGGCACTAGTGTAGCCTGAACTGTATTGGTTTGCTTTAGAAAGCAACTACCGGTAGATAAATATAAAACTTTATTTTAATGAAACAATTGATCATTAAGCAAAGATGGTTTGTGTGATTGACAGAGCAACTAATACTGTGTGGTTGTTTATATCCCATGTACTGCATTTTGATTGGCTTACAATCAGGACTCGATAGAATGTCCACGCCCTGCAGGTTATACAACTGCTCAGAGTCAAACTCTTAAGTCGTGTGGTTATGCTTACAATCAGGACTCGATAGAATGTCCACACCCTGGAGGTTATAAAACTGCTCAAGAGTCAAAGTCGTGTGGTTAGTTGATTTACGAGTTTTACATTCAGTCAAGAGTGCTTGAGATTTGAACATCATTTTATAGCATCGAGCACTGTTTTCACCTCGAGCACTGTTCACACACAATTAGCTGCATAACGGAACAATAAGTTTATTATTGTTACTAAGGGCAACAATAAAATAGTTTTTGTTTCCTATTTCTACCAGTGACTACCACAATATTAATTTTATTCAATTAAAATGTAACTGCCATTTTGTACAAAAATCAATTGACACTAATTTCTTATTGAAGTTTTTAATTTCCAGTGACAATTTGAGCCATTGTTGAGCACTTTTATGTTTGTTCATTTGTTGTCGAGGCGACACCTCCACAAGTGTTTTAGCTATTTTACCTTGTGGAGGAGAGTTCTGCAAAATACTAGGGATGTCAACGAATATTCGGACGTCCGAATATCTGAATACTATTCCAGTATTCGAATATTCGGAAAAAATATTATATTTGCAAAAATGAAATAAACTGTCATAAAATCAGATACTTTTTTTTCTTTTGAAACTATCATAAAACCTTCCAATACAAAAGAAATCGCTCCATGATGTTTGAATAAACCATGTTGTGGTCACATCCATGGCAGGTGTTAATTGACACAAGTACGATTTTTATGATGGTTATGGGTTCGAGCCACGCTCAGACCGTGTCTCATGTATATGAACAAGTTGACAGTTTTTTACTAGTACTAGTACTAGTTAACCTCTGGAGCCGGCCCAGGAAAAGTGCTGTTAGGTAAACTGTCTGTCGCTCAAATGGGCAACCGATAGTGACATGTTTGGAGAGACTTCAGTCGCTCTGAGAATAAGAAAACTGCTCGGTGTAATCTATGCAAATTGGATTTAACATACTGTATTCGGATACAACATCAATCTGAATAATCATTTGAAAAACAAACACCTTTCAACGGAAAGCAGTTCAAGTGACAATGGTTTCATTTGTGAAAACGCCCATGAATGTACAGTGGCCGATAACAATAACGGAATGAGTCGTCGTCATATTTGCATGGCCTTACAGGAAGATGACGTTTCCCTAATTTTTATAAGAGTTTATTTTGAGTTTTTGATAGAGTTCTATCGAATACTCGAACACCTTCCCGATCGAATATTCGAATACCAAAATCACTATTCGTTGCCATCCCTACAAAGTAGAGAAGACGCTCCAATTTGAGAAGTGACAGACAGATCTATAGCCCAATGGTAACACGCTGGACTGGTAATCCAGGGATCGCAGGTTCGATCCCCCCGTCTGACCCTAATAAAATTAACAGTCTTTCAGATGGGACGTTAAACCGAGGTCTCGTGTTGGTGCTTTACACCGTGCACGTAAAAGAACCAGAAGAGACTCTGGAATGGGTCTCTGTCTGTATCATGCACTATCTTCCAAAATCTAAAATGACTAATCTCTTCAGGAGGCGTCGCTCATATGGGCAACCGGTAGCGATGATAAATAAACGTAAAATAAAAAATAAAAAACATTTGAGAAGCATCCCTGGTTATTTTACATGATATGGATACATGAGACCTTGCTTTAAAAATCCCTTATCTGAAACACTTACCAAAGTAGCAGCATATAATCTGTGGGAACGAACAAATAAAAGCTAAAAGGTAGGGAAACAAAAACTGTTATGTTGTTTGTTTGCAATATTCTACTGCGTGAAATTAGTTATGGAAGTATATAATTTTGTAGTATTATATTTATCAAGTTTAACAGCATTATAATATTGCTACACTTCATTTTGTATAAGACATGTAGACATGTGTAGCAGATAAACAAAGGCTCTTAGTTATAAATGTATTAGTAAGTTAACTTTATGACCACTGTTAACAGTACTATTTTTAACTGTGATATATTTACCATTGATTTTGAAGTTTTTGAAAAACATAATTATTGGAATATTTATATTTTTTAAATAAAGTCTTTAAAATATATATATTGTATTATATTTGTTTCCTCCCATACGAATGACCACATTTACGCTTTCATCCGCGCCAACTAGAGTGATTAATATAAGTTGTTAAATCTTGCTTCGCAATCGTAAAATAAATTTTAAAAAATTTAAAAAAATATTTCGAACATGTAACTCCCTAGAATGAGCCGTGAATATTTAAGGAAATTAATTAGTCACACCTACCGTCTTATTTGCATTTAAATTATCAGGACCATGTCGTAAATACCAGGAAAACTAGTTTATTATTAAATGTGTTGTCTAAATTGAAACAGGGTAGTGAATGTAACATCAAATTTCATTGTTGGACATTCCCCATGATCTCAACTTTTCTGAAAATACTGCACAACGTCCCATGCAATGGTACCCGTATCTGTGTTTGTCTAAACTAACCACTTAATGCACAGCAGCAGAAATTAGGTTGCATCTTTAAGAAAAGAAAAAGAAAACAGTGTTATTGATCAAAAGAAGAAAAGGTAAAACAAAATGCACAGCAGTTTTGTACAATTTGTGATGGGTATGGGTATAGAGTGTGAATATCATTTTGTGGTTGAAAAATTAAGTAGATATTTATACACCTAGAACACAAGTACACATTGCAACTGCTGTGTTATATTGCTTTGTTGCTACGAACTGGTATACTATGTAGTATAGTACCAAGTCTTCAAGGTGATATGGGTAAGGTGTCTGCCTTGTAGCAGAGGGGTTGTGAGTTTGAACCCACCAGAAATGGCGTGGTGGTGTCACTTGTCAAGATTCATGAATTCGAATTGCCTCTTCCTCTCTCCATCATGGCTATCTTCAGAGTGATTTAACTAATATTTAATTAATTGACCTTGCACCAGAGCAGAGATTAACTTGCTGGACATCTGCATTCATCAATGTTTAGATATAATGTTTGCTATCAATTGAATTGTGTGTAAGTTTGATGTATTTACAACCTCATGGTATCCTATGGCATAAGAGATCACAACATAGAACTTTTCTCAAATCTGAAACATCTGATTAGTTGAGCTGAGTGCAAATCTCAGAATAAACCAATCATATCATGTCCACCTTGAGGTTTTGAGTTTGAGCCCTGTCAGAACCACGGTGGTGGTGTCCTTAGGCAAGACTCTTAAATCCACATTGCCTCCTCTCTCCCTCATGCTTGTGGATTCCATGAGCAATGAGGTCTCTTCCCTCATGTTGGTGGATTCCATGAGCAATGAGGTCTCCTCCCTTATGCTTGTAGATTCCATGAGCAATGAGGTCTCCTCCCTCATACTGGTGGATTCCATGAGCAATGAGATCTCTCTCCCTCATGCGGTGGATTCCATGAGCAATGAGGTCTCTCTCCCTCATACTGGTGGATTCCATGAGCAATGAGGTCTCCTCCCTCATACTGGTGGATTCCATGAGCAATGAGATCTCTCTCCCTCATGCGGTGGATTCCATGAGCAATGAGGTCTCTCTCCCTCATACTGGTGGATTCCATGAGCAATGAGGTCTCCTCCCTCATACTGGTGGATTCCATGAGCAATGAGATCTCTCTCCCTCATGCTGGTGGATTCCATGAGCAATGAGGTCTCTTTCCCTCATGCTGGTGGATTCCATGAGCAATGAGGTTTATACAAATTTATTTTAGCTTGATTGCAAAACAAGTTCTTACAACTTATTTTAATCACTCTCAAGACCTCATTCCTGATGGAATCCATCGCCACGAGGGAGAGAGAAGAAGCAACGTGGAATTTAAATGCCTTGCCTAAGGGCACAATCATAACGGCTCCAGCGGGGCTCAAACTCCGGACCTTTCGTACCTGAAGCGAATGCAATGAGGTCTTGAGAGCGATTAATCTAGTGTCCAATATTTATTTCACAATCAAGCTAAAATACATTTGTATACCGTATATTTCTGGCCATAAGTCGCGTGTCAACTTTTGGCTTTGAAAATGCTTATTTTTAGCTGGATCCTTCCACAAGTCGAGGGAGGTTACTTTGTGGACTTGTGGACATTTGTTATGGCAATGCTGTTGTTTTCGCATTGACAATAGTTTTCGCTCTCATTTCTGAATGAAACTGAACCCCATTTGAGAAATCTGGTAGACTTTATTCCATTACAAATCATACAAACCTAATTTATGAAGTTTGTTTATCAGATTTTCTATGGTTTATAATGTAAATAATAGTCTATGCCAACAAAAACAGACAAAATTTTGTTTTAATTGTTATTTTTGTCCATACGTCGACCTAGTACTTTCATCACATTTCTGGATGCGACAAACGTCAACTTATAGCCAGGAATATACGGTAAACCACATCACTTGAGCTGGAGTTTGAGATCTGAGAAAAGTTTGCCTATACAGTCAAACCTGTCTTAAGCAGCCAGCCAAGGGAATCACAGAAGGTGGCTGCTTAGCGCAGGTGGCTGCTTAATAGAGGACAACTGTATAATGAAACAACATATTGGGAATCTGGAAACTGGCTGCTTAATACAGGTTGGCTGCTTAACCCTCTCAACCCCACAGGCCTCTAAATAGGCTTATGAAAAAGTGTAGATCCAGATGAGCCGGCTCGTGACGAGCCGTCTCATCAGGATCTGCACTTTTTTGCCGGTAATAATTATTAATTTTAGACAAAATTACCCATCTTGATAAATAAACTGGTCCGAATGTAATTTTCTTATTCATTTATTGGTCTAAGAATATCATGGACCAGTCCATGTCAGTTACTTGGTGTTGAATGGGTTAATGAAGGTGACCACTATCACAGGTTTGACTGTACATTATTCATCAATATCTTATCATTCATATGTCTCTCATTCTTCCCTATCATTTAGTATAAGAAAAAGGTAAGACCAGTTATCTTTTCAGTATACAGTAATGTATGTATGTTCCATTAATGTCAAACCACTTGCGGGGGGGACCTAGACATGTTATGTCAACCAAGATTGTGTCGTTACAATACAATTCTTATGTAATTCCGTGACATATTTTACTGTTATTTTCACCAACGATCCAATATGTAAAATTTTAAAGCTTATATCTTACTTAAAACACACACTTATACATACAACAAGATCCTACTAATTAAAATTGTTAATTTCATTCATTTACGCATAGAATTTAATATAATACTCTGGCCTTTTGACACCACTTTGGCCTTTTGACACCAGTCCAATATTAATAATAATGGACTGCAAGTACAAAGGTATGACGTCACGAAAGTGTTATTAAGTTATAATATTTGTATCCTAAGATTTAAAATGCATTGAAATTCTCTTTGTTGCTTTTTGTGGTGGGTAATGCATATACATATTGGGTATGTTGTCGTTAATAACAAGCACATGTTGGATTAGTCTATGCTAGCCCAGGATTATTACAGTTCATACAATGTTGTTTTATTTTGTGAAAACTTAATTATTTATTAACCCATTTCATTCTGGATACATTTAAAGTCTTTTGCAAACAACATAGATCCAGATCAACCGCAGTGTGCTGATCAGGATCTATGTTGTTTGTTACATAGCCAAGTGTCTTAGCAAGATCATCTGAATAGTAAACAGCATAGAGCCTGATCAGACGGCACATTCCGTGGCGGTTTACCTGGCTCTATGTTCTTTGTAAATACTGTTTGAACGGTATCCAGAATGAAATGGGTTAATGTAGAGTTGATACTATAATCCTGGTATATACTTGATTTATACTGAACACGAAACAAGGATTTGCCATTGTAAAGAACAGTGTTGCACCCAATATCCATCCATTGTTCACCATATCTTCCATTACGTTGTGCATCTGTCACATCTAATATCCATCACATTGTCCATCGTGACATCCATTGTACTGTGTATCCGTCACACCCAATATCCATCACATTGTCCATCATGACATCCATTGTACTGTGTATCCGTCACACCCAATAACCATCACATTGTCCATCGTGACATCCATTGTACTGTGTATCCGTCACACCCAATATCCGTCCCATTGTTCATCGTGACATCCATTGTACTGTGTATCCGTCACACCCAATATCCGTCCCATTGTTCATCACGTTATCCATTATATTTTGTATCCCGTTGTTCATCCCATCGTAGAATGTGTTTATCCATGTGTATCCCGTTGTTCATCCCATCGTAGAATGTGTTTATCCATGTGTATCCCGTTGTTCATCCCATCGTAGAATGTGTTTATCCATGTGTATCCCGTTGTTCATCCCATCGTAGAATGTGTTTATCCATGTGTATCCCGTTGTTCATCCCATCATAGAATGTGTTTATCCATGTGTATCCCGTTGTTCATCCCATCATAGAATGTGTTTATCCATGTGTATCCCGTTGTTCATCCCATCGTAGAATGTGTTTATCCATGTGTATCCCTGTTCATCCCATCATAGAATGTGTTTATCCATGTGTATCCCGTTGTTCATCCCATCATAGAATGTGTTTATCCATGTGTATCCCGTTGTTCATCCCATCGTAGAATGTGTTTATCCATGTGTATCCCGTTGTTCATCCCATCGTAGAATGTGTTTATCCATGTGTATCCCGTTGTTCATCCCATCATAGAATGTGTTTATCCATGTGTATCCCGTTGTTCATCCCATCGTAGAATGTGTTTATCCATGTGTATCCAGTTGTTCATCCCATCGTAGAATGTGTTTATCCATGTGTATCCCGTTGTTCATCCCATCATAGAATGTGTTTATCCATGTGTATCCCGTTGTTCATCCCATCATAGAATGTGTTTATCCATGTGTATCCCGTTGTTCATCCCATCGTAGAATGTGTTTATCCATGTGTATCCCGTTGTTCATCCCATCATAGAATGTGTTTATCCATGTGTATCCCGTTGTTCATCCCATCATAGAATGTGTTTATCCATGTGTATCCCGTTGTTCATCCCATCGTAGAATGTGTTTATCCATGTGTATTCCATTGTTCATCCCATCGTAGAATGTGTTTATCCATGTGTGTCCCGTTGTTCATCCCATCGTAGAATGTGTTTATCCATGTGTGTCCCGTTGTTCATCCCATCATAGAATGTGTTTATCCATGTGCATCCAGTTGTTCATCCCATCGTAGAATGTGTTTATCCATGTGCATCCAGTTGTTCATCCCAACGTAGAATGTGTTTATCCATGTGCATGCAGTTGTTCATCCCAACATAGAATGTGTTTATCCATGTGCATGCAGTTGTTCATCCCATCGTAGAATGTGTTTATCCATGTGTGTCCCGTTGTTCATCCCATCGTAGAATGTGTTTATCCATGTGTATCCCGTTGTTCATCCCATCGTAGAATGTGTTTATCCATGTGTATCCCGTTGTTCATCCCATCGTAGAATGTGTTTATCCATGTGTATCCCGTTGTTCATCCCATCGTAGAATGTGTTTATCCATGTGTATCCGTTGTTCATCCCTATAGATGTGTTTATCCATGTGTATCCCGTTGTTCATCCCTCGTAGAATGTGTTTATCCATGTGTATCCCGTTGTTCATCCCAACGTAGAATGTGTTTATCCATGTGTGTCCCGTTGTTCATCCCATCGTAGAATGTGTTTATCCATGTGTATCCCGTTGTTCATCCCATCGTAGAATGTGTTTATCCATGTGTATCCCATTGTTCATCCCATCGTAGAATGTGTTTATCCATGTGTATCCAGTTGTTCATCCCATCGTAGAATGTGTTTATCCATGTGTGTCCCGTTGTTCATCCCAACGTAGAATGTGTTTATCCATGTGTGTCCCGTTGTTGTGCATGCAATAGTGAAATAATATAGATTTTGATTTTTATATTTTTGTCCTTGGTTTGATTGGTAGTATTTGGAAAAGGTAATTGTTCCTCTAAAAATAGCGTGTAGTTCTATTAACTAGATTAACGCTTGCCATATTGTGTTTGCTTTTTGAGATACATTATACTGTTTTATACATGTAGTGCATCCTAATTTGTAACCCAATGCAATCCAGTTCAATGAAACATGTTTACCTTGCAGAATTGATACGGTGATGTATATTATATATCGAGTAAAGCAACTTAAATGTAGAATGATTACAGGAAATAATTCTATGGCATAATTAAATGAAAAACTTTAACTAAGGATTGTTCATGAACTCGTCGAAGCATATTGCGACTCAATCTAGGATTGTTCATGAACTCATCCTAACGAAGCGTATTGTGACTCAATCTAGGATTGTTCATGAACTCGTCGAAGCATATTGCGACTCAATCTAGGATTTTTCATGAACTCATCCTAACGAAGCGTATTGTGACTCAATCTAGGATTGTTCATGAACTCGTCGGAGCGTATTGCGACTCAATATAGGATTGTTCATGAACTCGTCGGAGCGTATTAAGACTCAATCTAGGATTGTTCATGAACTCGTCGAAGCGTATTGCGACTCAATCTAGGATTGTTCATGAACCCGTCGGAGCGTATTGAGACTCAATCTAGGATTGTTCATGAACTCGTCGAAGCGTATTGCGACTCAATCTAGGATTGTTCATGAACTCGTCGAAGCGTATTGCGACTCAATCTAGGATTGTTCATGAACTAGTCGGAGCGTATTGCGACTCAATCTAGGATTGTTCATGAACTAGTCGGAGCGTATTGCGACTCAATCTAGGATTGTTCATGAACTCATCGAAGCGTATTGCGACTCAATCTAGGATTGTTCATGAACTAGTCGGAGCGTATTGCGACTCAATCTAGGATTGTTCATGAACTAGTCGGAGCGTATTGCGACTCAATCTAGGATTGTTCATGAACTCGTCGAAGCGTATTGCGACTCAATCTAGGATTGTTCATGAACTAGTCGGAGCGTATTGCGACTCAATCTAGGATTGTTCATGAACTAGTCGGAGCGTATTGCGACTCAATCTAGGATTGTTCATGAACTCGTCGAAGCGTATTGCGACTCAATATAGGATTGTTCATGAACTCGTCGAACGTAGCGTATTGAGACTCAATCTAAGTTGCAGAATATTTTAACCCTTTGGCGTCAAACTGATGTGTTTCGTGTCATAATTCCAGTTTAGATTGGAATCAAAGAGAATTGTGGAATAGGTTTACCAGTAAGCTTGTCGGTCAGTCTAAATTAGTCTAAACAAACAAACAAAATAACGAAATTAGCAGCAAAATGTTTTTTTTGCATTTCTAATATCTATAACAACTTCAGTTGTTTAATCCATGTCCATGTTGCCGTCTATCAACTTCAGTTGTTTAATCCATGTCCATGTTGCCATCAATAACAACTTCAGTTGTTTAATCCATGTCCATGTTGCCATCAATAACAACTTCAGTTGTTTAATCCATGTCCATGTTGCCGTCTATCAACTTCAGTTGTTTAATCCATGTCCATGTTGCCATCTATCAACTTCAGTTGTTTAATCCATGTCCATGTTGCCGTCTATCAACTTCAGTTGTTTAATCCATGTCCATGTTGCCATCTAGCAACTTCAGTTGTTTAATCCATGTCCATGTTGCCGTCTATCAACTGTTCACAATAAAAACAATTTGTTGTATTGGATTGCATGTATGAAGCTGGTTTGAGGATGGTTGATATTTCAGCTAGAAATCTTATCTTTGCCTGTATGTGCACCTGGAGATTGCCACCAACACTGTAAGCTGGAAGGCCACCGCATCTGTAGTGGCTTAAAACCACAAAACAGACGTTAGTTTGTGGATCTTCAATTTTTTGTAACTACAAATTACCTGCACATTAACACAATGCAAAAGTAAAACACTGTAATATTGTGCTGTGGTCTTCATTTTGTATACTGCATGTTCTACTGTAACTCTTGTTACATCCAAAATGGTCTACTATAACTCCATTACATCCAACATGTTCTACTGTAACTCTGTTACATCCAACATGTTCTACTATAACTCCGTTACATCCAACATGTTCTACTGTAACTGATGTTCTACTGTAACTCCGTTACATCCAACATGTTCTACTGTAACGGATGTTCTACTGTAACTATGTTACATCCAACATGTTCTACTATAACTCCATTACATCCAACACGTTCTACTGTAACTATGTTACATCCAACATGTTCTACTGTAACTACATTACATCCAACATGTTCTACTGTAACTCCATTACATCCAACATGTTCTACTATAACTCCATTACATCCAACATGTTCTACTGTAACTCCATTACATCCAACATGTTCTACTGTAACTCCATTACATCCAACATGTTCTACTATAACTCCATTACATCCAACATGTTCTACTGTAACTCCATTACATCCAACATGTTCTACTGTAACTCCATTACATCCAACATGTTCTACTATAACTCCATTACATCCAACATGTTCTACTGTAACTCCATTACATCCAACATGTTCTACTGTAACTCCATTACATCCAACATGTTCTACTATAACTCCATTACATCCAACATGTTCTACTGTAACTCCATTACATCCAACATGTTCTACTGTAACTCCATTACATCCAACATGTTCTACTATAACTCCATTACATCCAACATGTTCTACTGTAACTCCATTACATCCAACATGTTCTACTGTAACTCCATTACATCCAACATGTTCTACTATAACTCCATTACATCCAACATGTTCTACTGTAACTCCATTACATCCAACATGTTCTACTGTAACTCCATTACATACAACATGTTCTACTGTAACTCCATTACATCCAACATGTTCTACTATAACTCCATTACATCCAACATGTTCTACTGTAACTATGTTACATCCAACATGTTCTACTGTAACTCCATTACATCCAACATGTTCTACTGTAACTCCATTACATCCAACATGTTCTACTGTAACTCCGTTACATCCAACATGTTCTACTATAACTCCATTACATCCAACATGTTCTACTGTAACTCCATTACATCCAACATGTTCTACTGTAACTCTGTTACTCGGCTCTGGCAAGGCACATTGTATACAATATGTTCTACTGTAACTCCATTACATCCAACATGTTCTACTGTAACTCCATTACATCCAACATGTTCTACTGTAAATCCATTACATCCAACACGTTCTACTGTAACTCCATTACATCCAACATTACATCCAACATGTTCTACTGTAACTCCATTACATCCAACATTACATCCAAGTTCTACTGTAACTATGTTACATCCAACATGTTCTACTGTAACTCTGTTACTCGGCTCTGGCAAGGCACATTGTATACAATATGTTCTACTGTAACTCCATTACATCCAACATGTTCTACTGTAACTCCATTACATCCAACACGTTCTACTGTAACTCCATTACATCCAACATTACATCCAACATGTTCTATTGTAACTCCATTACATCCAACATGTTCTACTGTAACTCCATTACATCCAACATGTTCTACTGTAACTCCATTACACCCAACATTACATCCAACATGTTCTAATGTAACTCTGTTACATCCAACATTACATCCAACATGTTCTACGGTAACTCCGTTACATCTAACATGTTCTACTGTAACTCTGTTACTCGGCTCTGGCAAGGCACATTGTATCCAATATGTTCTACTGTAACTCCATTACATCCAACATGTTCTACTGTAACTCTGTTACATCCAACATGTTCTACTGTAACTCCGTTACTCGGCTCTGGCAAGGCACATTGTATCCACTGTGTTCTCCTGTAACTCTGCTCTGCCAAAGCACATTGTATCCACTGTGTTCTCCTGTAACTCTGCTCTGCCAAAGCACATTGTATCCACAGTGTTTTCTTGTAACTCGGCTCTGCCAAAGCACATTGTATCCACAGTGTTCTCCTGTAACTCTGCTCTGCCAAAGCACATTGTATCCACTGTGTTCTCCTGTAACTCTGCTCTGCCAAAGCACATTGTATCCACAGTGTTCTCCTGTAACTCGGCTCTGCCAAAGCACATTGTATCCACAGTGTTCTCCTGTAACTCGGCTCTTCCAAAGCACATTGTATCCACAGTGTTCTCCTGTAACTCGGCTCTGCCAAAGTACATTGTATCCACCATGTTCTCTTGTAACTCGCCTCTGCCAAAGCACATTGTATCCACCATGTTCTCCTGTAACTCGGCTCTGCCAAAGCACATTGTATCCACAGTGTTCTCCTGTAACTCGGCTCTGCCAAAGCACATTGTATCCACCATGTTCTTCTGTAACTCGGCTCTGCCAAAGCACATTGTATCCACCGTGTTCTCCTGTAACTCGGCTCTGCCAAAGCACATTGTATCCACTGTGTTGTCCTGTAACTGCCAAAGCACAGACTGACCTCCCAATTATAATCCTCTCCTTATGCATGTGTCTTGCTTGCTCCAGACCAATCGATTTATGTTTTAGACATGCATGTACATGATTGAACAAATTAAATATTAATTATATTCACATTATATCTAAAAATAAATTCAGAAAATATGATATTATTCGAAGAGAATCACATTTTGAAAAAAGAGGACAATGTCGATGACCTGTGATAGAAAATTTACTCTTAAAATTGATATTACTGTTACAGATAGACCAGCAGAAACATGAGTTAGAGAAAGTTGATCACATGATGGGCAAGAAACGGACAGAGTTACAGTTTGTGACGGAGAGTTTAGATCGTAAACAAGGGGAGATAAATCAACTTATACGAGAGACCGAGTCCGAGCTTTCCGGGAATAAACGAGAATTAAAGGTAAGCAACTCATTAAAAACCTGCTTGATAACTAAAAAGCAGACAAATACTCTCTACTTCCGTAGCTCTTTGCATGCTGGGTAAAAACCTCTGGAAATATGACTTGCAATATTAGAATGTGGAGAAACGGAACTATTGAGACTGCCAAACAAAAAAATCATTAAAAATTGTCAAAATAAGATTATATAATTTTCAAGTACAAAATGTCTGGTCTGCCTCCGTGGTTGAGTGGTTACGGTCGCTGACTTGTATACCACTGTAACCTATCATCACAGATGGTCACGGGTTCGAGCCCCGCTCAGACCATGTCTCATTTATATGAAAAAGTTGGCAGTTTCTTACGGAGGTTGGTGCACCCAAGTACTGGTTAACCGTTGGAGCCTGCCCAGGAAAGGTGTTGTTAGGTAAACTGCCCGCCGGCGATATAGCCCAAAATGGTGCTGATGCAGGCGTAAAATCCCGAAATATAACATAATAACAAAATGTATCAGCTTGGATTACCTGGGAAATACTGAATCTAATATTATTAGTGTCAGAGCGTGCGAATGATTTTTAGCACAATCTGTAGTTTATGCAAAATATCAATTCGAAGCCACGAACGTGTCAATTACTGTCAATGATTGCTGACCAGACTAGTGCCGACCTTCACCTTATTTATACTTCCTTCTGTACTTCCACCTGAAGTATTCAGCAGTTGTCAGTGCCGACCTTCACCTTATTTATACTTCCTTCTGTACTTCCACCTGAAGTATTCAGCAGTTGTCAGTGCCAACCTTCACCTTATTTATACTTGTACTTCCACCTGAAGTATTCAGCAGTTGTCAGTGCCGACCTTCACCTTATTTATACTTCCTTCTGTACTTCCACCTGAAGTATTCAGCAGTTATCAGTGCCGACCTTCACCTTATTTATACTTCCTTCTGTACTTCCACCTGAAGTATTCAGCAGTTATCAGTGCCGACCTTCACCTTATTTAGACTTCCTTCTGTGCTTCCACCTGAAGTATTCAGCAGTTGTCAGTGCCGACCTTCACCTTATTTAGACTTCCTTCTGTGCTTCCACCTGAAGTATTCAGCAGTTATCAGTGCCGACCTTCACCTTATTTAGACTTCCTTCTGTGCTTCCACCTGAAGTATTCAGCAGTTATCAGTGCCGACCTTCACCTTATTTATACTTCCTTCTGTGCTTCCACCTGAAGTATTCAGCAGTTATCAGTGCCGACCTTCACCTTATTTATACTTCCTTCTGTACTTCCACCTGAAGTATTCAGCAGTTATCAGTGCCGACCTTCACCTTATTTAGACTTCCTTCTGTGCTTCCACCTGAAGTATTCAGCAGTTGTCAGTGCCGACCGTCACCTTATTTATGCTTCCTTCTGTGCTTCCACCTGAAGTATTCAGCAGTTGTCAGTGCCGACCTTCACCTTATTTATGCTTCCTTCTGTACTTCCACCTGAAGTATTCAGCAGTTGTCAGTGCCGACCTTCACCTTATTTATACTTGTACTTCCACCTGAAGTATTCAGCAGTTGTCAGTGCCAACCTTCACCTTATTTATACTTCCTTCTGTACTTCCACCTGAAGTATTCAGCATTTATCAGTGCCGACCGTCACCTTATTTAGAGCCAATACAATGATAACCTTATCATGCAATGCGACATTTGTGCATTTTGACATGTGTTGTTATGAGAACAATGTGATTTGATATACATTTATATTAAGTTGATAGTTGCATAGTTAAATAGGCATGTGCCAGGTTCTGAACCCAAACTGTAGCCTGGGTTCCAGTCTGTCGATTTTTCACTTTTTAACTTCTGGCAAAATAACATTGATATGATCAGAAACTTAATACAGCCCAATTAATAGTCTCGGTGTTAAAATATATTTATTTGACTGACAAGGCAAAATATAAAGACGCCTGTTCCCAGACTACCCAAACTGCTACTGTGACATGAAATGACAAATGTGATCACTCTACAACGAAGTCTGATTGTCGATGCTCATTATAAAGATCTGTTGATTGTTGATGCTCATTATAAAGGTCTGTTTATTGTCGATGCTCATTATAAAGATCTGTTGATTGTTGATGCTCATTATAAAAGTCTGTTGATTGTCGATGCTCATTATAAAAGTCTGTTGATCATCAATGCTCATTATAAAGGTCTGTTGATTGTCGATGCTCATTATAAAGGTCTGTTGATTGTCGATGCTTATTATAAAGGTCTGTTGATTGTCGATGCTCATTATAAAAGTCTGTTGATCATCAATGCTCATTATAAAGGTCTGTTTATTGTCGATGCTCATTATAAAGGTCTGTTGATTGTCGATGCTTATTATAAAGGTCTGTTGATTGTCAATGCTCATTATAAAGGTCTGTTGATTGTCGATGCTCATTATAAAGGTCTGTTGATCGTCGATGCTCATTATAAAGGTGTGTTGATTGTCGATGCTCATTATAAAGGTGTGTTGATTGTCGATGCTCATTATAAAGGTCTGTTGATTGTCGATGCTCATTATAAAAGTCTGTTGATCGTCAATGCTCATTATAAAGGTCTGTTGATTGTCAATGCTCATTATAAAAGTCTGTTGATCGTCGATGCTCATTATAAAGGTCTGTTGATTGTCAATGCTCATTATAAAGGTCTGTTGATTGTCGATGCTCATTATAAAAGTCTGTTGATCGTCGATGCTCATTATAAAGGTGTGTTGATTGTCGATGCTCATTATAAAGGTGTGTTGATTGTCGATGCTCATTATAAAGGTGTGTTGATTGTCGATGCTCATTATAAAGGTCTGTTGATTGTCGATGCTCATTATAAAGGTGTGTTGATTGTCGATGCTCATTATAAAGGTCTGTTGATTGTCGATGCTCATTATAAAGGTGTGTTGCAGGAACAGCGGGATCTGTTACGTAATATGGAGATACAGAAGAGTGATCTCGGTGGTCACATAAAGTCCAAGAGATCAGAGCTGCAGACACTGAAAGACGAGATCGATACTGATGATGAGATTCTACAGGTAATATTATATATTAGGAATGGCAACGAATATTCGCTCGAACGTCCGAATATCCGAATACTATTCCAGTATTCGAATATTGGGAAACATATATTATATTGTCCTCAAATATGCCACCCGCTCAGTCACACGTTTGGAAATGCTTGAATCTCTCTGAGAATAAGAAAACTGCTAGGTGTAATCTATGCAAATTGGATTTAACATATTCGTGTACAATATCAATCTGAATAATCATTTGAAGAAGATGACGTTTACGCGTAAAACAGAAATTAGGTTAGTTTGGCAATTTTGATAAGAGTTTGAGTGGTTTTGAGTTTTTGATAGAATTCTATCGAATATTCGAATATTTGAATACCTTCCCGACTGAATATTCGAATAGTTTAATCGCTATTCATTGCCATCCCTATTATATATACATTTGTGTAAATTGTTTACTTTCATGAGTCACAGCATTAGAAAACGAACATAACTGGTGAACCGGTGCGCCATTAACCTTGGTATCAATTCGCAAGAGCATATCCAAAACTACCTTAAAGTTTCCAATTACAAGCCATTACATAACTTGTGCAAATATTAAAATTTACTTTTACTCCATTTTAAAAATATTTCTAACAACTTTAGACTAATCACCCTCGAAACTTTATTCTTGGTGGAATCAATCGCCTTGAGGAAGAGAGAAGAGGCATTGTGGAGCACGAGATCTCAGTTTAAAGTCCCATCTGAAAGACTGTTATTTTCAGCAGGGAATCGAACCTGCGATCCCTGGATTACCAGTCCAGCTTGATATATTATATATATATACACTCTATACAAAATTCCTAATCGGTTACCTTGTGTTTTATAATATTTGGACCAATTAATAATCATACAATACATGTATAAATATTTTCATATTGTCATTTACTACAATGTATTCCAGATTTATTATAAAGATCTGTAATAAAATATATCAAATAAGATGATACGAATAATGGTATTATATGGTTATTAATTTGTTCCCACTGGAGCCGTTGCGATTGGTAAACTAGGTTTACACAACCATGAATATCAGTTGGAGAACCTCTGTGAGTGCTGGAGCCGTTACGATTGGTAATCTAGGTTTACACAACCATGAATATCAGTTGGAGAACCTCTGTGACCGCTGGAGCCGTTACGATTGGTAAACTAGGTTTACACAACCATGAATATCAATTGGAGAACCTCTGTGAGTGCTGGAGTCATTACGATTATGCCCTTAGGCAAGGCATTTAAATTCCACGTTGCCTCTTCTCTCTCCCTCGTGGCGATGGGTTCCATCAGGAATAAGGTCTCGAGAGTGATAAATATAAGTTGTAAGAACTTGTTTCGCAATTGAGGTAATATAAATTTGTATAAACCAGTTTGCTCCAAATACTGTAAAACACCAAGTGACCGATTAGGAATTTTGTTGAGTGTATGCCACTTGTGTATTTCATTAATACAATAGGAAGATTAGTCAAAGGCCATATCTATTAACTCTTTCAACACCAAGTAACTGACATGGACTGGTCCATGATATTCTTAGACCAATAAATGAATAAGAAAATTACATTCAGACCAGTTCATTTATCAAGATGGGTAATTTTGTCTAAAATTAGTAATACTACTTGCAAAAAGTGCAGATCCTGATGAGACGGCTCGTCACGAGCCGGCTCATCTGGATCTACACTTTTTGTAAGCCTATTTAGAGGTCTGTGGTGTTGAAAGGGTTAAGGGAACACTTTCAGTTCCCATTTGTATTGTGAAGGAACAAATTAGCCTTTTATTAAGAAACCGTTCCTGCTTAGAGACAACAATTTGCCATTCCCTTTGGTGGACTCTTAACCCATTTCATTCTGGATACATTTAAAGGCTATTGCAAACAACATAGATCCAGATGTGACGCTGCATGCTGATTAGGATCTATGTTGTTTGCTACATAGCCAAGTGTCTTAGCAAGATCATCTGAATAGCAAACAGCATAGAGCCTGATCAGACGGAAGGTTCCGTGGCGGTTGATCTGGCTCTATGTTCTTTGCAAATACTGTTTGAACGGTATCCAGAATGAAATGGGTTAACGGAATAATCCTGTTCAAACTGACTGCCATAATTTCCAAAACTGCCACAATTTCCAAAACTGCCATAATTTCCAAAACTGCCATAATTTCCAAAACTGCCATAATTTCCAAAACAATTGCTATCATACAATTGTATTTATTGAAAAACCAGTTTTGTTGTTTTTTTCATTTTGAGGTCCCTATTCGGGTAGCCCCAAGAACAGACAAATATTTGGCTGAAAAAGAACGAACAGTCCGTACGTGTGACTGTATGTGTCATCAGACGCAAATAATCGCCAATTATTCCTTTCAATTTTCAATAAACAGTAATTATCTTAATCAGGGACTATATCCAGAATGAAATGAGTTAATGTAAGTTTGACATGTTAACGAGGGTTTATATTTGCAGAAACTTGTGAACTCCGTGAACAAGCACAAGTCGGACTTGAAGCACACATTTGAGATGCAGAGACTAGAGCAGACGGAGCTAGAGAATCTAAAGTCCCAGCATTCTCAGAAACTCTCGGATCTCGAGAAAACACAGAGAGAGCTAATTGATGTAGGTACAGTTTCTTGTACACGTTAGGCCTTTAGCTTGAGTGATGGTGTGGTATAATCTAGACTGATGTGTGGGCGGGGTGTGTATAATCTAGACTGAGGTGTGGGCGGGGTGTGTATAATCTAGACTGAGGTGTGGGTATAATCTAGACTGAGGTGTGGGCGGGGTGTGTATAATCTAGACTGAGGTGTGTGTATAATCTAGACTGAGGTGTGGGCGGGGTGTGTATAATCTAGACTGAGGTGTGGGCGGGGTGTGTATAATCTAGACTGAGGTGTGGCGGGGTGTGTATAATCAAGACTGAGGTGTGTGTAATCTAGACTGAGGTGTGGGCAGGGTGTGTATAATCTAGACTGAGGTGTGGGTATAATCTAGACTGAGGTGTGGGTATAATCTAGACTGAGGTGTGTGTATAATCTAGACTGAGGTGTGTGTGTATAATCTAGACTGAGGTGTGTGTATAATCTAGACTGAGGTGTGGGTATAATCTAGACTGAGGTGTGTGTATAATCTAGACTGAGGTGTGGGTATAATCTAGACTGAGGTGTGTGTATAATCTAGACTGAGGTGTGTGTATAATCTAGACTGAGGTGTGTGTATAATCTAGACTGAGGTGTGTGTATAATCTAGACTGAGGTGTGTGTATAATCTAGACTGAGGTGTGTGTATAATCTAGACTGAGGTGTGTGTATAATCTAGACTGAGGTGTGTGTATAATCTCGACTGAGGTGTGTGTATAATCTAGACTGAGGTGTGTGTATAATCTAGACTGAGGTGTGGGCAGGGTGTGTATAATCTAGACTGAGGTGTGGGTGGGGTGTGTATAATCTAGACTGAGGTGTGGGCGGGGTGTGTATAATCTAGACTGAGGTGTGGGGGTGGGTGGGTATAATCTAGACTGAGGTGTGGGCGGGGTGTGTATAATCTAGACTGAGGTGTGGGCGGGGTGTGTATAATCTAGACTGAGGTGTGGGCGGGGTGTGTATAATCTAGACTGAGGTGTGGGCGGGGTGGGTATAATCTAGACTGAGGTGTGGGCGGGTGGGTATAATCTAGACTGAGGTGTGGGCGGGGTGTGTATAATCTAGACTGAGGTGGGGCGGGGTGTGTATAATCTAGACTGAGGTGTGGGCAGGGTGTGTATAATCTAGACTGAGGTGTGGGCAGGGTGTGTATAATCTAGACTGAGGTGTGGGCGGGGTGTGTATAATCTAGACTGAGGTGTGGGCAGGGTGTGTATAATCTAGACTGAGGTGTGGGCAGGGTGTGTATAATCTAGACTGAGGTGTGGGTGGGGTGGGTATAATCTAGACTGAGGTGTGGGCGGGGTGGGTATAATCTAGACTGAGGTGTGGGCGGGGTGGGTATAATCTAGACTGAGGTGTGGGCAGGGTGTGTATAATCTAGACTGAGGTGTGGGCAGGATGTGTATAATCTAGACTGAGGTGTGGGCAGGGTGTGTGTATAAACTGCTTGCATTCTACTAGATGGCTAATTAATATAAATAAATATCATTGATGTCCAAACATAGTACTGTAGCATGCAGATCATATTTGTCATAATCAGTGGAATGCTACTAAACGTGAACAAGCCGGAATTCCTCCAAACTGAATGATTTACTTTGTTCTGGTGTTTTTCTTCTCTGCATAAATACGTCTGTAAAACAGAAGACGTTGTTTTTCCGAAAACCAAGCACCTTTTCTTGAACATCCATGGCTGAACGTTTATGGTCGTTAACGCCATGCGGATAGGCAATCAGTAACAATTATTTAACTAACTAGCGGCTCACCAACCGGCCATATCAGAATGAACCGTCGACCCCCACTCCGTAGGCGAACGCCTTAACCACATGGCCATGGCAGCACAATATATCACTGTAATCTGTACAACCCCTGGTTTTGACACATGCAGATACAGATCAACAACCTTTTAAAACAACCTGCCCCGCTCAGACCGTGTTTCATTTATATTAAAAAAGTTGGCAGTTTCTTACGGAGGTTGGTGCACCCAAGTACTGGTTAACCGCTGGAGCCTGCCCAGGAAAGGTGTTGTTAGGTAAACTGCCCGCCGGCTATATAGCCCAAAAATGGTGCTGATGCAGGTGTAAAACCCGAAATATAAATATAAAAAAAACAACTTGATGTCAGCTATGTTTTGCATATATTTGAGGAATTCAAAATTTCACCCTTGAACTTTGACCTTCATATTGCAGGAGAAGAATGCTCTAGAGTCATACAACTCGGATGTGAACAAGAAGTCGGCGGAGATGGAGCGTCTGCGAGGGTGTATCGAGCGAGATAGGGAGGACGTGGAGCGGTTATCGATGGAGAAGCAGTCGTATGAGGACAGGATCTCCACCATGACTCGAGAGAAAGAAATGCTAGAGGAGACATACAAGACTCTCGACACCAAAGTGAATCATATGAGAAGGTGAGCATGTTTCGACACTGTCTTTATCGGTTATATCAAACACAGTTTTGAATCCAACCAAGCTTTGTCACATAGAGCCAATCTGTTAACATATTTCAAACAACAAAACAAACTTTGTATACCCCTGTCTGCCTGCGCTACATTCTCAAATATCTTCTCTTTCTTCTGCTTTCTTACCGGTATTATATTTCTGTCATTTCTAAGCAATATGCACATTTGGTATACATGTATTAGCTCCACACTGTCCAAAATAGTACTGTGTATTTTGAACTGCAAGGAGAGAAACTATATAAGCTCTGCTTCCGTTTTGATCCTTTCCTATTCTTTGATTTTGTGTGCATGTATTGTTTTGTGAATGTATATAGTGGAATAAATATGTTTAAACCAAACTTTGTTTGAGTAACTGCAGATGAACCCGAGTTAGTGACCTAATTTATTAAACAGCCAACCTGTATCGGTCATATTCTCTAACTGGCATTTCATTTGATTTTATCAACGTTGATTCAATAGTGGCATTCTCTCATGTTCGTATACATGTATAGCTGCAGATTTAGTTTGTTTCCGGGGTGAAGTCGCACCCACAGCTTTGGTCAAATTGAGTCTCTCCTGCTTTTATTAGTAGAGGAAAACCTTGGGGTGCATTTTGGACAGTATTTCAGCGAGCGGACAACTGGGTAGAACCACTGACCCTCTGCAAGCTTCAATAATTAATGTCTGAGTTGATATGAATTGTAATAAATGTGTCTTACTTTTTATATCATTATATTGAAGCATTGAGAGTTTATATCATTATATTCAAGCATCTGTGCATTGAGAGTTTATATCATTATATTGAAGCATCTGTACATTGACAGTTTATATCATTATATTGAAGCATCTGTACATTGAGAGTTTATATCATTATATTGAAGCATCTGTACATTGACAGTTTATATCACGGTTGATAATATCAGGAATAATGTTGCATTGATTGAATTTAGGAGTCAAAACACAATGGAGGAGAAGATCGACAGCACAACACGGCGACTGGAGACGTTAGAGGGAGAGCTACAGAGAAGGGAGAGGGAGATGGAAGACATGAATAGAGGGAAAACTCACATGCAGAAGGAGTTCAACAACCTCAAAAATAGCATCAAAGGTAAACTTGTGTGATTGAGTGTTTGAAGCATCAAAGGTAAACTTGTGTGATTGAGCGTTTGAAGCATCAAAGGTAAACTTGTGTGATTGAGCGTTTGAAGCATCAAAGGTAAACTTGTGTGATTGAGCATTTGATGGTGGGGCTGGAGCTAGCGGGCGACTAATTGTAGTTGTTGAAGGTGGGGCTGGTGCTAGAAGGCGACTAATTGTAGTTGTTGAAGGTGGGGCTGGAGCTAGAAGGCGACTAATTGTAGTTGTTGAAGGTGGGGCTGGAGCTAGAAGGCGACTAATTGTAGTTGTTGAAGGTGGGGCTGGAGCTAGATGGCGACTAATTGTAGTTGTTGAAGGTGGGGCTGGAGCTAGAAGGCGACTAATTGTAGTTGTTGAAGGTGGGGCTGGAGCTAGAAGGCGACTAATTGTAGTTGTTGAAGGTGGGGCTGGAGCTAGAAGGCGACTAATTGTAGTTGTTGAAGGTGGGGCTGGAGCTAGAAGGCGACTAATTGTAGTTGTTGAAGGTGGGGCTGGAGCTAGAAGGCGACTAATTGTAGTTGTTGAAGGTGGGGCTGGAGCTAGATGGCGACTAATTGTAGTTGTTGAAGGTGGGGCTGGAGCTAGAAGGCGACTAATTGTAGTTGTTGAAGGTGGGGCTGGAGCTAGAAGGCGACTAATTGTAGTTGTTGAAGGTGGGGCTGGAGCTAGAAGGCGACTAATTGTAGTTGTTGAAGGTGGGGCTGGAGCTAGAAGGCGACTAATTGTAGTTGTTGAAGGTGGGGCTGGAGCTAGATGGCGACTAATTGTAGTTGTTGAAGGTGGGGCTGGAGCTAGAAGGCGACTAATTGTAGTTGTTGAAGGTGGGGCTGGAGCTAGAAGGCGACTAATTGTAGTTGTTGAAGGTGGGGCTGGAGCTAGAAGGCGACTAATTGTAGTTGTTGAGGTGGGGCTGGAGCTAGAAGGTGACTAATTGTAGTTGTTGAAGGTGGGGCTGGAGCTAGAAGGCAACTAATTGTAGTTGTTGAAGGTGGGGCTGGAGCTAGAAGGCGACTAATTGTAGTTGTTGAAGGTGGGGCTGGAGCTAGAAGGCGACTAATTGTAGTTGTTGAAGGTGGGGCTGGAGCTAGAAGGCGACTAATTGTAGTTGTTGAAGGTGGGGCTGGAGCTAGAAGGCGACTAATTGTAGTTGTTGAAGGTGGGGCTGGAGCTAGAAGGCGACTAATTGTAGTTGTTGAAGGTGGGGCTGGAGCTAGAAGGCGACTAATTGTAGTTGTTGAAGGTGGGGCTGGAGCTAGAAGGCGACCTGGGAGAAGTAGTCTTCCTCAGCCACCTAGTCTTCCTCAGCCACCTAGTCTTCCTCAGCCACCTAGTCTTCCTCAGCATTGTTCGTAAGGAATATATACCGAGGACTTTGTTGAATCACCATACAGGTCCCTAATATACCAACAGTGCCCACATTTGATAGTCTATTTTAAGCCTTGAATTATCATCATATTCTACCAGTAATTCGTGAGATTTGGGTTGTATATATCGCAGCTGTGTAGCACAAATACTTCATTGCAGATGGAAAGAATGAGTTGAAGCTGTATAAAGAACAGATCAGAGATGCAGAGAAAAGCATTGGCCATATAGAACAGGTTTGTCCTCATATAAGATTTCTTCCATTCAGTTTGAAAAAAATCTGATAAATTCTTTAACCCATTTGATTCTGGATACCGTTCAAACAGTATTTGCAAACAACATACAGCCAGATCAGCCGCCATGGAATGTTCTGTCTGATCAGGCTCTATGCTGCTTGCTATTCAGATGATCTTGCTAAGACACTTGGCTATGTAGCAAACAACATAGATCCTGATCAGCACACAGTGTCACGCTGAGTCTCACGCTGCGGCTGATCTGGATCTATGTTATTTGCAAAAGCCTTTAAATGTATCCAGAATGAAATGGGTTAAAGAAACACTGTTTACATATATTTAAAGTCACATTACATCGTAAACAAATGCATTTTTTACATTTAAATAACATTGCTACTACTTTGTGATATAGAAACTTTGTTTTAGCGCCCTGGAATTTTCTTTAAGCTGTGCATTAATATCTAATACATTCTCTAGCAATTAAGAGATACAAGTTTACAAAGAGATGATGCGAAACTGGAGATGGAGCGGCTGAACGAAGGAATACGCCAGTCTCGGATCACTCACGATGACTGTATCCGACAGCAACGACAGAGAGAGGAGGAGCTACAAGACCTGATGCGTACCATGGATGAACGCGAAATAGAATACCAGGAAACCAGGAAGGTATGTCGACAAAGGATTATGGTTTATTGGCTTAACCAATCAATATTTCATATTCAAGTATAATTGCTGTATTAAATATATGTTATATTTCGGGTTTTACGCCTGCATCAGCACCATTTTGGGCTATATCGCCGGCGGGCAGTTTACCTAACAACACCTTTCCTGGGCAGGCTCCAGTACTTGGGTGCATCAACCCCCATAAGAAACTGCCAACTTTTTCATATAAATGAGACAGTGCCTGAACGGGGCTAGAACCCGTGACCATCAGTGATGATAGGTTACAGTGGTATACAAGTCAGCGACCGTAACCACTCGACCACAGGCGGACCAATTGCTGTATTAAATTTAACACAATGATAAAGAAAAGATTTTAGGAGTTATTGAATTTTGAACAGATTTTCCTTGTAATAAAATAGAAGTTCTAACATGGCTTGGAGCTAGATGGAGACTTGGGAGAAGAAATACTCTCCATTATTACTAAGATAGGAATTTGTGCCTATTATTTGCCGTTATTTGCCTACTACAATTGGTTAGGCACTGTGTGATGCAGCGTGTCCTAATCCAACATAACATTTATACACATTCAACGTTTATTTTTCAGTCTTTGAATAAAGTAAGAAAGGATGTCGAAAAAGAAGAAAGTAAATTGCAGAAGGTAAGCCTCTAACCATAGCCCTATATTATCCTGATTGGTTATCCACAAAACACAGGGTATAGGATAGATAACAAGAAAATAACCTATCTTCCTATATAACCTCTAACCTATACTCTCTTCTTGCATTGGTAATCCAGAACACTCAGGTTACCGTAACAAGAAAGCATTACCAAACTAGCACTTTCCAAAAAATGCCATATCAACAATGTTTATGTAACAGAAATGTGGGGATACAGTGAATACCAAACTAGCACTATCCAAAAAATGCCATATCAACAATGGTTATGTGACAGAAATGTGGATACATTCAATACCAAACTAGCACTCTCCAAAAAATGCCATATCAACAATGTTTATGTAACAGAAATGTGGGGATACAGTCAATACCAAACTAACTATTTTTAAATAAGGAACAGGTTTTTGTCTCTGCCGTGCATCGAGGCTGCAATATTCAGTGCCGTTTGTTCGTCGACATACATGTATGTACGAATATTTATAGTATCAACTTGTAAATGTTTCTATTGTGGTATCTCTTCTTATCAATTGGTGATGGTTTAGTTTTGATCCCCCAACCCAATTCTTTCAGCTTGTTTCCACAGCCAATTTCCAGCTAGATAATATACGTACTGACCTCAATACCAAGCAGAAAGAGCTCACGCTCGCCTCAGCTGATATACTGAACCTCAAGGTAATGTCGTGTGAATTATGATTCAAACTCTGTAGTAATGTCGTGTGAATTATGATTCAAACTCCGACTAGTAATGTCGTGTGAATTATGTATTCAAACTCTGTAGTAATGTCGTGTGAATTATGTATTCAAACTCTGTAGTAATGTCGTGTGAATTATGTATTCAAACTCCGTAATAATATCGTGTGAATTATGTATTTAAACTCTGTAGTAATGTCGTGTGAATTATGTATTCAAACTCTGTAGTAATATCGTGTGAATTATATATTCAAACTCTGTAGTAATATCGTGTGAATTATGTATTCAAACTCTGTAGTAATATTGTGTGAATTATGTATTTAAACTCTGTAGTAATATCGTGTGAATTATGTATTCAAACTCTGTAGTAATGTCGTGTGAATTATATATTCAAACTCTGTAATAATATTGTGTGAATTATGTATTTAAACTCTGTAGTAATGTCGTGTGAATTATATATTCAAACTCTGTAATAATATTGTGTGAATTATGTATTTAAACTCTGTAGTAATGTCGTGTGAATTATATATTCAAACTCTGTAATAATATTGTGTGAATTATGTATTTAAACTCTGTAGTAATGTCGTGTGAATTATATATTCAAACTCTGTAGTAATATCGTGTGAATTATATATTCAAACTAGCGATGGCAACGAATGGTGATTTTGGCAATCGAATGATCTTCCGAACGAATATTCGCTCATTTCTTGTACACATTTTCTACTTTTTGTTTTGAAACACTGTGACATAGCACCGTTTCCGGTTTCTGAATGAAAATGGTGGCTTGGTTGAAACATTGAACATTCATTACATGTGGGGGACAGCATTTCCGACCATTGTGAGTGCAAACAGCACGTGTCATAACAAATAAATACGACCCGTGTTGATTGTTCATTAACAACTGAATCAAAGTAGTTGACTAGGGTGGGTACGAGATTCTAAGATTTCTCTCTATCATTTGTATGGGAAAGTTGGAAGAAATAACAATATTTATAATTTCAAGAATATTAATTATGCAACACACTCTTTGTTTTGGCTTCCGATAGAACGGGAACCGGACCGTCCAGAAAGTTCCGTGCTACTTGCTGATATGTGTGTTGATTTCGACCCCGCCATCCATGAAGCCAGTGTCAATTCCTTTCGTTTGTTCTTGCACAAAGTTGATTACTGTCAAAGTACATGACTTCAGCTAAACTAATTAGTAGAACCTGTAACTATGAGCAACGATCCCCCGAATGACCCTAATAAAATTAACAGTCTTTCAGATGGGACTTTAAACCGAGGTTTTGTGTTGTGCACGTAAAAGAACCAGAGGAGACTCTGGAATTGGTCTCTGTCTGTATCATTGCACTATCCTCCAAAAATCTAAAATGGCTAATATCTTCAGGAGGCATCGCTCATATGGGCAACCGGTAGCAACGATAAATAAACGTAAAACACACACGCCATTCTTTTGTGTTTTAATGTTAATTGATTGAACATTAAACAGCTCTATCATTTTAATTGTATTCAAACTTAATGTAGAAAAAAAAAATACAAAAATGTCAATTTATATTCGAATACGATTTTAACATTCCAATATTCAGATTTCCGAATGAATATTCGAACATACGTTGCCATCCCTAATTTAAACATAGTAATATCGTGTGAATTATGTATTTAAACATAGTAATATCGTGTGAATTATGTATTTAAACATAGTGATATCGTGTGAATTATGTATTTAAACATAGTGATATCGTGTGAATTATGTATTTAAACATAGTGATATCGTGTGAATTATGTATTTAAACATAGTGATATCGTGTGAATTATGTATTTAAACATAGTGATATCGTGCGAATTATGTATTTAAACATAGTGATATCGTGCGAATTATGTATTTAAGCATAGTAATATCGTGCGAATTATGTATTTAAACATAGTAATATCGTGCGAATTATGTATTTAAGCATAGTAATATCATGTGAATTATGTATTTAAACATAGTAATATCGTGTGAATTATGTATTTAAACATAGTAATATCGTGTGAATTATGTATTTAAGCATAGTAATATCATGTGAATTATGTATTTAAACATAGTAATATCGTGTGAATTATGTATTTAAACGTAGTAATATCGTGTGAATTATGTATTTAAACGTAGTACATGTAATAGCATTTTCTTTCACTGAGAAAACTCAATCACTGATGATGAATGATTTTAGCATAATTTTCCACATAATGGAACCAAAAAATCGTAAAAAAATAAGGCAAATGGAACAGTACAAACGGCAATCTTTTATTTTAAACATAATAATTACTTTTTTATGTATTTGATTATTGCATCATGATAATTATTGCATCATGGTAATTATTGCATCATGATAATTATTGCATCATGATAATTATTGCATCATGATAATTATTGCATCACGATAATTATTGCATCATGGTAATTATTGCATCATGATAATTATTGCATCATGGTAATTATTGCATCATGATAATTATTGCATCATGATAATTATTGCATCATGATAATTATTGCATCACGATAATTATTGCATCACGATAATTATTGCATCACGGTAATTATTGCATCACGATAATTATTGCATCATGGTAATTATTGCATCATGATAATTATTGCATCATGATAATTATTGCATCATGATAATTATTGCATCATGGTAATTATTGCATCATGATAATTATTGCATCACGATAATTATTGCATCACGATAATTATTGCATCACGATAATTATTGCATCACGATAATTATTGCATCATGGTAATTATTGCATCATGGTAATTATTGCATCATGCATCATGATAATTATTGCATCATGATAATTATTGCATCATGATTTTCAGAAAGAGGCAGAGAAAATGGAATTAAATGAACACAAACTGTCCGAATGTGAAAAACTGATCAGAGATTTAAGTAAGTTGAATTGTGATTATTAGGTGTGTATACAGGTTCAGATTTACCCGTGCAATTATTTTATTGATATGTATTGATTGATATTTGATTTATCATCAGATATTTATCTCTTAAGAGAAATGAATACGTATTACCAGGGCTTCTAAAATCGCCGGTCTCACGGTCCAGGACCGAATTTTAAACTGGCGGACTAGTTGTAGCAACCAAAAAGTCATAAAAAATCGGTCCAGAAAATTGTTGAAAAAGCCAAGAAATTGGTCAAATACATTTTGCTAAAAACCCTAAAATTTGTAAATATAATCCCTCGATAAGGTGATCGATATGTCTAAGATCGATATATCTAAGATCGATATATCTAAGATCGATATGTCTAAGATCGATATATCTAAGATCGATATGTCTAAGATCGATATGTCTAAGATCGATATGTCTAAGATCGATATATCTGAGATCGATATATCTAAGATCGATATGTCTAAGATCGATATATCTAAGATCGATATGTCTAAGATCGCTATGTCTAAGATCGATATATCTAAGATCGATATGTCTAAGATCGATATGTCTAAGATTGCTATGTCTAAGATCGCTATGTCTAAGATCGATATGTCTAAGATCGATATGTCTAAGATCGCTATGTCTAAGATCGCTATGTCTAAGATCGCTATGTCTAAGATCGATATGCGACCTGCTTGACTGATCCATGTTGATTGCCCCTATTATCTGATAATCCCAAAGCTATAATTAATTTGAGACAGATGTTTTCCCCGAGGCACTAAATTGTCAAACTGTAATTTATATAAGGGAGGCAACCGCTATGTAGCTTTTTAAAAAATTACAACTGGTGCGTGTCTAAAAATAGATATGGAATATCCGTGTTTTGTTTCTAGAAAGTAATTTTGCATACAGTGTTGATCAGTTGATGTCATAGGCAGCCGATTGCATAGATATGCCCTTGCAGCTCTGACATATATACATGTACTCGATCAACTTGACCCTCGGCCTCGTCTTATGCCACAGTACCCCTGGCCGTATTACACTGCGATTTTCGATTTTAATGAATGACCCGCACATAACTGTTCAAATATCAACTTTACAATAAAAGCCATGTTTTAAAAAATGATTAAAAAAACACCGATTGTACATATTTCTATGGGGCGGGTAACAAAAATATTAGAATGACGATTTTGGCCTGGACCGATTTGGTTTTGAAATTTTTAGAAGCCCTGTGTATTACAGTAATATATCTTATTGCAAGGTATGGGACAGTGATTTAGTGGTATGTAACCGGTGCATAGTTCCAAGATGTGGGACAGTGATTTAGTGGGTTGTAACCAGTGCATAGTTCCAAGATGTGGGACAGTGATTTAGTGGATTGTAACCAGTGCATAGTTCCAAGATGTGGGACAGTGATTTAGTGGGTTGTAACCAGTGCATAGTTCCAAGATGTGGGACAGTGATTTAGTGGGTTGTAACCAGTGCATAGTTCCAAGATGTGGGACAGTGATTTAGTGGGTTGTAACCAGTGCATAGTTCCAAGATGTGGGACAGTGATTTAGTGGGTTGTAACCAGTGCATAGTTCCAAGATGTGGGACAGTGATTTAGTGGATTGTAACCAGTGCATAGTTCCAAGATGTGGGACAGTGATTTAGTGGGTTGTAACCAGTGCATAGTTCCAAGATGTGGGACAGTGATTTAGTGGGTTGTAACCAGTGCATAGTTCCAAGATCTGGGACAGTGATTTAGTGGGTTGTAACCAGTGCATAGTTCCAAGATGTGGGACAGTGATTTAGTGGGTTGTAACCAGTGCATAGTTCCAAGATGTGGGAGTGATTTAGTGGATTGTAACCAGTGCATAGTTCCAAGATGTGGGACAGTGATTTAGTGGGTTGTAACCAGTGCATAGTTCCAAGATGTGGGACAGTGATTTAGTGGGTTGTAACCAGTGCATAGTTCCAAGATGTGGGACAGTGATTTAGTGGATTGTAACCAGTGCATTGTTCCAAGATGTAGGACAGTGATTTAGTGGGTTGTAACCAGTGCATAGTTCCAAGATGTGGGACAGTGATTTAGTGGGTTGTAACCAATGCATAGTTCCAAGATGTGGGACAGTGATTTAGTGGATTGTAACCAGTGCATAGTTCCAAGATGTAGGACAGTGATTTAGTGGATTGTAACCAGTGCATAGTTCCCAGATGTAGGACAGTGATTTAGTGGATTGTAACCAGTGCATAGTTCCCAGATGTGGGACAGTGATTTAGTGGATTGTAACCAGTGCATTGTTCCAAGATGTGGGACAGTGATTTAGTGGATTGTAACCAGTGCATTGTTCTAAGATGTAGGACAGTGATTTAGTGGATTGTAACCAGAGCATAGTTCCAAGATGTGGGACAGTGATTTAGTGGATTGTAACCAGTGCATAGTTCCCAGATGTGGGACAGTGATTTAGTGGATTGTAACCAGTGCATAGTTCCCAGATGTGGTACAGTGATTTAGTGGATTGTAACCAGTGCATAGTTCCCAGATGTAGGACAGTGATTTAGTGGATTGTAACCAGTGCATAGTTCCAAGATGTAGGACAGTGATTTAGTTAATTGTAACCAGTGCATAGTTCCCAGATGTGGGACAGTGATTTAGTGGATTGTAACCAGTGCATAGTTCCAAGATGTGGGACAGTGCTTTAGTGGATTGTAACCAGTGCATAGTTCCCAGATGTGGGACAGTGATTTAGTGGATTGTAACCAGTGCATAGTTCCCAGATGTGGGACAGTGATTTAGTGGATTGTAACCAGTGCATAGTTCCAAGATGTGGGACAGTGCTTTAGTGGATTGTAACCAGTGCATAGTTCCCAGATGTGGGACAGTGATTTAGTGGATTGTAACCAGTGCATAGTTCCAAGATGTGGGACAGTGCTTTAGTGGATTGTAACCAGTGCATAGTTCCCAGATGTGGGACAGTGATTTAGTGGATTGTAACCAGTGCATAGTTCCCAGATGTGGGACAGTGATTTAGTGGATTGTAACCTAACCAGTGCATTGTTCCCAGATGTAGGACAGTGATTTAGTGGATTGTAACCAGTGCATAGTTCCAAGATGTAGGACAGTGATTTAGTGGATTGTAACCAGTGCATTGTTCCCAGATGTGGGACAGTGATTTAGTGGATTGTAACCAGTGCATAGTTCCCAGATGTAGGACAGTGATTTAGTGGATTGTAGCCAGTGCATAGTTCCCATATGTGGGACAGTGATTTAGTGGATTGTAACCAGTGCATAGTTCCAAGATGTAGGACAGTGATTTAGTGGATTGTAACCAGTGCATTGTTCCCAGATGTAGGACAGTGATTTAGTGGATTGTAGCCAGTGCATAGTTCCCAGATGTGGGACAGTGATTTAGTGGATTGTAACCAGTGCATAGTTCCAAGATGTAGGACAGTGATTTAGTGGATTGTAACCAGTGCATTGTTCCCAGATGTAGGACAGTGATTTAGTGGATTGTAACCAGTGCATAGTTCCAAGATGTAGGACAGTGATTTAGTGGATTGTAACCAGTGCATAGTTCCCAGATGTGGGACAGTGATTTAGTGGATTGTAACCAGTGCATAGTTCCCAGATGTGGGACAGTGATTTAGTGGATTGTAACCAGTGCATAGTTCCCAGATGTGGGACAGTGATTTAGTGGATTGTAACCAGTGCATAGTTCCCAGATGTGGGACAGTGATTTAGTGGATTGTAGCCAGTGCATAGTTCCCAGATGTGGGACAGTGATTTAGTGGATTGTAACCAGTGCATAGTTCCCAGATGTGGGACAGTGATTTAGTGGATTGTAGCCAGTGCATAGTTCCAAGATGTGGGACAGTGATTTAGTGGATTGTAACCAGTGCATTGTTCCCAGATGTGGGACAGTGATTTAGTGGATTGTAGCCAGTGCATAGTTCCCAGATGTGGGACAGTGATTTAGTGGATTGTAACCAGTGCATAGTTCCCAGATGTGGGACAGTGATTTAGTGGATTGTAGCCAGTGCATAGTTCCCAGATGTGGGACAGTGATTTAGTGGATTGTAACCAGTGCATAGTTCCCAGATGTGGGACAGTGATTTAGTGGATTGTAGCCAGTGCATATTTTGTTGTGTCCCCTCCATCTTTTAATTAAACTGATTGACCTGTTTTGGAATAACTTCATAAAGGGGGCATACTATGTTTTACAAACATATATTGTTAACAAATTATCTCCCTTTATGGGTATTTATTTGAAATATCATCAATAACTTTGTAAATGTTTGATTGTTAACAGAAGTTTCATTTGAACTATAAGTTTTTTATTAACAGAAGTTTCATTTGAACTATAAGTTTTTTATTAACAGAAGTTTCATTTGAACTATAAGTTTTGGTTTTTTTAGTTGAAGATATTGAAACACATTGAAGGAATGTTTTCAGATCAGGAAGTCCAGGACCGCAATGAGGAGAAGAATGAACTTGCCAAGGCTCTGACGAGATCGTACGAGGAACTGCAGAAGTTACGTACTGAGTCGGCACAGGTCTGTATCAGGGCCTATTTACACTGTTAAACATGTGTCTGTAACCTACTTAGCTAATTTTCTAATAGTTTTCAGACTTTTGCTCCAATCCAGACATGTCAGCATTCTATATTGTACTGAGTTAACACAGGAGATTACAGAGTCTACTAAAAACAGACTAAGTGCTTTTTTATGTTTCTTTTTTATACGTCTTATACGTATTTATTGTCGCCCCTGGGTAATCGGCCCTCTGGTTAATCTGGGCGACATTTAGTTTATACAAATTTATTTTAGCTCGATTGCAAAACAAGTTCTTACAACTTATATTAATCACTCTTTCCACGTTTCCAGAGGTATATTAGTAATTTCTTTTTGGAGGATAGTGCAAGAAGATACAGAAGATTCTCCAATTGCAGAAGCCTCCGTTGTTATTTCACATGCCCGGTGTATAGCACCGATACATGCCCGGTGTATAGCACCGATACACGAGACCTTGGTGTATAGTCCCATCTGCCCGGTGTATAGCACCCATGCATGAGACCTTGGTGTATAGTCCCATCTGCCCGGTGTATAGCACCGATACACCAGACCTTGGTATATAGTCCCATCTGCCCGGTGTATAGCACCGATACACCAGACCTTGGTATATAGTCCCATCTGCCCGGTGTATAGCACCGATACACCAGACCTTGGTATATAGTCCCATCTGCCTGGTGTATAGCACCGATACACGAGACCTTGGTGTATAGTCCCATCTCCCGGTTTATAGCACCGATACACGAGACCTTGGTGTATAGTCCCATCTGCCCGGTGTATAGCACCGATACACGAGACATTGGTATATAGTCCCATCTGCCTGGTGTATAGCACCGATACACGAGACCTTGGTATATAGTCCCATCTGTCCGGTGTATAGCATCGATACATGAGACCTTGGTGTATAGTCCCATCTGCCCGGTGTATAGCACCGATACATGAGACCTTGGTGTATAGTCCCATCTGCCTGGTGTATAGCACCGATACATGAGACCTTGGTGTATAGTCCCATCTGCCTGGTGTATAGCACCGATACATGAGACCTTGGTGTATAGTCCCATCTGCCCGGTGTATAGCACCGATACATGAGACCTTGGTATATAGTCCCATCTGCCCGGTGTATAGCACCGATACATGAGACCTTGGTGTATAGTCCCATCTGCCCGGTGTATAGCACCGATACACGAGACCTTGGTGTATAGTCCCATCTGCCCGGTGTATAGCACCGATACACGAGACCTTGGTATATAGTCCCATCTCCCCGGTGTATAGCACCGATACACGAGACCTTGGTGTATAGTCCCATCTGTCCGGTGTATAGCATCGATACATGAGACCTTGGTGTATAGTCCCATCTCCCCGGTTTATAGCACCGATACACGAGACCTTGGTGTATAGTCCCATCTCCCCGGTGTATAGCACCGATACACGAGACCTTGGTATATAGTCCCATCTGTCCGGTGTATAGCATCGATACATGAGACCTTGGTGTATAGTCCCATCTCCCGGTTTATAGCACCGATACACGAGACCTTGGTGTATAGTCCCATCTGCCTGGTGTATAGCACCGATACACGAGACCTTGGTGTATAGTCCCATCTGCCCGGTGTATAGCTCCGATACACGAGACCTTGGTGTATAGTCCCATCTGAACCGGCGTCATATAGCCTGAACTGTGCTAATGCGCCATTAAACCAAATACTCACCCAATCTGAACCACTGTTAAAATATCTCTTAAAATCACTGTCAGACGGGGATCGAACAAGTGTTTATAACCTACTTCATATATATACCAGTCTACTCAAAAACTACGGGCACATGGTGGGTTGTTTGTTAGACTGGTACCCTACACGGTTACAAACGAATATGACCTGGTAGAGTCTAATAAACTGTGTTCAATGATTGCACTTGGTATCCAACTCCAACGCTACATCCAATCAGGACTAGAGCTGGGACGAGTAGTCGGGTGCTGGCTCGGGTAATGCTACTAACCGGTTACGAAATTATTACCCGACCACTATTACAGCATATTTTAGCACAGAACCTATACATTTCATTACTGTCAAGGTTGAGGGATGTCAAGCATTAAATACAAGGGAAGAAACGACCGCGTGTACCCAGGTACCTGGCGGGTAATAGATTTCGGGTATGAAATTAGTCTATACAAATTTATTTTAGCTCGATTGCGAAACAAGTTCTTATAACTTATATTAATCACTCTCGTGATCTCATTCCTGATGGAATCCATCGCCACGAGGGAGAGAGAAGAGGCAACGTGGAAATTAAATGCCTTGCCTAAGGGCACAATCGTAATGGCTCCAACGGGGCTCGAACTCCGGACCTTTCGCACCTGAAGCGAACGCGCATCCACTGCGCTATCACGACTTCCGGGTATGAAATTACTACCCAGCACTAAGTAGGACGTTGCATCATGTGTTTGTTTTGCCAGTGTATTGTATGTTTCTTGTACATTCAGGAGCAGGAAAGGTTAACTATAGACCGAATGCAGTTGGAGAATACATTGAAGGATATGCAAGAACAGCTAGAACGTGCTAAAAGGGTAACACATTCTACATAGTACATTCTACCACTACACAATATCTGTAAATCTCTGCACAATACCTGTAAATCTCTGCACAATACCTGTAAATCTACACAATACCTGTAAATCTACACAATACCTGTAAATCTACACAATACCTGTAAATCTGCACAATACCTGTAAATCTACACAACACAATACCTGTAAATCTACACCTGTAAATATACACAATACCTGTAAATCTATACAATACCTGTAAATCTGCTCAATACCTGTAAATCTGCACAATACCTGTAAATCTCTGCACAATACCTGTAAATCTGTAAATCTCTGCACAATACCTGTAAATCTACACAATATCTGTAAATCTACACAATACCAGTAAATCTGCACAATACCTGTAAATCTGCACAATACCTGTAAATCTGCACAATACCTGTAAATCTGCACAATACCTGTAAATCTGCACAATACCTGTAAATCTGCACAATACCTGTAAATCTGCACAATACCTGTAAATCTACACAATACCTGTAAATCTACACAATACCTGTAAATCTACACAATACCTGTAAATCTACACAATACCTGTAAATCTACACAATACCTGTAAATCTGCACAATACCTGTAAATCTACACAATACCTGTAAATTTACACAATACCTGTAAATCTACACAATACCTGTAAATCTGCACATCTGCACAATACCTGTAAATCTGCACAATACCTGTAAATCTACACAATACCTGTAAATCTACACAATACCTGTAAATCTACACAATACCTGTAAATCTGCACAATACCTGTAAATCTGCACAATACCTGTAAATCTGCACAATACCTGTAAATCTACACAATACCTGTAAATCTGCACAATACCTGTAAATCTACACAATACCTGTAAATCTGCACAATACCTGTAAATCTACACAATACCTGTAAATCTACACAATACCTGTAAATCTGCACAATACCTGTAAATCTACACAATACCTGTAAATCTACACAATACCTGTAAATCTGCACAATACCTGTAAATCTGCACAATACCTGTAAATCTCTGCACAATACCTGTAAATCTGTAAATCTCTGCACAATACCTGTAAATCTACACAATATCTGTAAATCTACACAATACCTGTAAATCTACACAATACCTGTAAATCTACACAATACCTGTAAATCTGCACAATACCTGTAAATCTGCACAATACCTGTAAATCTGCACAATACCTGTAAATCTGCACAATACCTGTAAATCTGCACAATACCTGTAAATCTACACAATACCTGTAAATCTGCACAATACCTGTAAATCTGCACAATACCTGTAAATCTACACAATTCCTGTAAATCTACATAGACTCTAGCAACAACAGATCTGTAGTCCAGTGGTAACACGCTGGACTGATAATCCAGGGATCGCAGGGTCGATCCCCCGTCTGACCCTAATAAAATTAACAGTCTTTCTGATGGGACGTTAAACCGAGGTCTTGTGTCGGTGCTTTACACCGTGCACGTAACACAACCAGAGGAGACTCTGGAATGGGTCTCTGTCTGTATCATTACACTATCCTCCAAAAATCTAAAATGACTAATCTCTTCAGGAGGCGTCGCTCATATGGGCAACCGGTAGCGACGATAAATAAACGTAAAACACACGCACACATATGCCAAACAGATATACAAGCCAGAGTTATCTTACTCTTAATCTTGAATATAAGGATAGCCGATATTAAAGATTGGGGTCTGGACAAATCATTTCGGATTCAACGAACACTATGATACACCACAAGGCTTGACACTATACATACATATAGATAGGATCCTACACTCATGGTGATTTGGTTAGCTTAACCCTTTCAACACTACAGGCCTCTAAATAGACTTACAAAAAGTGTAGATCCAGATGAGCCGGCTCGTGACGAGCCGTCTCATCAGGATCTGCACTTTTTGCCAGTAATATTACTATTTTTAGACCAAAATTACCCATTTTGATAAATGAGCTGGTCCACACACTCAAATACGGTATAAGAAACCTATTTACACGTCTGTTATCTGTTTGTTCTGCCTACAGTGTGCTAAAGGAGAAATTTGCATACACGTTTTGTATATTTTGTGTTGCAGGAGATACACCAGATGCAGAAACGGTCGAGTTCTCAGGTGACGGAACTCCAAACACTGGCCGAGGATCAGTTTAATCGAGCCAATAAACTCACCGACGAACTTACCAAATTGAAAGCTAAAAAGGTAAATTACATACCATATATGAACTTGATCCAGTGCCTGATACACTTTTAACCCATTTCATTCTGGATACATTTAAAGGCTTTTGCAAACAACATAGATCCAGATCAGCCGCAGCGTGACGCTGCGTGCTGATCAGGATCTATGTTGTTTGCTACATAGCCAAGTGTCTTAGCAAGATCATCTGAATAGCAAACAGCATAGAGCCTGATCAGACGGCAGGTTCCGGGGCGGTTGATCTGGCTCTATGTTCTTTGCAAATACTGTTTGAACGGTATCCAGAATTAAATGGGTTAAAGGAATAATCCTGTTCAAACTGACTGCCATAATTTCCAAAACTGCCATAATTTCCAAAACAATTGCTATCATACAATTGTATTTATTGAAAAACCAGTTTTGTTGTTTTTTTTTCATTTTGAGGTCCCTATCCGGGTAGCCCCAAGATCAGACAAATATTTGGCTGAACAAGAACGAACAGTCCGTACGTGTGACTGTATGTGTCATCAGACGCAAATAATCGCCAATTATTCCTTTCAGTTTTCAATAAACAGTAATTATCTTAATCAGGGACCATATCCGGGGGCCAATAATCCACATGCTGGACCATAAGTGTGAAAATAATTATTTTTTACGGATATTCTAAAATAAACACATGATTGGCAGGTTGTACCGCGTATATCGTTTGATCGCTTAAGATGAAGAAAAAAATTTGGCAGGTGCATTCCATATACGGATATGCTGCCTCGTCTGTCAACAGAGGAAACTGTCTATAAACGTTACATGTTTGTTTAATAATTATCTCATTAAAATGAATAAATAAAGTATTTTTCATTTACCCGGTTAGCTTTTGTTTGCAATGTTTTTATCACATACCGTAATAAGATAATTTAGCATCAGTTTTCGGACACGCCTCATCACGTGTCAGTACCATTCTCATAATGCCGTAAATAAATATGTACAGTGGAACCTCCCAAAACCGGACCCTCTAAATCGGAATACTCCCAAAACCGGACGTTTTTGAAAGTCCCGAATTGTTTCTTCTTTATTTCTTACATAAAATCACTCTGAAAACCGGAACCTCTCAACTCCGGAAACCGGACGAAAACTTTGCATAATTTGGGTACAGTTTGATGTAATTTCACCTACCAAAACCGTAACAACTTTTAGGCGACATAGGTCTTCATCAATAAACTAAAAAGTGTTGAATTTGTTTGTGTATTCCGTCATAAATTGACACGCTGCTGACACTTTCCAATCTCGTTTTTAACGTTGCGCGTTTGATCTATGAACGTGTGATAATCGCGCAAGATTATAAGATGTCAGGCTGATTGATGACTACTGCAATTAGCACTCATGTACAGTTAATTTGTCGGCTAACTGGGGGATTATGTTATAATCACGTGTAGATTACTATCCTATAGGCAATTATAAAACTTGTTTGATAACGAATAAAGGATTTTGTGAATCTCGTAATTTATTGTTTGATCACCTGTGAAAGCACAATATAATCCAGTCACACAAGATAATTATGATTTTCGCAACTTTTGACCATTTGTTTTACAAAATAATATTTAAAGAACTGTTTTTCAAAAATATTTCATCACTTTATAAAGGCATATGTACTTTATAAAGGTTATATGCAGTTTTGAAAACACATCAATAAAAAACCTCTAAAAACCGGAAACCTCTGTAAACCGGACTTTTTATCCAGTCCCGAAGATGTCCGGTTTAGAGAGATTCCACTGTACTACTATTTAATCTTTGTAGTTTTACAGTTATTACTATAAAATTATTTGTAATTGTATAATTTTGTATAGAATTATTCCAGACATTGTACTTTTTATTAATATTTCAATTTCCCCCAAAACTATGGAACTGTATTATCATTATTTTGTAGACTTTAGTTACTTTACAACAATCAACGGATGCGCGTTCGCTTCAGGTGCGAAAGATCCGGAGTTTGAGCCCCACTGGAGCCGTTACGATTGTGCCCTTAGGCAAGGCATTTAAATTCCACATTGCCTCTTCTCTCTCCTTCATGGCGATGGATTCCATCAGGAATGAGGTCTCGAGAGTGATTAATATAAGTTGAAAGAACTTGTTTCGCAATCGAGCTAAAATAAATTTGTATAAACTAAGTTGTAACATCAATGCAGTACTACTATATGAATTTCCTTCGTTGGGGTGGATGTAAGGCGTATCCAGGTCCACCCAAAATACATCATTGTATTGTATGTTTTCCAATAATGTGTTGTTATTCCACCGGTTGAAAGCAGTGGAATAACACATTTTATTTCTCGCTGCTTTGCACGTGTTATATACATAGCCGGTGTATACTGAAATGTTGTCTGGGCGAACATTTTCGAACTCAAACTGTCAATGATGTCATTGAATACGTCATATGACATCATTAATTTTATGCTCATCTAAATACGACGTTCTAGCGCCATTAAATTTTAGCACCACTCATAATAATAATGCTCTATTCGGTGAAATATAATTTGATCACTGAAAGAAACAGCTGTCCTCTAATTATATTCATGCTTAGTGCTAAAATAAGTTGTGTAGGATGACATTTTCCAGGAAACTGACCAGTCACAGATAACGTTATCTGATGTTACCAATCAGAATACAGAACATGGTTACTATGACGATAATAAACCATCGTCACCAGTTGAGGTGCTCTATGCTCCCCTTATGTACAAATACCGTATTTATTCTACATTAAAGATGCCTCCAATGTCACAGAAAACACTGATCTATTTTCATACTGATCAATGCCTTTCTCTTAGATTTACCAAATATTTTTAAAAAGTTAAAATTTGTACTAAAACATGAAATACATATCTAATTACCGGGTAATGCCCTCTCCCCTTGGAAATGACAATGCATGCCTTTAGTTTAAACATATTTATTTTCTGTCAATACATGATTGTATAAAACAACTGATATAAGGAATTGGACAGAAAGCTGTATAGCTTATGATTGTAATGCCAGGGCCTTTATTTGAATAAATACGGTAGATGTTTTTTGGATGATGATAATACATAGAATATTCTCATTTCATCAGACAATCTTCAGAGAATTATTTTCGCTCATCCAATAATCCGCTTTTAGGATCGCTCTCCGTGGGAACGCCGTTACGATTGTACCCTTAGGCAAGGCATTTAATTTCCACGTTGCCTCTTCTCTCTCCCTCATGGCGATGGATTCCATCAGGAATGAGGTCTCGAGAGTGATTAATATAAGTTATAAGATCTTGTTTCGCAATCGAGCTAAAATAAATTTGTATAAATTAAATTAAAGCACCAGAAGCCTTGTATCCTAGGACCAAGTCATGTACCTCTATCATAGGAACCCACCCTCTGTATAAAAATACACATGTAGTGTGTTTGTACAGGGGGTGTCCTAGGATGAAGGTACACTTGGTGCCTTATTGATTACATTTCAAGATCCTGTGGTCAAAAATTAATGACGAACCTCTTGTTTGAAATCACAATTTTGAAAAGTTGAATATGCACCATTTTTTATTTTACAAAGCGTGAGTCTGATGGGATGAATTAGAATGACCTGTTTGGTTAATCACCTTTTGATCTTGTTTTAGACTGGAATGTTTTTATTTTCCTTCTTATTTTCTGTAGTAGAGTGTGATTTAACCCTTTCCTTCATAGAGATTTGGGTTAATATACTATTATATCTCCATACAAAAGACTGCCATTTAGCTATCATGCAGTGGATAAGTAGTGGCCATATCTATCCCACCTCCATATATATTACTGGGGCTACATGATAGTCTGGCCTTTATTATGAACATTGGTTTGGCTACTACATTGTCAATGTATGTCATATTGGTAATGGCGTCAAGAGGTGCTTCTATGAGGGAAAGGGTTAAACAACTCTTTATTTTAACTCTATCGGAATTAGATTGTGTGTACCTCTATAGATAGATTCTAATCACATAGTCTGTGCAGGTTGAACTGTCAGTTTTTAGGGGTCAGTCGAAGATATATGCAGTTGACGTATGTTGTTAAAATAGAATTTAGAAATGTTACCCTTACCTAGAAATTTCATTTGTTTGGTTTAGGTTACTCTAACAGTTCAATGTGCCCTGCTATACTTTGCCTGTTCTAAATAACAGTAAATCTCCCTCCTACCCCTTCCCAATTGAGGAGCTTACCTCCCAGTACCCATTTACTTATGGTCAGTTGTTTGTATCACATGCCTTATTAACCCATTCAACACCAAGTAACTCACATGGACTGGTCCATGATATTCATAAACCAATAAATGAATCAGAAAATCACATTTGGACCAGTTCATTTATCAAAATGGGTAATTTTGTCTAAAAATAGTCATATCACTGGCAAAAAGTGCAGATCCTGATGAGACGGCTCGTCACGAGCCGGCTCATCTGGATCTACACTTTTTGTAAGCCTATTTAGAGGTCTGTGGTGCTGAAAGGGTTAATACCCGATTACCATGTGTTCCAACCTACCCATCTAACTAAAACTGAAGGTAAGAAAACTGCGATTTAGTTTCTTGTCTTTACAAGGAACAAAATTAATGATGGTATCTTATCAGATTTGAAGTCTATCCTGTCGAACCACTAGGCCTTCCTATTTTATGAAGCATTATTCCATTCAAATTGCTCTAAAACGGTTTTACTGTTACATCCGAATGAAAGATAAGATGGTTTTATCTCATTAAATATAATCCGTATATCTCTGCATAATTGGGAGATCAAAATCACAATGTGGCGCTTTGTACTTTTTCGATTCATCCGAGTGACAAGTCACAATTTAATTATTATACGTTATGCGAGCTGGCAGCTTCATCTTCATCTTACATTAGGCCATGGGAGAAACAAACAAAATTATGATCTTTTAATTAACGTGACTTTTTTGCATTATGAACTTTGTCCGCCTCCGTGGTCGAGTGGTTACGGTCGCTGACTTGTATACCACTGTAAGCTATCATCACTGATGGTCACGGGTTCGAGCCCCGCTCAGGTCGTGTCTCATTTATATGAAAAAGTTGGCAGTTTCTTACGGAGGTTGGTGCACCCAAGTACTGGTTAACCGTTGGAGCCTGCCCATGAAAGGTGTTGTTAGGTAAACTGCCCGCCGGCGATATAGCCCGAAATGGTGCTGATGCAGGCGTAAAACCCGAAATATAACATTATGAACTTTAAATTTAATGTATAATTAGAAATAATATTATAGAAATTGATGTACTGCAAAATGATATTGAAGAATGGATGTAGTTTGGTACATTGTATGTATGTTCATTAAAGTAGTGATGAAGTTACATGTTGAAACGACAAGAATGAATTTTACAATTACATCTAGTTTATGTCTTATTTTCTACTATTTCTTACTCCATTTTCAGCAGACTGTATCACATGACAGTCACGTGACCATGTCACATGACAAAGGACAGTATCCAATCGCAACTGCCCCTGAAAAAAAATCTAAATCTTCCTCTACTGCATTTAGAGATTTTCTGGACTTGTCTCGCACACAAGATTCTGGTGGTCTCTTTCTTGACACAAGCTTTAAGGTTAATGACACGTCATATGCAGGTCAGGATTCAGAGTTCAGTTGGCCAAGTGGTCATCTGGATGAGTCTAAACGGTCGTTCTCTCCAAATATGGATGCTGGTGCTATTAATAAAGATCCCAGTAACTGTCCTGTGTTTAATAGAACCAGAGCAGGTAGAGCTTCAAGCTCTGATTTGAGGCACGAGAGCCCAAGTCCAACACTGCCGAAGGGCACGCGCTTTAGGTCCTCCTATACTAGACGTAGAGATCGAAGTCGCAGCCCTTCTAGAGATGGAACGCTCAGTCCTCCAGCCCATAGAGGTAGGAGGCGAGGCCACACCTTGAATAAAGACTTTGATTCATGTTCTCTGCCAGAGTTACCAATAAGTTCTGCTCCTCTACCCCGATCTGCCACTGAAACTGCTAGTATTGTTACTACTGCCAGCTTTAGTACAGTAACCAATGTATCGGCATTAACGGACACCTCAACCATCACATCTACAACTACTAGCCCTCCAACTACGCAAAGCGACCTGAGCATTCATGCGCTGGGTCTGTCTCCGCCTGTAAGGGATTCGGGCTCTTCGCTCACCACGGTTACCACATTAACTGACCAGAATGCACATGACTGCATACCTGACCAAAGGCGATATTCGTTTGACCTTGGTTTTCTGGACATTCTGACGATAGATAGTAACTCTAGCGTAGCCGATCAGCTGAGTACCGGAAGAGTGAGTGGGCTCCAAAATATCAGCCTGATTGTTGTGGTGTCGGGTCATTTTCAGAAGGTCAAAGTTGAAAGTTGAAATCTATTATACAACCAATGACATGCATTTTGTTCTTCAGAGTTTTGTAGCCAGATATTTGGTACATACTACTTGTTTTATTGTGTGTGTGTTTTACGTTTATTTATCGTCGCTACCGGTTGTCCATATGAGCGATGCCTCCTGAAGAGATTAGTCATTTTAGATTTTTGGAGGATAGTGCAATGATACAGAGAGAGACCCATTCCAGAGTCTCCTCTGGTTCTTTTACGTGCATGGTGTAAAGCACCGACACGGGACCTCGGTTTATCGTCCCATCTGAAAGACTGTTAATTTTATTAGGGTCAGACGAGGGATCGAACCTGCGATCCCTGGATTACCAGTCCAGCATGTTACCGCTGGACTACAGACCCGTCTGTTTTAGAGTGTTGCACCAGTAATATGTACTCCTAGCCACGCCCACTTGCCAGAGTTGTAACACAGTATGGGATATGGTAGCTTTCATTGCTGAACTATACCCTGCAGAGTACGTAGAGTTGGGATGGTGTGTCATGCCAAACATAGCCAGAGGACAGAGACTTGCACTGGGGTTATTATCATACTGTGTCATGGAACACAGTGAATCTACTCGCAAACAGCAGATATAAATGAAGAAAATCTCTTCTGCCCTGTTCCACTGTCCCAGCCTCCAAGGGTCCGAGAATGCAAATAAATGGGATTATCTTATCACAGTCATGTGGAATTATCTTAGAGACATAATAATTGACCTTGTAATTTATAAGTGACCTTCAGCTTTCACCTTCATTTTGAAGAACAAAGATTGCCCAAATATTTCATGTTTTTAGATTATTAGTAGAAATATGTTGTTGTGTAATATATTAGAAATGTTGGTTAACAGAAGTCTTTGATGTTGTAGTGGTTAAAGCCCTTTGTAGATTGCGAATTAGCCTTGATATATTTTGCCTGGTCAGTCATATAAATTTATTTTTAACACTGATACCATTATTTGAGCCGTATTGAGTTTCTGATAATATCAAGGTCTGGGGAAACCTGGGGCGTATTCCGAGTAATTATTGTTTATCATTAATCAGAATAATAGGCCTTTTAGCACGTAACTTAATTATTGACATGCTTGAATCGAAAGCGAGGCACTGCAATGTTGATAAACTGTATAATTGGTTGCCATTTTTAGGGGTCATCGGAACGGTAAATAATTTTAAAAATACATTATGCATCTGATTTTACATTTTTACTCAAGATTTAAGTGCTCTTTATCTTCGCGGAATCGATCCTTTACCACAGAAACGTAATAGTTAAAATCTGTCATCTCATCGATATAGCGCAGAAACGTGAACTAATATGTTGACATATTTTTGCAATGTAAATGAGGCTTCATTTTCGGTAATGATCGTGTATAACCGTGCCTGTTCGGGGATTTCTGAAAAAAATCCTGTTTCTATTTTTAGCGATCGTATCTTGCAGAAAAAAAGTTGTCGTTCTTCGAATTAACACCCGCAAATATTTGAGTGTATGTAGATATGGCGCTATGCTCGGAAAGCAGGTTTCCCCAAGCTGTCATTTTGCCAGAAGTAAAAAAGTGAAAAATCGACGGACTGGTACCCAGGCTAACAGTGAATTACTGAAATCATAGAACTTATGAGATATTGTTACTTGTAAATGTAATCTGATTTAATCTTGTATCATGTATCTTGTTGGTAATACTAGAGTTAATTTGCAAATGGAAAATATTTGTGTTTCCATTTGAAGAAGTAAATTGCATATGGGGCTTTAACTATGTTCCAGTGCATAATGGGGCTTTAACCATGTTCCGGTGATGGTTTCATTCGTTGCTGTGATTTAATCCTTGTCACCATAATTTTGTTCACAATTTTAATACACATTTTTTCATTACAGTTAACTTTAACATCTGCTGCATTTATTTCAGAGAATTTCTTATGACTTGATTTTGCTACTGAGCGAATAACTGCATTAATATATACTGTAACAAATCATTAATGTGAACATCTGTACCGGTAAATGCTTTGTGTACTTAGTGGAAGTCGTGATAGCGCAGTGGATGCATGTTCACTTCAGGTGCGAAAGGTCCAGAGCTTTAGCCTCATTGGAGCCATTACGATTGTGCCCTTAGGCAAGGCATTTAAATTCCACGTTGCCTTTTCTCTCTCCCTCGTGGCGATGGATTCCATCAGGAATGAGGTCTCGAGAGTGATTAAACTAAGTTGTAAGAACTTCGCAATCGAGCAAAAATAAATTTGTATAAACTAAATGCTTTGTGCAATATGTCTGTAATCAGCTGCTTTCGTTCTGAAGATAATTTTGTTATTGTTGTTAACTTACAATAAAATGCTGTGACAACTGTTTATTATTATAAACCACTACTAAAGCAAAGAACAAAAATCTAAAGTAAAAATAAATATTTGTTTAATATTTTAATTAATTATTTAATAATTAATTTTAAATAAATTATGATTGGTAATCTCTTGGTTGCAGATATTGGACGATTTATAATGTACAGTCAAACCTGTCTATAAAGACCACCCTTGGGGAATGTCAAAAAGTGGCCTTTGTTGGCAGGTGATATAGAGGGTGAAAATGTTGAAAATTGTGGTCTTATAGTGACAGGTTTTTCATATGCGGCCTTTATTCGGAGGTGGCCTTTAGCTCAGGTTTGACTGTATTACAAAAAACAATGCTTTAGAGGATACAATATGCGGCTGTATATATGATTGTTGATCAAATATTTGAAATGTAGCAGTTGGGTACTGTTAAACATGTGTTATATTGACATGCAGAATTTATGTGTTTTAACTCTATGCATGCTAGCGGTTAAAGCAGCATTATATCGTATAAATAGCGGTTAAAGCAGCATTATATCGTATAAATAGCTGTTAAAGCAGCATTATATCATATAAATAGCGGTTAAAGCAGCATTATATCGTATAAATAGCAGTTAAAGCAGCATTATATCGTATAAATAGCGGTTAAAGCAGCATTATATCATATAAATAGCGGTTAAAGCAGCATTATATCGTATAAATAGCAGTTAAAGCAGCATTATATCATATAAATAGCGGTTAAAGCAGCATTATATCATATAAATAGCGGTTAAAGCAGCATTATATCGTATAAATAGCGGTTAAAGCAGCATTATATCGTATAAATAGCTGTTAAAGCAGCATTATATCATATAAATAGCGGTTAAAGCAGCATTATATCGTATAAATAGCGGTTAAAGCAGCATTATATCGTATAAATAGCGGTTAAAGCAGCATTATATCGTATAAATAGCGGTTAAAGCAGCATTATATCGTATAAATAGCGGTTAAAGCAGCATTATATCGTATAAATAGCGTTAAAGCAGCATTATATCGTATAAATAGCGGTTAAAGCAGCATTATATCGTATAAATAGCGGTTAAAGCAGCATTATATCGTATAAATAGCGGTTAAAGCAGCATTATATCGTATAAATAGCGGTTAAAGCAGCATTATATCGTATAAATAGCGGTTAAAGCAGCATTATATCGTATAAATAGCGGTTAAAGCAGCATTATATCGTATAAATAGCGGTTAAAGCAGCATTATATCGTATAAATAGCGGTTAAAGCAGCATTATATCGTATAAATAGCGGTTAAAGCAGCATTATATCGTATAAATAGCGGTTAAAGCAGCATTATATCGTATAAATAGCGGTTAAAGCAGCATTATATCGTATAAATAGCGGTTAAAGCAGCATTATATCGTATAAATAGCTGTTAAAGCAGCATTATATCGTATAAATAGCGGTTAAGTTTTGTTTGGTTAAAGCAGCATTATATCGTATAATGCGGTTAAGCAGCATTATATCGTATAAATAGCGGCTAAAGCAGCATTATATGTATAAATAGCGGTAAAGCAGCATTATATCGTATAAATAGCGGTTAAAGCAGAATTATATCGTATAAATAGCGGCTAAAGCAGCATTATATCGTATAAATAGCGGTTAAAGCAGCATTATATCGTATAAATAGCAGTTAAAGCAGCATTATATCGTATAAATAGCGGTTAAAGCAGCATTATATCGTATAAATAGCGGTTAAAGCAGCATTATATCGTATATATAGCGGCTAAAGCAGCATTATATCGTATAAATAGCGGTTAAAGCAGCATTATATCGTATATATAGCGGCTAAAGCAGCATTATATCATATAAATAGCGGTTAAAGCAGCATTATATCGTATAAATAGCGGCTAAAGCAGCATTATATCGTATATATAGCGGCTAAAGCAGCATTATATCGTATAAATAGCGGTTAAAGCAGCATTATATCGTATATATAGCGGCTAAAGCAGCATTATATCGTATAAATAGCGGTTAAAGCAGCATTATATCGTATAAATAGCGGTTAAAGCAGCATTATAATCGTAATATATGTAAAGGATGGTATTTGGTAAAATATAAATACTAATGTGTGTTTACAAAAATCGAAATAGTCACTCAGAAACGATAAAATTCAAATAAATAGAAACCATCGTAAACGCGAATTTGTTTATCAACAAACGAAATGTAAACACGCACAGCGCACATGCGTGAAAAAACAGCGGATATGCCATGTTTGTTTTCATCATTGCCGAAGGAGGACGATGCATTCAGAATGTAAATCAGGTTCCGATTGTAAACAAGTGCGCGTGACCGACCGACTCGGAAAGTCCTACTTTAGGTTTCGAGTTTGTTTTATCGCAAAAAAATATACAAATTATAATTTAAGAATGTGTAGCAGCATTGCTACCCACACGTAAAAATTTTCAAATACCTTTTATTTCATACGATATATCATATAGGGCTGCTTTAAATATGTCATGGAATCTCATTAGAATTGTATCGTAACAACACAGTTCTAATGAAATTCCACGACATATTTCCAGAGTTTTCAGTTACAAATAAGAAAACCCATTAATAAATTGTCGTCTGGTACAATTATTTGAACTATTTATAGCCATTATTTTACCCAGCATGCAAAGAGTTAAAGGTATGCAATACTACATGTAGTACACATGTATGTGATTGTTACTAAAATAGAAGAAGATTCTAAATTACTGTAAGACACAAACATGTCTGATGTTGACATAATACTGTTATTGTGTCCAAGCAAACTATGTGACTATTGTACAAAATGTTTATTACAGACAATAGACAGATTGTCTGAGGACAAGGAGAATGTTAGAATAGACAACATAGAGGAACAACGGAAGGGCGAGATACTCAGAGAAAAACTCTCCAAGGAGCAGGAATTACTACGGGTAAGAATATATATATATAGTGAATCCCTCTAAACTGAACAACCCCCAGACTATCTAAACCGAACAACCACCGGATCATCTAAACCGAACAACCACCGGACCATCTAAACTGAACAGCCACTGGACCATCTAAACTGAACAGCCACTGGACCATCTAAACCTAACAACCACCAGACCATCTAAACCGAACAACCACCGGACCATCTAAACTGAACAGCCACCGGACCATCTAAACCGAACAACCACCAGACCATTTAAACCAAACAGCCACTGGACCATCTAAACCGAACAGCCACCGGACCAAAACCGAACAGCCACCGGACCATCTAAACTGAACAGCCACTGGACCATCTAAACTGAACAGCCACCGGACCATCTAAACCGAACAACCACCGGACCATCTAAACCAAACAGCCACCGGACCATCTAAACCAAATAGCCACCGGACCATCTAAACCGAACAACCACCGGACCATCTAAACCAAACAGCCACTGGACCATCTAAACTGATCAGCCACCCGACCATCTAAACTGATCAGCCACTGGACCATCTAATCTAAACTGATCAGCCACCGGACCATCTAAACTGATCAGCCACCGGACCATCTAAACCGAACAGCCATTGGACCATCTAAACTGAACAGCCATAGGACCATCTAAACCAAACAGCCACTGGACCATCTAAGCCGAACAGCCACCAGACCATCTAAACCGAGCAGCCACTAGACCATCTAAACCAAACACCCACTGGACCATCTAAACCAAACAGCCACCGGACCATCTAAACCGAACAGCCACCGGACCATCTAAACCAAACAGCCACCGGACCATCTAAACCAAACAGCCACCGGACCATCTAAACTGAACAGCCACTGGACCATCTAAACTGAACAGCCACCGGACCATCTAAACCAAACAGCCACCGGACCATCTAAACCAAACAGCCACCGGACCATCTAAACTGAACAGCCACCGGACCATCTAAACCGAACAGCCACTGGACCATCTAAACTGAACAGCCACCGGACCATCTAAACCGAACAACCCACACCGGACCATCTAAACCGAACAGCCACCAGACCATCTAAACCGAACAACCACCGGACCATCTAAACCAAACAGCCACTGGACCATCTAAACCGAACAGCCACCGGACCAAAACCGAACAGCCACCGGACCATCTAAACTGAACAGCCACTGGACCATCTAAACTGAACAGCCACCGGACCATCTAAACCGAACAACCACCGGACCATCTAAACCAAACAGCCACCGGACCATCTAAACCAAATAGCCACCGGACCATCTAAACCGAACAACCACCGGACCATCTAAACCAAACAGCCACTGGACCATCTAAACTGATCAGCCACCCGACCATCTAAACTGATCAGCCACTGGACCATCTAATCTAAACTGATCAGCCACCGGACCATCTAAACTGATCAGCCACCGGACCATCTAAACCGAACAGCCATTGGACCATCTAAACTGAACAGCCATTGGACCATCTAAACCAAACAGCCACTGGACCATCTAAGCCGAACAGCCACCAGACCATCTAAACCGAGCAGCCACTGGACCATCTAAACCAAACACCCACTGGACCATCTAAACCAAACAGCCACTGGGCCATCTAAACCAAACAGCCACCGGACCATCTAAACTGAACAGCCATTGGACTATCTAAACCGAACAGCCACTGGACCATCTAAACCAAACAGCCACCGGACCATCTAAACCAAACAACCACCGGACCATCTAAACCAAACAGCCACCGGACCATCTAAACTGAACAGCCACCGGACCATCTAAACTGAACAGCCACTGGACCATCTAAACTGAACAGCCACCGGACCATCTAAACCGAACAGCCACTGGACCATCTAAACCAAACAGCCACCGGACCATCTAAACTGAACAGCCACCGGACCATCTAAACCGAACAGCCACCGGACCATCTAAACCAAACAGCCACTGGACCATCTAAACTGAACAGCCACCGGACCATCTAAACTGAACAGCCATTGGACCATCTAAACCAAACAGCCATCGGACCATCTAAACCAAACAGCCATCGGACCATCTAAACTGAACAGCCACCGGACCATCTAAACCGAACAGCCACTGGACCATCTAAACTGAACAGCCACTCCTTCCTGCATGTCATTCATCTCTACACAGAAAGTGTAGACCCTGCCGGGTTCGAACTCACAACCTCTTAGTTACAAGACGAATACCATACTCATCACACTACAGATGCTCCACATTGGTGCGCAGTTGCACACAACACAGTAACAACATTATGTTGTGTATGCTATAAAAGGAAAATAATAAAATTAAAAAAACACAGTAACAACAAGTGCCCAGTGTTTACACATTACATTATTTATATTTATATACGTGTTTCTTTGTTCACTCCATAGCTACAACTACAACAACAGATGCAGCGTCATGCCGACGCCATGGAGCAGGCCAGGTTACAGTCTGAGGGAACCATAGATAGTCTGAGATCTAAGCTGAACACACTGCAGGATGTAAGTTGTTTATTTATAGAATCGTCTACCGGGAGTCAATATTGAACAGTTTGTTTAATTATAGAATTGTATTGGGAACAATTATTTTGCAATTTGTTTGATTATAGAATCATGAACTGGGAACCAATATTGCACAGTTACCATGTACAGCAAATAGGTTGGATGTTAAACACTGGCACATGTCTGACTGTATTGCATGGTTTACAGGTATTGGTAACAACAGCAGAGATAACAAGCCCAACTTTACGCAGGACAAGATCTGCAGGATTACTGCCCTCCCCTGTAAGTATTGGATCTGCAGGATTACTGCCCTCCCCTGTAAGTATTGGATTTGTAGGATTACTGCCCTCCCATGTAAGTATTGGATCTGCAGGATTACTGCCCTCCCCTGTAAGTATTGGATTTGTAGGATTACTGCCCTCCCCTGTAAGTATTGGATTTGCAGGATTACTACCCTCTCCCGTAAATATTGGATTTGCAGGATTACTGCCCTCCCCCGTAAGTATTGGATCTGCAAGATTACTGCCCTCCCCTGTAAGTATTGGATTTGCAGGATTACTGCCCTCCCCTGTAAGTATTGGATTTGCAGGATTACTGCCCTCCCCTGTAAGTATTGGATTTGCAGGATTACTGCCCTCCCCTGTAAGTATTGGATTTGCAGGATTACTGCCCTCCCCCGTAAGTATTGGATTTGCAGGATTACTGCCCCCCTGTAAGTATTGGATTTGCAGGATTACTGCCCTCCCATGTAAGTATTGGATTTGCAGGATTACTGCCCTCCCCTGTAAGTATTGAATTTGCAAGATTACTGCCCTCCCCTGTAAGTATTGGATTTGCAGGATTACTACCCTCTCCCGTAAGTATTGGATTTGCAGGATTACTGCCCTCCCCCGTAAGTATTGGATCTGCAAGATTACTGCCCTCCCTGTAAGTATTGGATTTGCAGGATTACTGCCCTCCCCTGTAAGTATTGGATTTGCAGGATTACTGCCCTCCCCTGTAAGTATTGGATTTGCAGGATTACTGCCCTCCCCTGTAAGTATTGGATTTGCAGGATTACTGCCCTCCCTCGTAAGTATTGGATCTGCAGGATTACTGCCCTCCCCTGTAAGTATTGGATTTGCAGGATTACTGCCCTCCCCTGTAAGTATTGGATTTGCAGGATTACTGCCCTCCCATGTAAGTATTGGATTTGCAGGATTACTGCCCTCCCCTGTAAATATTGAATTTGCAAGATTACTGCCCTCCCTGTAAGTATTGGATTTGCAGGATTACTGCCCTCCCCTGTAAGTATTGGATTTGCAGGATTACTGCCCTCCCCTGTAAGTATTGGATTTGCAGGATTACTGCCCTCCCCTGTAAGTATTGGATTTGCAGGATTACTGCCCTCCCCTGTAAGTATTGGATTTGCAGGATTACTGCCCTCCCCTGTAAGTATTGGATTTGCAGGATTACTGCCCTCCCCTGTAAGTATTGGATTTGTAGGATTACTGCCCTCCCCTGTAAGTATTGGATTTGCAGGATTACTGCCCTCCCCTGTAAGTATTGGATTTGCAGGATTACTGCCCTCCCATGTAAGTATTGGATTTGCAGGATTACTGCCCTCCCCTGTAAGTATTGTCGATGTTTGTATTTACTCTAATCCAAATTTCTAGCAGTATTTTATAAAACGGAGATAGATGCAAAACATTTCAACTTTTAATGCTATCAAAATTCATGTAAAATATTAGAACATTGTCTGAATAACTTTCCAATTTGCGCTATCTGCATTTAACAGTGTGTTTATCCATTATATATCTGGTCTACAGTATTACTCCCCTCTCCCATATGTATCTGGTCTACAGTAGTACTCTCCTCTCCCATATATATCTGGTCTACAGTATTACTTCCCTCTCCCATATATATCTGGTCTACAGTATTACTACCCTCTCCCTTATGTATCTGGTCTACAGTATTACTCTCCTCTCCCTTATGTATCTGGTCTACAGTATTACTCTCCTCTCCCATATATATCTGGTCTACAGTATTACTCCCCTCTCCCATATGTATCTGGTCTACAGTATTACTTCCCTCTCCCTTATGTATCTGGTCTACAGTATTACTGCCCTCTCCCATATATATCTAGTCTACAGTATTACTCCCCTCTCCCTTATGTATCTTGTCTACAGTATTACTGCCCTCTCCCATATGTATCTGGTCTACAGTATTACTTCCCTCTCCCGTGTGTATCTGGTCTACAGTATTACTTCCCTCTCCCATATGTATCTGGTCTACAGTAGTACTCTCCTCTCCCATATATATCTGCTCTACAGTAGTACTCCCCTCTCCCATATGTATCTGGTCTACAGTATTACTCTCCTCTCCCATATATATCTGGTCTACAGTATTACTCTCCTCTCCCTTATGTATCTGGTCTACAGTATTACTCTCCTCTCCCATATATATCTGGTATACAGTATTACTCTCCTCTCCCTTATGTATCTGGTCTACAGTATTACTCTCCTCTCCCATATATATCTGGTCTACAGTATTACTCTCCTCTCCCTTATGTATCTGGTATACAGTATTACTCTCCTCTCCCATATATATCTGGTCTACAGTATTACTCCCCTCTCCCATATGTATCTGGTCTACAGTATTACTCTCCTCTCCCATATATATCTAGTCTACAGTATTACTTCCCTCTCCCATATATATCTGGTCTACAGTATTACTTCCCTCTCCCATATGTATCTGGTCTACAGTATTACTCCCCTCTCCCATATATATCTGGTCTACAGTATTACTTCCCTCTCCCATATGTATCTGGTCTACAGTATTACTTCCCTCTCCCATATGTATCTGGTCTACAGTATTACTTCCCTCTCCCATATGTATCTTGTCTACAGTATTACTTCCCTCTCCCGTATATATCTGGTCTACAGTATTACTTCCCTCTCCTATATGTATCTGGTCTACAGTATTACTTCCCTCTCCCGTATATATCTGGTCTACAGTATTACTTCCCTCTCCCATATATATCTGGTCTACAGTATTACTCCCCTCTCCCATATATATCTGGTCTACAGTATTACTTCCCTCTCCCATATATATCTGGTCTACAGTATTACTTCCCTCTCCCATATATATCTGGTCTACAGTATTACTCCCCTCTCCCATATATATCTGGTCTACAGTATTACTTCCCTCTCCCATATATATCTGGTCTACAGTATTACTTCCCCTCTCCCATATATATCTGGTCTACAGTATTACTTCCCTCTCCCATATATATCTAGTCTACAGTATTACTTCCCTCTCCCGTATATATCTGGTCTACAGTATTACTACCCTCTCCCTTATGTATCTTGTCTACAGTATTACTTCCCTCTCCCATATATATCTGCTCTACAGTATTACTCCCCTCTCCCATATATATCTGGTCTACAGTATTACTTCCCTCTCCCATATATATCTGGTCTACAGTATTACTCCCCTCTCCCATATATATCTGGTCTACAGTATTACTTCCCTCTCCCATATATATCTAGTCTACAGTATTACTACCCTCTCCCTTATGTATCTTGTCTACAGTATTACTCCCTCTCCCATATATATCTGGTCTACAGTATTACTCCCCTCTCCCATATGTATCTTGTCTACAGTATTACTGCCCTCTCCCATATATATCTGGTCTACAGTATTACTTCCCTCTACCTTATGTATCAGGTTATTTAATGTAATGTAATTAATGTTGTATTTATGTGAACAGGATAGACAACGGTCACCTAGTCCAGGATATCATCGCCATGGTTACCTCGCTCAGAGGCCAAGATCAAGGTCTCGGTCAGCTGATAGACTAACAAGACATATTTATCATGAGCAGGAGTGTAAGTACAACAGGTCCTCCATGATCTAGTGCATACAGTGAGGGAGAGTGTAAGTACAACAGGTCCTCCATGATCTAGTGCATACAGTGAGGGAGAGTGTAAGTACAACAGGTCCTCCATGATCTAGTGCATACAGTGAGGGAGAGTGTAAGTACAACAGGTCCTCCATGATCTAGTGCATACAGTGAGGGAGAGTGTAAGTACAACAGGTCCTCCATGATCTAGTGCATACAGTGAGGGAGAGTGTAAGTACAACAGATCCTCCATGATCTAGTGCATACAGTGAGGGAGAGTGTAAGTACAACAGATCCTCCATGATCTAGTGCATACAGTGAGGGAGAGTGTAAGTACAACAGATCCTCCATGATCTAGTGCATACAGTGAGGGAGAGTGTAAGTACAACAGATCCTCCATGATCTAGTGCATACAGTGAGGGAGAGTGTAAGTACAACAGATCCTCCATGATCTAGTGCATACAGTGAGGGAGAGTGTAAGTACAACAGATCCTCCATGATCTAGTGCATACAGTGAGGGAGAGTGTAAGTACAACAGAGCCTCCATGATCTAGTGCATACAGTGAGGGAGAGTGTAAGTACAACAGATCCTCCATGATCTAGTGCATACAGTGAGGGAGAGTGTAAGTACAACAGAGCCTCCATGATCTAGTGCATACAGTGAGGGAGAGTGTAAGTACAACAGAGCCTCCATGATCTAGTGCATACAGTGAGGGAGAGTGTAAGTACAACAGATCCTCCATGATCTAGTGCATACAGTGAGGGAGAGTGTAAGTACAACAGAGCCTCCATGATCTAGTGCATACAGTGAGGGAGAGTGTAACAGATGGGTACAATATTTCTGTAGTTTGTCCTGCATGTCCCAGATAGAACAAACCCATACTTCATATTAGATGTGTCATTGATGGCAATTTATTTATCGAGACTAAGGTCTGGATGATATATCAATATGTTGGTTACATTCTCAAATATCATCTCTTTCTTCTGCTTTCTTACCGGTATTATATTTCTGTCATTTCTAAGCAATATGCACATTTGGTATAAATGTATTAGCTCCACACCGTCCAAAATAGTACTGTGTATTTTGAACTGCAAGGAGAGAAACTATATAAGCTCTGCTTCCGTTTTGATCCTTTCCTGTTCTTTGATTTCGTGTGCATGTATTGTTTTGTGAATGTATATAGTGGAATAAATATGTTTAATCCATTATGTTGGTTATTATATTCAATTCAATACATTTATTGCATTCAATTTGACAAGATATTTATAGCACTTGGTACTTCATGAATTAATGGAAAGGCATGCATACAATTTCAGAAGACCATAGATTGTTGTAGTTTCTAAAATAGTGTAATATATACAGTTGCACATAATTATACAGCAAGTCTTTATTTCCTTGTCATTTTGGCAACCTGACCCATATCCGTGAAAGTTCATTGTGTCATTTTTATCAAAATTCTGGAAAATTATCAACTATTCAAAAAGTCATTTTTACAGAAAAGTGTTTTTAAATAACTATTACTGTACCAGTTGTCCGGATTATAGCAAAATGTTAGTTGGAAGTTCTTACTTCACTTTGTTTCGATATTGAAAGTGTGTATTGATATTGATTAGCTTAGTTTATACACATTTATTTTTCGCTCGATTGCGAAACAAGTTCTTTCAACTTATATTAATCACTCTCGAGACCTCATTCCTGATGGAATCCATCGCCATGAAGGAGAGAGAAGAGGCAATGTGGAATTTAAATGCCTTGCCTAAGGGCACAATCGTAACGGTTCCAGCGAGGCTCGAACTCCAGACCTTTCGTAGCTGGCTCGTAGCTCCCATCAATGTTCCGCTATCCTTAAGGACAATACAAAACATTGCTTGGAAACCTTGATCTGTACCACAAGCCTGTAAATAACATAGAAATACATTACGAAGCTTCATTGTGGAAATTGTGATAGTGCAGGTGTGAAAGGCCTGGTTATAAAATGTTCACCAATCTCAAACTCAGTCTCAAGCTACTGATTGGTTTACTTGACAGTAAAACTCAGTCTCAAGCTACTGATTGGTTGACATGACAGTAAAACTCAGTCTCAAGCTACTGATTGGTTGACATGACAGTAAAACTCAGTCTCAAGCTACTGATTGGTTCACTTGACAGTAAAACTCAGTCTCAAGCTACTGATTGGTTGACATGACAGTAAAACTCGGTCTCAAGCTACTGATTGGTTGACATGACAGTAAAACTCAGTCTCAAGCTACTGATTGGTTCACTTGACAGTAAAACTCAGTCTCAAGCTAATGATTGGTTAACATGACAGTAAACTCAGTCTCAAGCTAATGATTGGTTGACATGACAGTAAAACTCAGTCTCAAGCTAATGATTGGTTGACATGACAGTAAAACTCAGTCTCTAGCTACTGATTGGTTCACATGACAGTAAAACTCAGTCTCAAGCTACTGATTGGTTGACATGACAGTAAAACTCAGTCTCAAGCTACTGATTGGTTGACATGACAGTAAAACTCAGTCTCAAGCTAATGATTGGTTCACATGACAGTAAAACTCAGTCTCAAGCTACTGATTGGTTCACTTGACAGTAAAACTCAGTCTCAAGCTACTGATTGGTTCACATGACAGTAAAACTCAGTCTCAAGCTACTGATTGGTTGACTTGACAGTAAAACTCAGTCTCAAGCTACTGATTGGTTGACATGACAGTAAAACTCAGTCTCAAGCTACTGATTGGTTGACATGACAGTAAAACTCAGTCTCAAGCTACTGATTGGTTCACATGACAGTAAAACTCAGTCTCAAGCTACTGATTGGTTCACTTGACAGTAAAACTCAGTCTCAAGCTACTGATTGGTTGACATGACAGTAACACTCAGTCTCAAGCTACTGATTGGTTGACATGACAGTAAAACTCAGTCTCAAGCTACTGATTGGTTGACTTGACAGTAAAACTCAGTCTCAAGCTACTGATTGGTTCACTTGACAGTAAAACTCAGTCTCAAGCTACTGATTAGTTGACATGACAGTAAAACTCAGTCTCAAGCTACTGATTGGTTCACATGACAGTAAAACTCAGTCTCAAGCTACTGATTGGTTCACATGACAGTAAAACTCAGTCTCAAGCTACTGATTGGTTCACATGACAGTAAAACTCAGTCTCTAGCTACTGATTGGTTCACTTGACAGTAAAACTCAGTCTCAAGCTACTGATTGGTTGACATGACAGTAAAACTCAGTCTTAAGCTACTGATTGGTTCACATGACAGTAAAACTCAGTCTCAAGCTACTGATTGGTTCACATGACAGTAAAACTCAGTCTCAAGCTACTGATTGGTTTACTTGACAGTAAAACTCAGTCTCAAGCTACTGATTGGTTGACATGACAGTAAAACTCAGTCTCAAGCTACTGATTGGTTCACATGACAGTACAACTCAGTCTCAAGCTACTGATTGGTTCACATGACAGTAAAACTCAGTCTCAAACTACTGATTGGTTCACATGACAGTAAAACTCAGTCTCAAGCTACTGATTGGTTCACATGACAGTAAAACTCAGTCTCAAGCTACTGATTGGTTTACTTGACAGTAAAACTCAGTCTCAAGCTACTGATTGGTTGACATGACAGTAAAACTCAGTCTCAAGCTACTGATTGGTTGACATGACAGTAAAACTCAGTCTCAAGCTACTGATTGGTTGACATGACAGTAAAACTCAGTCTCAAGCTACTGATTGGTTGACATGACAGTAAAACTCAGTCTCAAGCTACTGATTGGTTCACATGACAGTAAAACTCAGTCTCAAGCTATTGATTGGTTCACATGACAGTAAAACTCAGTCTCAAGCTACTGATTGGTTCACATGACAGTAAAACTCAGTCTCTAGCTACTGATTGGTTCACATGACAGTAAAACTCAGTCTCAAGCTACTGATTGGTTCAAATGACAGTAAAACTCAGTCTCTAGCTACTGATTGGTTGACATGACAGTAAAACTCAGTCTCAAGCTACTGATTGGTTGACATGACAGTAAAACTCAGTCTCTAGCTACTGATTGGTTCACATGACAGTAAAACTCAGTCTCAAGCTACTGATTGGTTGACATGACAGTAAAACTCAGTCTCAAGCTACTGATTGGTTCACTTGACAGTAAAACTCAGTCTCAATCTACTGATTGGTTGACTTGACAGTAAAACTCAGTCTCAAGCTACTGATTGGTTCACTTGACAGTAAAACTCAGTCTCAAGCTACTGATTGGTTGACATGACAGTAAAACTCAGTCTCAAGCTACTGATTGGTTCACATGACAGTAAAACTCAGTCTCTAGCTACTGATTGGTTCACTTGACAGTAAAACTCAGTCTCAAGCTACTGATTGGTTGACTTGACAGTAAAACTCAGTCTCAAGCTACTGATTGGTTCACATGACAGTAAAACTCAGTCTCTAGCTACTGATTGGTTCACTTGACAGTAAAACTCAGTCTCAAGCTACTGATTGGTTCACATGACAGTAAAACTCAGTCTCAAGCTACTGATTGGTTCACATGACAGTAAAACTCAGTCTCAAGCTACTGATTGGTTGACTTGACAGTAAAACTCAGTCTCAAGCTACTGATTGGTTGACTTGACAGTAAAACTCAGTCTCAAGCTACTGATTGGTTGACATGACAGTAAAACTCAGTCTCAAGCTACTGATTGGTTGACATGACAGTAAAACTCAGTCTCAAGCTACTGATTGGTTCACTTGACAGTAAAACTCAGTCTCAAGCTACTGATTGGTTGACATGACAGTAAAACTCAGTCTCAAGCTACTGATTGGTTGACTTGACAGTAAAACTCAGTCTCAAGCTACTGATTGGTTCACATGACAGTAAAACTCAGTCTCTAGCTACTGATTGGTTCACTTGACAGTAAAACTCAGTCTCAAGCTACTGATTGGTTCACATGACAGTAAAACTCAGTCTCAAGCTACTGATTGGTTCACATGACAGTAAAACTCAGTCTCAAGCTACTGATTGGTTGAATTGACAGTAAAACTCAGTCTCAAGCTACTGATTGGTTCACATGACAGTAAAACTCAGTCTCAAGCTACTGATTGGTTCACATGACAGTAAAACTCAGTCTCAAGCTACTGATTGGTTCACTTGACAGTAAAACTCAGTCTCAAGCTACTGATTGGTTGACTTGACAGTAAAACTCAATCTCAAGCTACTGATTGGTTGACATGACAGTAAAACTCAGTCTCAAGCTACTGATTGGTTGACTTGACAGTAAAACTCAGTCTCAAGCTACTGATTGGTTGACATGACAGTAAAACTCAGTCTCAAGCTACTGATTGGTTTACTTGACAGTAAAACTCAGTCTCAAGCTGCTGATTGGTTTACTTGACAGTAAAACTCAGTCTCAAGCTACTGATTGGTTCACATGACAGTAAAACTCAGTCTCAAGCTACTGATTGGTTCACTTGACAGTAAAACTCAGTCTCAAGCTACTGATTGGTTCACATGACAGTAAAACTCAGTCTCAAGCTACTGATTGGTTCACATGACAGTAAAACTCAGTCTCAAGCTACTGATTGGTTCACATGACAGTAAAACTCAGTCTCAAGCTACTGAACATGACAGTAAAACTCAGTCTCAAGCTACTGTTGACTGACAGTAAAACTCAGTCTCAAGCTACTGATTGGTTGACATTGACAGTAAAACTCAGTCTCAAGCTACTGATTGGTTGACATGACAGTAAAACTCAGTCTCAAGCTACTGATTGGTTCACTTGACAGTAAAACTCAGTCTCAAGCTACTGATTGGTTCACATGACAGTAAAACTCAGTCTCAAGCTACTGATTGGTTCACTTGACAGTAAAACTCAGTCTCAAGCTACTGATTGGTTCACATGACAGTAAAACTCAGTCTCAAGCTACTGATTGGTTCACATGACAGTAAAACTCAGTCTCAAGCTACTGATTGGTTCACTTGACAGTAAAACTCAGTCTCAAGCTACTGATTGGTTCACATGACAGTAAAACTCAGTCTCAAGCTACTGATTGGTTCACATGACAGTAAAACTCAGTCTCAAGCTACTGATTGGTTCACTTGACAGTAAAACTCAGTCTCAAGCTACTGATTGGTTGACTTGACAGTAAAACTCAATCTCAAGCTACTGATTGGTTGACATGACAGTAAAACTCAGTCTCAAGCTACTGATTGGTTGACTTGACAGTAAAACTCAGTCTCAAGCTACTGATTGGTTGACATGACAGTAAAACTCAGTCTCAAGCTACTGATTGGTTTACTTGACAGTAAAACTCAGTCTCAAGCTACTGATTGGTTTACTTGACAGTAAAACTCAGTCTCAAGCTACTGATTGGTTCACTTGACAGTAAAACTCAGTCTCAAGCTACTGATTGGTTCACTTGACAGTAAAACTCAGTCTCAAGCTACTGATTGGTTCACTTGACAGTAAAACTCAGTCTCAAGCTACTGATTGGTTCACTTGACAGTAAAACTCAGTCTCAAGCTACTGATTGGTTCACTTGACAGTAAAACTCAGTCTCAAGCTACTGATTGGTTCACTTGACAGTAAAACTCAGTCTCAAGCTACTGATTGGTTCACTTGACAGTAAAACTCAGTCTCAAGCTACTGATTGGTTCACTTGACAGTAAAACTCAGTCTCAAGCTACTGATTGGTTCACTTGACAGTAAAACTCAGTCTCAAGCTACTGATTGGTTCACTTGACAGTAAAACTCAGTCTCAAGCTACTGATTGGTTCACTTGACAGTAAAACTCAGTCTCAAGCTACTGATTGGTTGACATGACAGTAAAACTCAGTCTCAAGCTACTGATTGGTTCACTTGACAGTAAAACTCAGTCTCAAGCTACTGATTGGTTTACTTGACAGTAAAACTCAGTCTCAAGCTACTGATTGGTTCACTTGACAGTAAAACTCAGTCTCAAGCTACTGATTGGTTCACTTGACAATAAAACTCAGAACCATCCAATTACATCACTTGAGCTTGAGATCTGAGTAAAGTTTATTAACCTTGGGCACTGGAATTCATGCCCAGCTGAAGCCCTTACTATTGTAACTTCGGCAAGGCATTTAAATTCCTCATTGCCTCTTCTCTCTCCCTCATACTAAATAAATACACTAAAATGTGTCTTATAAGTGACCAACACGAACCTACATGTATTACATATGATAGTGTATAATATAATGTATATTTTCTATTTTCAGTTTTGACTGTTTGATGAACATGTACTAGTGCTGTGTCCACTGTTTGTCCATCTATTCTTGCGTTGTCCTTCCATTTAACTTCCAACGCAGTCCAAGTGCCAAGATTGTGGTTTTCTGCAGCTACTTTAACAACAGTTACACCATTGCAGTTGATTGAGGAGAGTAGTGTCTAGTGGAACATTCTAACTGGTCATACAGAGCAACTATTGCTGTCATCCTCACTTAGCCCTTTCCTTCATAGAGATTTAGATTAATATACTTTTGTATATCCATACAAACGACAGCCATTTAGCTATCATGCAGCGGATAAGTAGTCGCCATATCTATAGATATTACTGGAACTACATGAGATTCTGGCCTTTATTATGAACATCGGTTTGGCTACTACATTGTATATGTATGTCGTATTGGTAATGGCATTGAGAGGTGCTTCTATGAGGGAAAGGGTTAATATAGGAGATCTGTTATTACAGCTATATATCTGTATGAATGTTTATAATTATATGTACACTTGAAACTTGTTTATTTGCTTAAACGCCTATTTCTACATATAAATACATATTCAATGGCATTGTACAATAATGAATTAAAAGATAATAAAAACAGTACATCAATCCAGACACAAACATTATATAACCAGTCATCAATGAAGAAATCACATTAGAATATTCAGAACAATGCGTAGTAATCTCTGAAGAAGTGAGTTTTCAATTGTTTCGTGAATATGTTGACTAACTCACTTTGTCTAAGGCTCAAAGGCAGTTCATTCCAAAGCTTGGATCCAACAGTACTAAAACTTCTGTCACTGAAGGTCTTTTTCTTAGTATAAGGAACAAGGTATGGTATGCTTCACTTCTGTGAACATAGCTTAACTCTTTCAGCGCCGAATAAATTCAGAGCATGTGCAAGCAACATAGATCCAGATCAGCCACGGCGTAACGCCGCGTCTGATCAGGATCTATGTTGTTTGCTATTCGGACAGGTGCTTCAGCTCCACTGTCTGAAGAGCAATCAGCAAATAGCCTGATCAGACGGCATATTCTGTTCTGTCCGATCGGGTTCTCTACTTTTTTTACAAAGTCGCTTTTATGCGACATTGGCGGTGAAAGAGTTAAATATGTTACCAGTTTAATATGTGAAGAAAACAAAAATCATGTTTAAAAAGTTAAACTGTGGTGTACAGTGTAATCTGTGTATAATTGACCAGCAGGTTGTTTGATACTTGTGAAAGTAAAGAAACTGCCAGTGAAGCTAGATTCTGCAGAATGTTTGTTTTTATAAATGTTGCATTTTGAGTTTTTTGTTTGTGTTATACACATAGTACATGTGAATTGATGCTAGATCATGTTATTGTTAAAAATAGATCTGACTTTAATATAGTAATTTCTGTCCATACTTCTACAGATGTATTTATTATTTTAAACAAAAGGATCCATTCCTTTTGTCTTTATTTATATTTAATAGATTTGTCTGTGTATTTTGCGTTGTTGGGCAAGAAAATACGATTTCTGTCTGATATATTTAGTTTGTTTTTCAGGTTATTTTACAATATTGTACTGTATTGTAAATACAGTGTGCATATGTTTTAGCCAGATTGTAAAAATTATGGTTTATTTCCATCCATTTGTCTGTCTGCGGATCAAGATTTTAACAATTTGTTATAAATTACAGTGTTGCTTCAATGAATGCTAAGAACTTCCAATGAATGCTCAGAACTTCAATGAATGCTCAGAATTTCAATGATTGTTCAGAACTTCAATGATTGTTCAGAACTTCAATGAATGTTAAGAACTTCCAATGAATGCTCAGAACTTCAATGAATGCTCAGAATTTCAATGATTGTTCAGAACTTCAATGATTGTTCAGAACTTCAATGAATGCTCAGAACTTCAATGAATGCTCAGAACTTCAATGAATGTTCAGAACTTCAATGAATGCTCAGAACTTCAATGATTGTTCAGAACTTCAATGAATGCTCAGAACTTCAATGAATGCTCAGAACTTCAATGAATGCTCAGAACTTCAATGAATGCTCAGAACTTCAATGATTGCTCAGAACTTCAATGATTGTTCAGAACTTCAATGATTGTTCAGAACTTCAATGATTGTTCAGAACTTCAATGATTGTTCAGAACTTCAATGAATGTTCAGAACTTCAATGAATGTTCAAAACTTCAATGAATGTTCAGAACTTCAACGAATGCTCAGAACTGTCCAGCATTTTGCACAATTTTGCTCAAAATCAATTTGGCAGTTTTTGTATTAATTATCTTAACATTCCAGTTAGCATTCAGAAGTAGGACATTTTATTTTCCAATTTGAACTTTAAACAAGAAGCATTCCCTTGTTCAGTTTCAGCAACTAATTTCTATTATTTTGAGAAAAGATTTTCTGAGAGCTTTTAGTTGTAATGAACTGGATATTAGCAGAATATAATGTTCATTTACATTGTCAAGTTCTTAGTATATTCACACATAATGTGAAATATAGTTCTAATTATATATTTATTTCATCTTTTTCTTAGAATTTACCCATTACCGGTACATGTAGATTATTAAATTGTTGCAGTTTTTATGAATTTATACAGTATTTATTTAGTCTTGAAGGAAATCTTTACAATTGTGATATTTATCAAATATTCCTCTTTGTTACGTGTTATTTAAAGGTAATGTATGTAGCCATATTAAAAAAATAAAAATGAAATATAATTACAATTGTTTTCTTCCTTTGCATATACATGTACTCTGGGAAGTCTGGATGATTCTATGGTTGGTAGGTAGGCTGTGGGATGTCCGGTATATTATGGTTTGTCCACCTTACTTTGAGTTGTCCCACATACTGAAGGTTGTCTAGCTTACTGTGGGTTGGTTGGTATGCTGCGGGATGTCCGGTATATTATGGTTTGTCCACCTTACTTTGAGTTGCCCACATACTGAAGGTTGTCTAGCTTACTGTGGGTTGGTTGGTAGGCTGCAGGATGTCCGGTATATTATGGTTTGTCCACCTTACTTTGAGTTGTCCCACATACTGAAGGTTGTCTAGCTTACTGTGAGTTGGTTGGTACAGTGTATGCTGCAGGATGTCCGGTATATTATGGTTTGTCCACTTTACTTTGAGTTGTCCCACATACTGGAGGTTGTCTAGCTTACTGTGGGTTGGTTGGTATGCTGCGGATGTCCGGTATATTATGGTTTGTCCACCTTACTTTGAGTTGTCCCACATACTGGAGGTTGTCTAGCTTACTGTGGGTAGGTAGGCTGTAGGATGTCCGGTATAATATGGTTTGTCCACCTTACTTTGAGTTGTCCCACATACTGGAGGTTGTCTAGCTTACTGTGGGTTGGTAGGTATGCTGCAGGATGTCCGGTATATTATGATTCACCTTGTGCACACTACTGTTGTCTGTTGTGCACACTACTGTTGTCTGTTGTGCATACTGTACTGTGTTGTCAGTGTGTATGGCTGTTTTAATGTGCACAACACATGAACAACAATACAATATCACATTAAATTACAAACAGAGCATGTAACGGCTCCAATGATATTGATTAGGGGGTGATATGTCAAACTAATATTTCACGACGTCCAACCACACAAATACACGAGGAATAGAAAAACATATGGATATGCCTCAGATAACTTGCTGAGGAACTGAACAGCTATACTATTGCTGGGGTGTTAAGCGCGAGTCTCTATGGACAAGTTGTTCGACTCGATAGGTTGGGGGAGTGTGGTGTAGCGATACTGTGAACTGATGTCTGGGTATGTGTTGAAGTCCTATGCAAATCTATTGCACAGTCACATAAAGCATATGCCGGGAGCTATGTTGCTATACATGCATATGACTTGAGTTGTGCGCAGGACCTCCAACACCACAGTACGATGCTTTCGGTTTAGTATACGCTGTTTCGCACGTGTTATAGAGTTGCAGTGACATGCGTCTGTTATGCACATGCAGAACCAATGCCTGTATAGTACTTCAATGAGTCGGGCACTGGTACTGAAATGTGAATGCTACACTACCCCTTGAACAGAACAGCGATCTACTATCCTGTGTATGACCGTGTTCGAAACGTTCTGTGAGTGCTTGGGTTATCGAGCGATATTTACGAATAAACATGTACTACGTGTTCATACGCTATGCAATTTAAATGAACACTATTCGAATGAATAGAAGAAATATTTATATAATCAAATAATGACAACAACATTCTCAATTTGGACAGAGCACAAAACAGCTTTAACAATAATGATTAGCAAAAACAATATGAAATGATAATATAGTATGTACTAGCACAAGGGAACACGTGCTGGATGAGGAGAACTATAAACTAACACGTGCGTATGTTATGTACTGTGGGAAATGATAATATAGTATGTACTAGCACAAGGGAACACGTGCTGGATGAGGAGAACTATAAACTAACACGTGCGTATGTTATGTACTGTGGGAAATGATAATATAGTATGTACTAGCACAAGGGAACACGTGCTGGATGAGGAGAACTATAAACTAACACGTGCGTATGTTATGTACTGTGGGAAATGATAATATAGTATGTACTAGCACAAGGGAACACGTGCTGGATGAGGAGAACTATAAACTAACACGTGCGTATGTTATGTACTGTGGGAAATGATAATATAGTATGTACTAGCACAAGGGAACACGTGCTGGATGAGGAGAACTATAAACTAACACGTGCGTATGTTATGTACTGTGGGAAATGATAATATAGTATGTACTAGCACAGGGGAACACGTGCTGGATGAGAGGAACTATAAAAATACTAACACGTGCGTATGTTTTGTACTGTGGGAAATGATAATATAGTATGTACTAGCACAAGGGAACACGTGCTGGATGAGAAGAATTATAAGCTAACACTAACACGTGCGTATGTTATGTACTGTGGGAAATGATAATATAGTATCTACTAGCTGGATGAGAAGAACTATAAACAAACACTAACACGTGCGTATGTTATGTACTGTGGGAAACGTTTGTCGACCCATTCAAACTAACGTGAGACTAAACGGCACTTCCGTATGCACACTTGCCACTATATAATATACCCTGGAACCATACACGTATCAATCATGAAGGACACTAGTTGGAACTCAACTGTAGATGCTGGAGTATGCAGGATGATGAATAAGCAATGTAGTGACTCTTGCCGACCTCTGGCAATAAATGAAGCAGGGATCTGCTGTCGGGGTAGCTATCCAGGTGATTACCTGTTGGCGAATCACCTTATGCGAGGGAGCTAGAGTACCTTGTGGGAAGGGTTTGAACTGTGGATGGCTGTAACTACGGTTAGCAGTTGTTGCGCAGGTATAAGTCGAGTTGTCACTTGTTAGTGGGTATGGTTTCTTGCCAGCAATGTCCAACACATATGACTCCTGGGATCAGTTTTAGCCTACGTCTCAATCACAACTATTGAAGTTTGTCTTGTACAAGATTTACATGCGTAGAGACAAAACAAAACGGAAACATCTACCGACCAATCCTTGATGGTGTTATGTTCTTCCCATGTAATGGAATTGGGGTTATTTGACCTGTGTTTTATACTAATGTTGTCTGTTGCGTATACTAATGTTGTCTGTTGCATATACTAAATGTTGTCTGTTGCATATACATGTACTAATGTTGTCTGTTGCATATACTAAATGTTGTCTGTTGCTTATACTAAATGTGTCTGTTGCATATACTAATGTTGTCTGTTGCGTATACTAATGTTGTCTGTTGCATATACCTAATGTCTGTTGCATATACTAATGTTGTCTGTTGCATATACTAATGTTGTTTGTTGCGTATACTAATGTTGTCTGTTGCATATACTAATGTTGTCTGTTGCATATACTAATGCTGTCTGTTGCATATACTAAATGTTGTTTGTTGCATATACTAATGTTGTCTGTTGCATATACTAATGTTGTCTGTTGCATATACTAATGTTGTCTGTTGCATATACTAATGTTGTCTGTTGCATATACTAATGTTGTCTGTTGCATATACTAATGTTGTCTGTTGCATATACTAAATGTTGTTTGTTGCATATACTAATGTTGTCTGTTGCATATACTAATGTTGTCTGTTGCATATACTAATGTTGTTTGTTGCGTATACTAATGTTGTCTGTTGCATATACTAATGTTGTCTGTTGCATATACTAATGCTGTCTGTTGCATATACTAATGTTGTTTGTTGCATATACTAATGTTGTCTGTTGCATATACTAATGTTGTTTGTTGCATATACTAATGTTGTCTGTTGCATATACTAATGTTGTCTGTTGCATATACTAATGTTGTCTGTTGCATATACTAATGTTGTCTGTTGCATATACTAATGTTGTTTGTTGCATATACTAATGTTGTTTGTTGCGTATACTAATGTTGTCTGTTGCATATACTAATGTTGTCTGTTGCATATACTAATGTTGTCTGTTGCATATACTAATGTTGTCTGTTGCATATACTAATGTTGTCTGTTGCATATACTAATGTTGTCTGTTGCATATACTAATGTTGTCTGTTGCATATACTAATGTTGTTTGTTGCGTATACTAATGTTGTCTGTTGCATATACTAAATGTTGTCTGTTGCATATACTAAATGTTGTTTGTTGCGGATGCAGGTGTTGTATGCTGCGGATGTTGTATGTTCAAATTATTATTTTCTTTGGTTGCGGATGTTGTGTCGTCTGTCGTCACTTAGTCTATGTTAACTTGGTAATCAGTTCTTTATGTTGGGGATATTGTGTAACCATCTCTTCTCTGTTCCCCTCTGTCCAGTCTTCAAACTCGAAACCTGAGAAAGAATATAAACATAGCACACATATTGCATATCTCTTGTCAGTAGTAGGACAATGTCGATATATCTCTTGTCAGTAGTAAGACATATGTATATATATCTCTTGTCAGTAGTAAGACAATGTAATATATCTCTTGTCAGTAGTAGGACAATGTAGATATATCTATTGTCAGTAGTAGAACACATACATGTATATCTGTTATCGGTAGTCTCGCCGTTCGGAGCGAGAGCATTTTGGCGAGCTTAATAGCCAAATCCACAAAACGTTTCGGTTAATAGCAAAATTCCAAAACTCGGCTTGTTAAAATATCGTCTACCAGTCATGAGGATAAATAAATAAAAGTAAAATAAACCAAAGCCATAATGCCTTTATTAAATATGTCACATACGGCATCCATTATCATAACAGAATAATAGTAGATATACTGTGTCATACCTGGCATAGCGACTGCGCTGTACAGACTGTATCTATATACTATGTCATACCTGGCATAACGACTGCGCTGTACAGACTGTATCTATATACTATGTCATACCTGGCATAACGACTGCGCTGTACAGACTGTATCTATATACTGTGTCATACCTGGCATAACGACTGCGCTGTACAGACTGTATCTATATACTGTGTCATACCTGGCTTAACGACTGCGCTGTACAGACTGTATCTATATACTGTGTCATACCTGGCATAACGACTGCGCTGTACAGACTGTATCTATATACTGTGTCATACCTGGCATAACGACTGCGCTGTACAGACTGTATCTATATACTGTGTCATACCTGGCATAACGACTGCGCTGTACAGACTGTATCTATATACTGTGTCATACCTGGCATAACGACTGCGCTGTACAGACTGTATCTATATACTGTGTCATACCTGGCATAACGACTGCGCTGTACAGACTGTATCTATATACTGTGTCATACCTGGCATAACGACTGCGCTGTACAGACTGTATCTATATACTGTGTCATACCTGGCATAACGACTGCGCTGTACAGACTGTATCTATATACTGTGTCATACCTGGCATAGCGACTGCGCTGTACAGATCTATATACTGTGTCATACCTGGCATATACAGACTGTATCTATATACTGTGTCATACCTGGCATAGCGACTGCTCTGTACAGACTGTATCTATATACTGTGTCATACCTGGCATAACGACTGCGCTGTACAGACTGTATCTATATACTGTGTCATACCTGGCATAACGACTGCGCTGTACAGACTGTATCTATATACTGTGTCATACCTGGCATAACGACTGCGCTGTACAGACTGTATCTATATTGTGTCATACCTGGCATAACGACTGCGCTGTACAGACTGTATCTATATACTGTGTCATACCTGGCTTAACGACTGCGCTGTACAGACTGTATCTATATACTGTGTCATACCTGGCATAACGACTGCGCTGTACAGACTGTATCATATACTGTGTCTATGGCATAACGACTGCGCTGTACAGACTGTATCGATATACTGTGTCATACCTGGCATAACGACTGCGCTGTACAGACTGTATCTATATACTGTGTCATACCTGGCATAACGACTGCGCTGTACAGACTGTATCTATATACTGTGTCATACCTGGCATAACGACTGCGCTGTACAGACTGTATCGTATATACTGTGTCATACCTGGCATAACGACTGCGCTGTACAGACTGTATCATATACTGGCATAACGACTGCGCTGTACAGACTGTATCTATATACTGTGTCATACCTGGCATAACGACTGCGCTGTACAGACTGTATCTTATATGTGTACCTGGCATAACGACTGCGCTGTACAGACTGTATCTATATACTGTGTCATACCTGGCATAACGACTGCGCTGTACAGACTGTATCTATATACTGTGTCATACCTGGCATAACGACTGCGCTGTACAGACTGTATCTATATACTGCTTGTACCTGCATAACGACTGCGCTGTACAGACTGTATCTATATACTGTGTCATACCTGGCATAACGACTGCGCTGTACAGACTGTATCTATATACTGTGTCATACCTGGCATAACGACTGCGCTGTACAGACTGTATCTATATACTGTGTCATACCTGGCATAACGACTGCGCTGTACAGACTGTATTCTATATACTGTGTCATACCTGGCATAACGACTGCGCTGTACAGACTGTATCGATATACTACGTCATACCTGGCATAACGACTGCGCTGTACAGACTGTATCTATATACTGTGTCATACCTGGCATAACGACTGCGCTGTACAGACTGTATCGATATACTGTGTCATACCTGGCATAACGACTGCGCTGTACAGACTGTATCTATATACTGTGTCATACCTGGCATAACGACTGCGCTGTACAGACTGTATCTATATACTGTGTCATACCTGGCATAACGACTGCGCTGTACAGACTGTATCGATATACTGTGTCATACCTGGCATAACGACTGCGCTGTACAGACTGTATCTATATACTGTGTCATACCTGGCATAACGACTGCGCTGTACAGACTGTATCTATATACTGTGTCATACCTGGCATAACGACTGCGCTGTACAGACTGTATCTATATACTGTGTCATACCTGGCATAACGACTGCGCTGTACAGACTGTATCTATATACTGTGTCATACCTGGCATAACGACTGCGCTGTACAGACTGTATCGATATACTGTGTCATACCTGGCATAACGACTGCGCTGTACAGACTGTATCGATATACTGTGTCATACCTGGCATAACGACTGCGCTGTACAGACTGTATCTATATACTGTGTCATACCTGGCATAACGACTGCGCTGTACAGACTGTATCTATATACTGTGTCATACCTGGCATAACGACTGCGCTGTACAGACTGTATCTATACTGTGTCATACCTGGCATAACGACTGCGCTGTACAGACTGTATCGATATACTGTGTCATACCTGGCATAACGACTGCGCTGTACAGACTGTATCTATATACTGTGTCATACCTGGCATAACGACTGCGCTGTACAGACTGTATCTATATACTGTGTCATACCTGGCATAACGACTGCGCTGTACAGACTGTATCTATATACTGTGTCATACCTGGCATAACGACTGCGCTGTACAGACTGTATCTATATACTGTGTCATACCTGGCATAACGACTGCGCTGTACAGACTGTATCTATATACTGTGTCATACCTGGCATAACGACTGCGCTGTACAGACTGTATCGATATACTGTGTCATACCTGGCATAACGACTGCGCTGTACAGACTGTATATCTATATACTGTGTCATACCTGGCATAACGACTGCGCTGTACAGACTGTATCGATATACTACGTCATACCTGGCATAACGACTGCGCTGTACAGGCTGTATCTATATACTGTGTCATACCTGGCATAACGACTGCGCTGTACAGACTGTATCGATATACTGTGTCATACCTGGCATAACGACTGCGCTGTACAGACTGTATCTATATACTGTGTCATACCTGGCATAACGACTGCGCTGTACAGACTGTATCTATATACTGTGTCATACCTGGCATAACGACTGCGCTGTACAGACTGTATCTATATACTGTGTCATACCTGGCATAACGACTGCGCTGTACAGACTGTATCTATATACTGTGTCATACCTGGCATAACGACTGCGCTGTACAGACTGTATCTATATACTGTGTCATACCTGGCATAACGACTGCGCTGTACAGACTGTATCTATATACTGTGTCATACCTGGCATAACGACTGCGCTGTACAGACTGTATCTATATACTATGTCATACCTGGCATAACGACTGCGCTGTACAGACTGTATCTATATACTGTGTCATACCTGGCATAACGACTGCGCTGTACAGACTGTATCTATATACTGTGTCATACCTGGCATAACGACTGCGCTGTACAGACTGTATCGATATACTGTGTCATACCTGGCTTAACGACTGCGCTGTACAGACTGTATCGATATACTGTGTCATACCTGGCATAACGACTGCGCTGTACAGACTGTATCGATATACTGTGTCATACCTGGCATAACGACTGCGCTGTACAGACTGTATCTATATACTGTGTCATACCTGGCATAACGACTGCGCTGTACAGACTGTATCTATATACTGTGTCATACCTGGCATAACGACTGCGCTGTACAGACTGTATCGATATACTGTGTCATACCTGGCATAACGACTGCGCTGTACAGACTGTATCGATATACTGTGTCATACCTGGCATAACGACTGCGCTGTACAGACTGTATCTATATACTGTGTCATACCTGGCATAACGACTGCGCTGTACAGACTGTATCTATATACTGTGTCATACCTGGCATAACGACTGCGCTGTACAGACTGTATCTATATACTGTGTCATACCTGGCATAACGACTGCGCTGTACAGACTGTATCTATATACTGTGTCATACCTGGCATAACGACTGCGCTGTACAGACTGTATCTATATACTGTGTCATACCTGGCATAACGACTGCGCTGTACAGACTGTATCTATATACTGTGTCATACCTGGCATAACGACTGCGCTGTACAGACTGTATCTATATACTGTGTCATACCTGGCATAACGACTGCGCTGTACAGACTGTATCTATATACTGTGTCATACCTGGCATAACGACTGCGCTGTACAGACTGTATCGATATACTGTGTCATACCTGGCATAACGACTGCGCTGTACAGACTGTATCGATATACTGTGTCATACCTGGCATAACGACTGCGCTGTACAGACTGTATCTATATACTGTGTCATACCTGGCATAACGACTGCGCTGTACAGACTGTATCGATATACTGTGTCATACCTGGCATAACGACTGCGCTGTACAGACTGTATCTATATACTGTGTCATACCTGGCATAACGACTGCGCTGTACAGACTGTATCGATATACTGTGTCATACCTGGCATAACGACTGCGCTGTACAGACTGTATCTATATACTGTGTCATACCTGGCATAACGACTGCGCTGTACAGACTGTATCGATATACTGTGTCATACCTGGCATAACGACTGCGCTGTACAGACTGTATCTTTGTTTATATACTGTGTCATACCTGGCATAACGACTGCGCTGTACAGACTGTATCTAGCTCCGGGAGCAAGCTCTGCTGCATACCACGTGTCGTGCGGAATAACCACCTGTGCCACACACTCATCGTGCTTCACCACGTCACCTAACACGTGGCACGTGTATGTACCATGCTTTTGTATCACGTGTACCTGTGAATATAAATCAGATCGTATGCAGGTTCGAAATAAACAGACGGATATGTAGTCCAGTGGTAACACGCTGGACTGGTAATCCAGGGTCGCAGGTTCTGACCCTAATAAAATTAACAGTCTTTCAGATGGGACGGTAAACCGAGGTCTCGTGTCGATGCTTTACACAGTGCACGTAAAAGAACCAGAGGAGACTCTGGAACGGGTCTCTGTCTGTATCATTGCACTATCCTCCAAAATCTAAAATAACTAATCTCTTCAGGAGGCGTCGCTCATATGGGCAACCGGTAGCGACGATAAATAAACGTAAAACACACTCGAAATAATTAATTTATTCAGCCTAACAATGGTTGCGCATGCTTTAGGTAGCATATATGTCGATTTAATTTAGAGGACAGGGGACACTTATTTCCGAATGGTTGCCGGTCAAACATTCATAAAACACACCAGAACAATAACCTGGCATTAGTATATTATATACAGTCAAACCTGTCTATAAAGGCCACCCTTAGGAAAGTCAAAAAAGTGGCATTTGTTGGCAGATGGCCTCTCAATAGAGGATTAAAATGCATTGAAAATGGCTCGACGGGAGAGAAAAATGGTGGTCTTTAGAGACAGGTTTTTCATATGCGGCCTTTATTCGGAGGTAGCCTTTAGCACAGGTTTGACTGTATGTGTTGTTATGGAGGAAATGGAACTACAAGTTCATACAGCATTTCTGAAAAGCATGTGATAATTGTATATATGCTATGGTTGAACATAATGTAATGTACGGAGCGGGAGGTCGAAGGTTCGAATCTCGTCAGCGGTTCGTTCTGATATGGCCGGTTGGTGAGCCGCCAGCTACTTAAATAATGGTTACCGATTGCCTACCAGCCTGACGTCTGGCACACAAGCATAGGATTCGGGAAGTACTGATGTTCATAAAAAAGAGGTGTCCCATAAGTCAGAAATGTCTGGCCCTTTAAATAGGGGTGACACTATAATAAACAAACACTTTACACTTTACTTTTATGTGAAACTGAAATAACGATAAATATACATGTATGTCCATCACCTGCATTTTGTACATTTCCCAGGCTCTGCACTGAATTTGCTTCTATGTTTAGCCAATAATTACATGTATGCTTGTCCCATCAGCGATATTCTATGTTTGGTCAATAATTACATGTATGCTTGTCCCTACAGCGATATTCTATGTTTGGCCAATAATTACATGTATGCTTGTCCCTACAGCGATATTCTATGTTTAGCCAATAATTACATGTATGCTTGTCCCTACAGCGATATTCTATGTTTAGCCAATAATTACATGTATGCTTGTCCCATCAGCGATATTCTATGTTTGGCCAATAATTACATGTATGCTTGTCCCTACAGCGATATTCTATGTTTAGCCAATAATTACATGTATGCTTGTCCCTACAGCGATATTCTATGTTTAGCCAATAATTACATGTATGCTTGTCCCTACAGCGATATTCTATGTTTAGCCAATAATTACATGTATGCTTGTCCCTACAGCGATATTCTATGTTTAGCCAATAATTACATGTATGCTTGTCCCTACAGCGATATTCTATGTTTAGCCAATAATTACATGTATGCTTGTCCCTACAGCGATATTCAAACATCGATAGGGAAGTCGTGATAGCGCAGTGGATGAGCGTTCGCTTCAGGTGGGAAAGGTCCGGAGTTCGAGCCCCGCTGGAGCCGTTATACGATTGTGCCCTTAGGCAAGGCATTTAAATTCCACGTTGCCTCTTCTATTTCCCTCGTGGCAATGGATTCCACCAGGAAAGAGGTCTCGAAGGTGATTAATATAAGTTGAAAGAACTTGTTTCGCAATTGAGCTAAAATAAATGTGTATGTATGCAAACCATAGGTCTTCTATGTTTACATTGACTGTTACCCATGCATGTGTCGTCTTGCTTGTACATCTATCGGTGGCGCCCTTTGATGCTTTGCATCTATGTCTTTCTTGTAGATATCTGTACTATGCTTTATTGCATTTCTTAGGGCTGATATCATTCCAGTATCTATATGCTTCTTATTTGGATCGATAAATAAATAAACTTAATCATATCCGGAAGTAAAATATATATATGCCACCTTTTTACTGGAATTACATATATCTTATTTGGGCAAATAAAACAACTTTAAGTAACAACTCACGAAGGTATTCGAGAAGTTCGTACCTGTACATTGCCCCCAGCGTGCCAGTAGAAGCCCTCATCAGAAAGGTGTTTGTGCCAAGTTACAGAGTTCGGCGCTTCTAAGAGAAAATATATACTTGTGCCTGATGAACGTGGTCCGCTATGACTGTAAATAAATACAATAAATAAGTGTTTCTAAAAATAAATCAATTCAGCTTACATCGATTGCGAAACGAGCTATTACACATTTCTAAGACTAATCGCTCTCGATCCCTCGTTCCTGGTGGAATATATCGCCATGAGGGAGACATAAGGAGCAGTGTACACTTCAGTGTATTGACTAATGTGGATCTGGCGGAGGCTCCAAATATCAACCCATCGAGAAATCGGGGATTTGTATGGTACATAGAGGATCGGAGATTTGTATGGTACATAGAGGATCGGAGAGTTGTATGGTACATAGAGGATCGGGGATTTGTATGGTACATAGAGGATCGGGGATTTGTATGGTACATAGAGGATCGGGGAGTTGTATGGTACATAGAGGATCGGGGTTTGTATGGTACATAGAGGATCGTGGATGTGTATGGTACATAGAGGATCGGGGATTTGTATGGTACATAGAGGATCGGGTACATAGAGGATCGGGGATTTGTATGGTACATAGAGGATCGGGTATTTGTATGGTACATAGAGGATCGGGGATTTGTATGGTACATAGAGGATCGGGTATTTGTATGGTACATAGAGGATCGGGGATTTGTATGGTACATAGACGATCGGGGATTTGTATGGTACATAGAGGATCGGGGATTTGTATGGTACATAGAGGATCGGGGATTTGTATGGTACATAGAGGATCGGGGATTTGTATGGTACATAGAGGATCGGGGATTTGTATGGTACATAGTGGATCGGGGATTTGTATGGTACATAGAGGATCGGAGATTTGTATGGTACATAGAGGATCGGGGATTTGTATGGTACATAGAGGAACGGGGATTTGTATGGTACATAGAGGATCGGAGATTTGTATGGTACATAGTGGATCGGGGATTTGTATGGTACATAGAGGATCGGAGAGTTGTATGGTACATAGAGGATCGGGGATTTGTATGGTACATAGAGGATCGGGGATTTGTATGGTACATAGAGGATCGGGGATTTGTATGGTACATAGAGGATCGGGGATTTGTATGGTACATAGAGGATCGGGGATTTGTATGGTACATAGGGGATCGGGGATTTGTATGGTACATAGAGGATCGGGGATTTGTATGGTATATAGAGGATCGGGGATTTGTATGGTACATAGTGGATCGGGGATTTGTATGGTATATAGCGGATCGGGGATTTGTATAGTACATAGGGGATCGGGGATTTGTATGGTACATAGACGATCGGGGATTTGTATGGTACATAGAGGATCGGGGATTTGTATGGTACATAGAGGATCGGGGATTTGTATGGTACATAGAGGATCGGAGATTTGTATGGTACATAGTGGATCGGGGATTTGTATGGTACATATAGGATCGGAGAGTTGTATGGTACATAGAGGATCGGGGATTTGTATGGTACATAGAGGATCGGGGATTTGTATGGTACATAGAGGATCGGGTATTTGTATGGTACATAGAGGATCGGGGATTTGTATGGTACATAGAGGATCGGGGATTTGTATGGTACATAGACGATCGGGGATTTGTATGGTACATAGACGATCGGGGATTTGTATGGTACATAGAGGATCGGGGATTTGTATGGTACATAGAGGATCGGGGATTTGTATGGTACATAGAGGATCGGGGATTTGTATGGTACATAGAGGATCGGGGATTTGTATGGTACATAGACGATCGGGGATTTGTATGGTACATAGACGATCGGGGATTTGTATGGTACATAGACGATCGGGGATTTGTATGGTACATAGACGATCGGGGATTTGTATGGTACATAGAGGATCGGGGATTTGTATGGTACATAGACGATCGGGGATTTGTATGGTACATAGACGATCGGGGATTTGTATGGTACATAGAGGATCGGGGATTTGTATGGTACATAGAGGACCGGGGATGTGTATGGTACATAGAGGAACGGGGATTTGTATGGTACATAGAGGATCGGAGATTTGTATGGTACATAGTGGATCGGGGATTTGTATGGTACATAGAGGATCGGGATTTGTATGGTACATAGAGGATCGGGGATTTGTATGGTACATAGAGGATCGGGGATTTGTATGGTACATAGGGGATCGGGGATTGTATGGTACATAGAGGATCGGGGATTTGTATGGTAAATAGAGGATCGGGGATTTGTATGGTACATAGAGGATCGGGGATTTGTATGGTACATAGAGGATCGGGGATTTGTATGGTACATAGAGGATCGGGGATTTGTATGGTACATAGTGGATCGGGGATTTGTATGGTACATAGTGGATCGGGGATTTGTATGGTAAATAGCGGATCGGGGATTTGTATATTACATAGAGGATCGGGGATTTGTATGGTACATAGACGATCGGGGATTTGTATGGTACATAGACCATCGGGGATTTGTATGGTACATAGACCATCGGGGATTTGTATGGTACATAGAGGATCGGGGATTTGTATGGTACATAGACGATCGGGGATTTGTATGGTACATAGACGATCGGGGATTTGTATGGTACATAGAGGACCGGGGATGTGTATGGTACATAGAGGATCGGGGATTTGTATGGTACATAGACGATCGGGGATTTGTATGGTACATAGACGATCGGGGATTTGTATGGTACATAGACGATCGGGGATTTGTATGGTACATAGAGGACCGGGGATGTGTATGGTACATAGACGATCGGGGATTTGTATGGTACATAGAGGATCGGGGATTTGTATGGTACATAGACGATCGGGGATTTGTATGGTACATAGAGGATCGGGGATTTGTATGGTACATAGAGGATCGTGGATTTGTATGATACATAGTGGATCGTGGATTTGTATGGTACATAGAGGATCGTGGATTTGTATGGTACATAGAGGATCGGGGATTTGTATGGTACATAGGGGATCGGGGATTTGTATGGTACATAGAGGATCGGAGATTTGTATGGTACATAGAGGATCGGGGATTTGTATGGTACATAGAGGATCGGGGTTTGTATGGTACATAGAGGATCGTGGATGTGTATGGTACATAGAGGATCGGGGATTTGTATGGTACATAGAGGATCGGGTACATAGAGGATCGGGGATTTGTATGGTACATAGAGGATCGGGGATTTGTATGGTACATAGAGGATCGGGGATTTGTATGGTACATAGAGGATCGGGGATTTGTATGGTACATAGAGGATCGGGGATTTGTATGGTACATAGAGATCGGGGATTTGTATGGTACATAGAGGATCGGGGATTTGTATGGTACATAGAGGATCGGGGATTTGTATGGTACATAGAGGATCGGGGATTTGTATGGTACATAGTGGATCGGGGATTTGTATGGTACATAGAGGACGGGGTGTATGGTACATAGAGGATCGGGGATTTGTATGGTACATAGAGGATCGGGGATTTGTATGGTACATAGAGGATCGGGGATTTGTATGGTACATAGAGGATCGGGGATTTGTATGGTACATAGAGGATCGGGGATTTGTATGGTACATAGAGGATCGGGGATTTGTATGGTACATAGAGGATCGGGGATTTGTATGGTACATAGAGGATCGGGGATTTGTATGGTACATAGAGGATCGGGGATTTGTATGGTATATAGACGATCGGGGATTTGTATGGTACATAGAGGATCGGGGATTTGTATGGTACATAGAGGATCGGGGATTTGTATGGTACATAGAGGATCGGGGATTTGTATGGTACATAGTGGATCGGGGATTTGTATGGTATATAGCGGATCGGGGTTTGTATAGTACATAGGGGATCGGGGATTTGTATGGTACATAGAGGACCGGGGATGTGTATGGTACATAGACGATCGGGGATTTGTATGGTACATAGAGGATCGGGGATTTGTATGGTACATAGAGGATCGGGGATTTGTATGGTACATAGACGATCGGGGATTTGTATGGTACATAGACGATCGGGGATTTGTATGGTACATATAGGATCGGGGATTTGTATGGTACATAGAGGATCGGGGATTTGTATGGTACATAGAGGATCGGAGATTTGTATGGTACATAGTGGATCGGGGATTTGTATGGTACATATAGGATCGGAGATTTGTATGGTACATAGAGGACCGGGGATGTGTATGGTACATAGACGATCGGGGATTTGTATGGTACATAGAGGATCGGGGATTTGTATGGTACATAGAGGATCGGGGATTTGTATGGTACATAGAGGATCGGGGATTTGTATGGTACATAGAGGATCGGGGATTTGTATGGTACATAGACGATCGGGGATTTGTATGGTACATAGAGGACCGGGGATGTGTATGGTACATAGACGATTGGGGATTTGTATGGTACATAGAGGACCGGGGATGTGTATGGTACATAGACGATCGGGTATTTGTATGGTACATAGAGGATCGGGGATTTGTATGGTACATAGACGATCGGGGATTTGTATGGTACATAAAGGATCGGGGATTTGTATGGTACATAGAGGATCGTGGATTTGTATGATACATAGTGGATCGTGGATTTGTATGGTACATAGAGGATCGTGGATTTGTATGGTACATAGAGGATCGGGGATTTGTATGGTACATAGACGATCGGGGATTTGTATGGTACATAGAGGATCGGGGATTTGTATGGTACATAGAGGATCGGGGATTTGTATGGTACATAGAGGATCGGGGATTTGTATGGTACATAGAGGATCGGGGATTTGTATGGTACATAGACGATCGGGGATTTGTATGGTACATAGAGGATCGGGGATTTGTATGATACATAGAGGATCGGGGATTTGTATGGTACATAGAGGATCGGGGATTTGTATGATACATAGAGGATCGGGGATTTGTATGGTACATAGAGGATCGGGGATTTGTATGGTACATAGAGGATCGGGTACATAGAGGATCGGGGATTTGTATGGTACATAGAGGATCGGGATTTGTATGGTACATAGAGGATCGGGGATTTGTATGGTACATAGAGGATCGGGGATTTGTATGGTACATAGAGGATCGGGGATTTGTATGGTACATAGACGATCGGGGATTTGTATGGTACATAGAGGATCGGGGATTTGTATGGTACATAGAGGAACGGGGATTTGTATGGTACATAGAGGATCGGAGATTTGTATGGTACATAGTGGATCGGGGATTTGTATGGTACATATAGGATCGGAGAGTTGTATGGTACATAGAGGATCGGGGATTTGTATGGTACATAGGGGATCGGGGATTTGTATGATACATAGAGGATCGGGGATTTGTATGGTATATAGACGATCGGGGATTTGTATGGTACATAGAGGATCGGGGATTTGTATGGTACATAGAGGATCGGGGATTTGTATGGTACATAGAGGATCGGGGATTTGTATGGTACATAGTGGATCGGGGATTTGTATGGTATATAGCGGATCGGGGATTTGTATAGTACATAGGGGATCGGGGATTTGTATGGTACATAGACGATCGGGGATTTGTATGGTACATAGACGATCGGGGATTTGTATGGTACATAGACGATCGGGGATTTGTATGGTACATAGAGGATCGGGGATTTGTATGGTACATAGAGGATCGGGGATTTGTATGGTACATAGACGATCGGGGATTTGTATGGTACATAGACGATCGGGGATTTGTATGGTACATAGAGGATCGGGGATTTGTATGGTACATAGAGGATCGGGGATTTGTATGGTACATAGACGATCGGGGATTTGTATGGTACATAGACGATCGGGGATTTGTATGATACATAGAGGATCGGGGATTTGTATGGTACATAGAGGATCGGGGATTTGTATGGTACATAGAGGATCGGGGATTTGTATGGTACATAGAGGATCGGGGATTTGTATGGTACATAGAGGATCGGGGATTTGTATGGTACATAGAGGATCGGGGATTTGTATGGTACATAGAGGATCGGGGATTTGTATGGTACATAGAGGATCGGGGATTTGTATGGTACATAGAGGATCGGGGATTTGTATGGTACATAGAGGATCGGGGATTTGTATGGTACATAGAGGATCGGGGATTTGTATGGTACATAGAGGATCGGGGATTTGTATGGTACATAGAGGATCGGGATTTGTATGGTACATAGAGGACGGGGATTTGTATGGTACATAGAGGATCGGGGATTTGTATGGTACATAGAGGATCGGGGATTTGTATGGTACATAGAGGATCGGGGATTTGTATGGTACATAGAGGATCGGGGATTTGTATGGTACATAGAGGATCGGGGATTTGTATGGTACATAGAGGATCGGGGATTTGTATGGTACATAGAGGATCGGGGATTTGTATGGTACATAGAGGATCGGGGATTTGTATGGTACATAGAGGATCGGGGATTTGTATGGTACATAGTGGATCGGGGATTTGTATGGTACATAGTGGATCGGGGATTTGTATGGTATATAGCGGATCGGGGATTTGTATATTACATAGAGGATCGGGGATTTGTATGGTACATAGACGATCGGGGATTTGTATGGTACATAGACGATCGGGGATTTGTATGGTACATAGACGATCGGGGATTTGTATGGTACATTGAGGACCGGGGATTTGTATGGTACATAGCGGATCGGGGATTTGTATGGTACATAGTGGATCGGGGATTTGTATGGTACATAGCGGATCGGGGATTTGTATGGTACATAGTGGACCGGGGATTTGTATGGTACATAGACGATCGGGGATTTGTATGGTACATAGAGGATCGGGGATTTGTATGGTACATAGAGGATCGGGGATTTGTATGGTACATAGACCATCGGGGATTTGTATGGTACATAGACGATCGGGGATTTGTATGGTACATAGACGATCGGGGATTTGTTTGATACATAGAGGATCGGAGATTTGTATGGTACATAGAGGATCGGGGATTTGTATGGTACATAGACCATCGGGGATTTGTATGGTACATAGACGATCGGGGATTTGTATGGTACATAGAGGATCGGGGATTTGTTTGATACATAGAGGATCGGAGATTTGTATGGTACATAGAGGATCGGGGATTTGTATGGTACATAGACGATCGGGGATTTGTATGGTACATAGAGGACCGGGGATGTGTATGGTACATAGAGGATCGGGGATTTGTATGGTACATAGAGGATCGGGGATTTGTATGGTACATAGACGATCGGGGATTTGTATGGTACATAGAGGACCGGGGATGTGTATGGTACATAGACGATTGGGGATTTGTATGGTACATAGAGGACCGGGGATGTGTATGGTACATAGACGATCGGGTATTTGTATGGTACATAGAGGATCGGGGATTTGTATGGTACATAGACGATCGGGGATTTGTATGGTACATAAAGGATCGGGGATTTGTATGGTACATAGAGGATCGGGGATTTGTATGGTACATAGAGGATCGGGGATTTGTATGGTACATAGAGGATCGTGGATTTGTATGATACATAGTGGATCGTGGATTTGTATGGTACATAGAGGATCGTGGATTTGTATGGTACATAGAGGATCGGGGATTTGTATGGTACATAGACGATCGGGGATTTGTATGGTACATAGAGGATCGGGGATTTGTATGGTACATAGAGGATCGGGGATTTGTATGGTACATAGAGGATCGGGGATTTGTATGGTACATAGAGGATCGGGGATTTGTATGGTACATAGAGGATCGGGGATTTGTATGGTACATAGAGGATCGGGGATTTGTATGGTACATAGAGGATCGGGGATTTGTATGGTACATAGAGGATCGGGGATTTGTATGGTACATAGAGGATCGGGGATTTGTATGGTACATAGAGGATCGGGGATTTGTATGGTACATAGAGGATCGGGGATTTGTATGGTACATAGAGGATCGGGGATTTGTATGGTACATAGTGGATCGGGGATTTGTATGGTACATAGAGGATCGGAGAGTTGTATGGTACATAGAGGATCGGGGATTTGTATGGTACATAGAGGATCGGGGATTTGTATGGTACATAGAGGATCGGGGATTTGTATGGTACATAGAGGATCGGGGATTTGTATGGTACATAGAGGATCGGGTATTTGTATGGTACATAGATGATCGGGGATTTGTATGGTACATAGAGGATCGGAGATTTGTATGGTACATAGTGGATCGGGGGTTTGTATGGTACATAGAGGATCGGGTATTTGTATGGTACATAGAGGATCGGGGATTTGTATGGTACATAGAGGATCGGGGATTTGTATGGTACATAGAGGATCTGGGATTTGTATGGTACATAGAGGATCGGGGATTTGTATGGTACATAGAGGATCGGGGATTTGTATGGTACATAGACGATCGGGGATTTGTATGGTACATAGACGATCGGGGATTTGTTTGATACATAGAGGATCAGAGATTTGTATGGTACATAGAGGATCGGGGATTTGTATGATACATAGAGGATCGGGGATTTGTATGGTACATAGACGATCGGGGATTTGTATGGTACATAGAGGATCGGGGATTTGTATGTTACATAGAGGATCGGGGATTTGTATGATACATAGGGGATCGGGGATTTGTATGGTACATAGAGGATCGGGGATTTGTATGGTACATAGAGGATCGGGGATTTGTATGATACATAGAGGATCGGGGTTTTGTATGATACATAGAGGATCGGGGATTTGTATGGTACATAGAGGATCGGGGATTTGTATGGTACATAGGGGATCGGGGATTTGTATGGTACATAGAGGATCGGGGATGTGTATGGTACATAGAGGATCGGGGATTTGTATGGTACATAGGGGATCGGGGATTGGTATGGTACATAGAGGATCGGGGATTTGTATGGTACATAGGGGATCGGGGATTTGTATGTTACATAGAGGATCGGGGATTTGTAGGGTACATAAAGGATCTGGGATTTGTATGGTACATAGAGGATCGGGGATTTGTATGATACATAGGGGATCGGGGATTTGTACTTCACATTGTGGATCGTGGATCTACATCTAGTTGTTTATTTCATAAACGTATTTATTTTGAGTCAATATCTAGCATGTGTTAAATGAGATGCTACCTTAATCAAAGTATGCACACGTCTGAACCTTTTGATAATGATAATAAAATGTACCTGGTCTGACTGGTGAAGACAACCTGCCGATCAGCCTTCCATATCTGCCTGAATGTTCCGCATCCACTTGGATGGGGCTCCAGTTGAAGTTGCTTCTTTAATCGTGCAATTTCCGCGTTTTCCGCCATTGCAGTGTAGTGTGTCTGTATATGACCCAGTCCTACATTTACATAAATATCTTATTGTAACAGTAGTCATGCCAAACTTCCAAAATAAACGTTGGGGCTATATTGGAATCGCGCTAATCGTTTCGGATCGGAATGAATTTAGCTCATTTTGAGCTATGATTTTCCCAGATAATAATCCTCTACCAAATGTCGCCAAAATTGATCAAGCAGTTCAGGAGGAGATACCATTCGAAGCAATTGTTGACAGACGGACGGATGGCAGAGAGACAGACAGGCGCCGGATTAGCCCAATCGATTCCAGATAATAAATGTTGCATATTTTGGGTGAATATTTAGTTTAAGATCATATACTGGTTAATGGTATATAGTTTAGACACATTTATTTTCGGTTAATTGCGAAACAATATTTTACAACATTAGATGAATCGCTTTCGAGACTTCATTTCTGATCAAACCCATCGCCATAAGGGAGAGAGATGAGGCAGGTGTTTTACGTTTATTTATCGTCGCTACCGGTTGCCCATATGAGAGACACCTTCTGAAGAAGATTAGTAGGATCCATTCCAGAGACGTTGGTTCTTGCACAGTGTAAAGCACCGACACGACGCAAAAGTTCATCAAACATCTGTATCACAACAGTATAAAACTAAAGAACACTAAGTTCTTATATGCATCACAAACTGATAAAAGCAATGCTTCACACAGTGGTGTTGCCTAAAAGAATACAGATGTTGTATTTCCTTATAACCTATAATGTTTGTTTATAATAGTGAAAGGGTCAGTCATTACTGACTTATGAAACACCTTTATTTTTTTATGAACATCAGTACTTCCCGAATCATATGCTGGTAGGCCAGGCGCCAGGATGGTAGGCAATCGGTATCCATTATTTAACTAGCTGACGGCTAACCAACCGGCATTTTCAGAACGAGTCCCTGACGAGGATTGAACCGTCCACCTCCCGCTCTGTAGGAGGACGCCTTAACCATTAGGCTATGGATACCAATATGGAGATGCATCAGTCATCTAACTGTGTATTGCATAGCCAATTAGCCATATAACTGTGTATTGCATAGCCAATTAGCCATATAACTGTGTATTGCATAGCCAATTAGCCATATAACTGTGTATTGCATAGCCAATTAGCCATATAACTGTGTATTGCATAGCCAATTAGTCATATAACTGTGTATTGCATAGCCAATTAGCCATATAACTGTGTATTGCATAGCCAATTAGCCATATAACTGTGTATTGCATAGCCAATTAGCCATATAACTGTGTATTGCATAGCCAATTAGCCATATAACTGTGTATTGCATAGCCAATTAGCCATATAACTGTGTATTGCATAGCCAATTAGCCATATAACTGTGTATTGCATAGCCAATTAGCCATATAACTGTGTATTGCATAGCCAATTAGCCATATAACTGTGTATTGCATAGCCAATTAGTCATATAACTGTGTATTGCATAGCCAATTAGTCATATAACTGTGTATTGCATAGCCAATTAGTCATATAACTGTGTATTGCATAGCCAATTAGTCATATAACTGTGTATTGCATAGCCAATTAGTCATATAACTGTGTATTGCATAGCCAATTAGCCATATAACTGTGTATTGCATAGCCAATTAGTCATATAACTGTGTATTGCATAGCCAATTAGCCATTTAACTGTGTATTGCATAGCCAATTTGTCATATAACTGTGTATTGCATAGCCAATTAGCCATATAACTGTGTATTGCATAGCCAATTAGCCATATAACTGTGTATTGCATAGCCAATTAGCCATATAACTGTGTATTGCATAGCCAATTAGCCATCTAACTGTGTATTGCATAGCCAATTAGCCATCTAACTGTGTATTGCATAGCCAATTAGCCATCTAACTGTGTATTGCATAGCCAATTAGCCAATTAGCCATCTAACTGTGTATTGCATAGCCAATTAGCCATCTAACTGTGTATTGCATAGCCAATTAGCCATCTAACTGTGTATTGCATAGCCAATTAGCCATCTAACTGTGTATTGCATAGCCAATTAGCCATATAACTGTGTATTGCATAGCCAATTAGCCATCTAACTGTGTATTGCATAGCCAATTAGCCATCTAACTGTGTATTGCATAGCCAATTAGCCAATTAGCCATCTAACTGTGTATTGCATAGCCAATTAGCCATCTAACTGTGTATTGCATAGCCAATTAGCCATCTAACTGTGTATTGCATAGCCAATTAGCCATCTAACTGTGTATTGCATAGCCAATTAGCCATATAACTGTGTATTGCATAGCCAATTAGCCATATAACTGTGTATTGCATAGCCAATTAGCCATATTGAATAGCCATGTCTATGTGGAGTAAAGGGTTAATGTCACTGAGGATAAATGTCATTTTGGAAAAAAGTTTGCCGATTTTAATAGTGTTACAACAATTCGTCCCAAAATTAAACATTGGTAAAACACAGAGATTAGAACAGTATCTAGATAACGTGACAGGTAAATACGATGAGCTATATCTTCAGGGAACCTTTAAGACTGGGACAAATTTAAAGAAATAAAATAAACAAATCGAAAAGACATGCTAACGTTTTATGTAAATCGTGATAGCGCAGTGGATGCGCGTTCGCTTCAGGTGCGAAAGGTCCGGAGTTCGAGCCCCACTGGAACCGTTACGATTGTGCCCTTAGGCAAGGCATTTAAATTCCACATTGCCTCTTCTCTCTCCCTCGTGGCGATGGATTCCATCAGGAATGAGGTCTCGAGAGTGATTTATATAAGTTGAAATAACTTGTTTCGCAATCGAACTAAAATAAATTTGTATAAACTAAACTAACGTTTTATGTAGAGGTCTTATTTATAGGACTACATAAAATGAAGAAACATACCTTATACCTCCCAAAGATAACCCTCCTTTGTCACGCATACGTGTATAACACCGTGTACACGGTTAAACTTAATATGCTAAACACTGTACATGTACACCATAGTTGATACGCACAGACTACTAGCAAACGTAATGGTATGTACATGTACTTCAATAGACTCGCATTTTCCAGCACAAAGCAGAGCATAACACAATATAATGAAACAGCGAAGAAATAAAGAAACAACACGTTAATTAAACGCCAGGAACCCAGCTAGTCAATGAAATAGATCCGGAAATCATGTACCGTTCAACGGCAGCGGCCTATTATTATAATTGATGCTATTTCTCTATCAAAATCAAGTGGGCTTTTGCCCTTTTGCTCTACGTGAGGTTTCCGTCCTCGCTGAGCCCACCTCAGGACATCTGCGTCACCGTGTGGCAGATGTACCGCCCCAGTCATACTCCGCCTGACAAGGTCTTATACTATATACTATTATACCGAGCGGTATTTTACATACATAAACTTGTACTATTTATTTGTTGGGTTTTAATGAAATCACACCTACAATTTTGACCACTCTCCAAATATTAGCGGTTGATAAAGACCCAGGATGTCCTCCGCCTCCGTGGTCGAGTGGTTACGGTCGCTGACTTGTATACCACTGTAACCTATCATCACTGATGGTCAGTGACGGGTTCGAGCCCCGCTCAGACCGTGTCTCATTTATATGAAAAAGTTGGCAGTTTCTTACGGAGGTTGGTGGTGCACCAAGTACTGGTTAACCATTGGAGCCTGCCCAGGAAAGGTGTTGTTAGGTAAACTTCCCGCCGGCGATATAGCCCAAAATGGTGCTGGTGCAGGCGTAAAACCCGAAATATAACATAACTATAACATAACAGGATGTCCATTCGAGCAGTATTTCAGGCACGGACGGACACCGGGTAGAACTATCGCCCAGCTGCAAGCCCTCTGAATTGCATCCTCACGTGAAATAATCCAACATCCCAAATGGGGTACGAACATACAGCAGTGAGGGGAAGTTGTTTCATGTAAACGATCTTAACCACTCGACCACGGAGGCACGTGCGTTTTCTCGTTATTATAATTGATTCAATATCTACAAATAATTTCATCACCAATTATCAATCGACCCTACTATTTTGTGTACATCAATATATACTGAGTCAAAAAAGAAACGATACCAAACTAAAAATGACGTAAAACGGATAAAACCATAGAAAAGTTGGGTATCTTATTGCAACGTCAGCCAACCATAAACACAGGTAAATAAACACCCGATAATCCTGGAACGCCGAATTTCCGATTTGCACGTGCTCCTCAACAAAGACAACTTCCTGCACATGTACAAATCGGAAAACCGGTTTATTGTACTGGTATTGCATTATCATCGAGGAAAAACACCTTACATACCCATTGTTACCTCTAACAAAATGCCTAGGCTAAACCGCAATCAGAGAATGCGTGCCATTGGCATGATTGACGGCGGTTTACGTCAGCGTGACGTCGCAAATCGACTCGGGGTTACGCGGATCACGATAACACGTCTACTTCGACGTTATCGAACACATGGATCGGTGGACGACCGTCCAAGATCTGGTCGACCACGTGTGACGACGCGTGAACAGGACCGTCACATTCGGACGTCACACTTACGTGACCGGTTCCTACCTGCTACGCACACAGCTGCCGTTACTCCTGGGATGACCAACAATCGCATCAGTGCACAAACAGTCAGGAACCGGCTCGGTGAACGTGGCATTCGTGCCTATCGGCCATACGTTGGACCCATCCTGACACGACGTCACCGTGACGTACGGCGGGAATGGACGACGGAACGTGCTCGCTGGACTCGGTTACAGTGGAATTCGGTGATGTTTAGCGATGAATCGCGGTTCTGTTTGGTCGAGCGGATGGCAGAGAGCGGGTATATTGCAGACGCGGTGAACGTTACGCCGACGCATGTGTACGTCAGGTCGATCTGTTCGGGGGCGGAAGCGTTATGGCGTGGGGCGGTATCACCTTCGGCAGTCGCACTGAACTGTTAGTGGTGGACGGGAACCTAAACGCCCAGCGGTACTGTGATGAGATCCTTGCGCCAGTTGTTGTGCCGTTCTTTAACGCCTACAGAAACGTCACACTGTTCCAACAGGACAACGCCAGGTGTCATACTGCTCAGATTTCCACCACATTATTGGAGCAGAACAATATTGAAACCCTGCCGTGGCCTGCTTTGTCACCAGACTTGTCACCCATAGAACATGTGTGGGATACGTTAGACCGCCGCGTCAGACGACGTCAGCCGGTAACGTTAAACCAACTGAGGGATGTTTTGCGTCAGGAGTGGACAAATATTGACCAGCAAGAGATTCAGACACTCTTCCGTTCGATGCGACGGCGGTGCATTGCAGTGAGAGACGCAAATGGTGCCCATACTCGGTATTGACGTCTGTGTGAAAACTCCATTCGACCCCTGTCCGACGAATTACGTCATCACGCAGCAGACAGTTTCGGAGGCTCATTATGCTTATGTGCTCCTCTTTCAAACATGTTGGACTATCATATTATGAATGTTCAAAGAATTTTCTTAATAAATGTTGAAATTATAGACACATAAACACCAGGTATCGTTTCTTTTTTGACTCAGTATAGGTCCATTCACTTGTTCTTAGAACATTAGCTTAATCGCTCTAGGGACAAAGTTCCTGAATCCATGAGGAGGATTTAGGTGTCTTTTTAGTTAATTTATTTACACTCTATGTGCATATACAAGTACATAATCTAAACATTTCACATATGATATGAAGCGGACATATAATTGTTTGTATTGCCTTTCACATCATTTATAATAGAACGACACGTGTTACTTCCTGCGTCCTTAGGACCACCCTGTCCACTGACGGCGTACTCGATACTGGACCACCTTGCCCAGCTACCGCTAACACGTTCCAGTCTTTAGTCGACCCGTGCCCCAGCTCGTTCTTTCTTCAGTTGTCGGGATGGCAGAACCGGATCCACGCCACTGAGATATCCTTCCCAAGGCTGCTAGTTCATGCTCAACTCGACTACAATATTAACGAATAGCATACCCTCTGGCTACTCAGATCTACTTTAGTGTGTGTGTTTTATGTTTATTTATCGTCGCTACCGGTTGCCCATATGAGCGACGCCTCCTGAAGAGATTAGTCATTTTAGATTGTTGGAGGATAGTGCAATGATACAGACAGAGACCCATTCCAGAATCTCCTCTGGTTCTTTTACGTGCACGGTGTAAAGCACCGACACGAGACCTCGGTTTAAAGTCCCATTGAAAGACTGTTAATTGTATTAGGGTCAGACGGGGGATCGAACCTGCGATGCCTGAATTACTAGTCCAGCGTGTTATCACTGGACTACAGATCTGTCTTTAGGCCTAATTCAGCCCGACATATACAATTGACCAGTCGCTGCATGTCAATCAAACTAATCAACAATCCAATCATATATCGTTAGTTCACCACCCCCAGACAACATGTCACTCGAAACAAGCTACCATGAAAAGTGCATTGTAATAACGTGAACACAGCCGGTTTAAACTTAGAAAATAATGGTTAACCCGTTATTAGATATACCGGGTAGATATGGAAATTAATGTAAACATTTAATCAAATATTACTTTGAACTTTTCATTGGTGATTTTAAATGATTCTGTGTCTGTTCCTTGTACTAGTTTTTCCAACGACGAATACATGAAACTACAGTCAATCCTGTCTTAAGCAGCCAGCAAAGGGAGTCACAGAAAGTGGCTGCTGAACACAGGTGGCTACTTAATAGAGGTCAAATGTATAATAAAACAACCTATTTGGAATCTGGAAACTGGCTGCTTAATACAGGTGGCTGCTTAATAGAGGTCACATGTATAATAAAACAACCTATTTGGAATCTTGAAACTGGCTGCTTAATACAGGGTGCCTGCTTAATAGAGGTGACCACTAACACAGGTTTGACTGTATCTAAGAATATGAGTTGACTGACACTGCATGCTATGTATTTTTCTGCATTGTTCTATGTATGTGTTTATGTAACAAAATGAACATGATCGTATTGACTACTGTGTAGTTGGGGCTTCCTTAGATTTACGTGTATTATGTCGTACCGGTGGACGGTTTATTAGGAGAACTTATGCTAAATGGGGAAGAAGAAGTACCTAAGCGACAAGGGGCATTGGCATATTATTATATATTACTTATAGGAAAATTCCACAGGGATTCGGCACGTTTGGGGGTACTAGTATATATATTTAAGTACAGGGATTCTACTCTGTGGGATGTCAGATTTCGCATCGATCAGTAAAATGGCCATATCTGAAACAATTTTGTACAAAGCTGTCCAAATATAACGCCTATCCCGAGTCTTTATATTGTTCTTCAAATAAAACACAACTTTAAGCTGCATGCATGTATACTTTGCAAACAATTGCCACATACATTGGCCATAGCAGGTCACATTTCCATACTAGGACACGGGTTCTGTCAGCAACAAAAAAAAATCTTCGACTGGAGAGTTTTAACTGTGAATAACATTATCAATAAAATGTGTTTCCACTAACCTGTATGTTTATTCGGCAAAAATGTACGTCAAAAAGAGATTTCGTAGCATTTTCAATTTGTTTTGAAAATTTCTAAAGCGGCGCAATTCGCGTTGAAACCAGCGTTGAAACGAGCGTTCTGATTGGATTATTAGAATGTAACAAGATGTTTTTTTATATATGAAGAACAATCATAATCCAATCAGAACGACTAAGTCACATGGTCCAATGAAAAAGCCACATTTCTCGTTTCTAAATCGTATAGACGTGACCTACTTTTGTACGTTGTCTGAAGTCAGATAGATCAACTCATTGGCCAGTCATAACGAAATATACACCGAGCAAATCGTTAAGACGGGCCAAATCGTGATCTATCCTATACATATAGACGTGTATGTATCGTATATACAAGACAGTATACTGGTAACTTGTCATGTTTAATGTACGACAATGGTATGATACAATTAACCAGTCTCGAAATGTCCTATCGCTCCGCCCCTAAGATCACTTGACCACCCAGTAACGTGAAACCTCCGACAAACAAATACAATATGGCTATATGATATATGGAACTATATGGATTGAACCAGGACTATAGATAGATAAAATAGGCCCTGATTGAACATATACTTAACAATTTTTGTAACTCCACACTTATTTTTTAAATATCTTTTTTATAACAAACAAGGCATTTCTCAAATTTCGTCCTCTTTCATTGTACCCTATCTAAAACATATTCCTTTAGCTAAATCCGACCGTAAACCATTATATTTATATAATCAGAGATGCACGTGCATTTCATGCTTTTTGCCTGTATGTGTATAATGTGTATATACCAATATTACAAAACCGACACAAATGATATCTGTGGTCATCGACATGTAGAAAAAACAAAGTTCAACAGTTTATGATATCATGTGTCGAATGACAATAGAAGAACCTCATATTCGCCAACATAGGGACATGCAGTTCATGCAGGACGGCGCAACTTGTCACACCGCGGCCAGTGCCCGGATGCTACTGGCCAGGACTCACATCAATGTCCTTGGTGTTCCATGGTGTTCGAAATCGCCAGATTTAAATCACATCGCACACCTCTGGGGTGAACTAGGACGCAGGATCCGACAACTCCGCCTCCAACCTCGCACTCTTCAATAGCTAGAACGCTCCCTGATTCGGACATGGCATACTATTCCACATGTCTACATTACGAATTACATGTACATCAATGCCATGCATTCTAGGTGTAATGCAGTCATTAGGGCACAGGGCGGTCACACTGGGTATTGGTGTATTCAGTATGCTACTTTCTATTTTAGCGTTACGTTATTTTACACGTTACGGATTTATTACGTCCGATTACTATAGTCGTTATGTATTCTTAACATAAAATTATCATTGTGTCCAATGTTCACTAAAATATTTCATTATTTGACGCAGATAACAACAAAAAATCAAAGTGGAGTTAGAAAGGTTGTTAAGTATATTTAATTTAGAATTTGCCGGAAATACACTATGACTGTTTATATTATACTATTAGTCTAGTACTACACACAAATAGTAAGATGGATGTCATTGGCATATAAAGCAGTAAATATTGTCTGATTACAGTGCATATAGATTTTGTGTTGCACAAAGAGTGGCAACTAGGAAATACTGGTCATTTATTTGTATAAAACATCAATGCATCTATCAATGTCCTGTTGTATAGACACACATGTTCATAAAATCACAGGAACTTGAAATTTTATCCATAAGCAACCAAAGGTCTCGTACCTCTATCCTAGGACACCCCCTCTATGTTTTTAATAGAAGGGGGTGTCCTAGGATAGAGGTACGAGACCTTTGGTGGATTAAAAAAATAGAGGGGGGTGTCCTAGGATAGAGGTACGAGACCTTTGGTGGATTATGGATAACATTTCAAGTTCCTGTGATAAAATGTACACTAAAGTGTAGGACAGAGAATGGTTTGTATAGCACCGCTTGATTAATCTTCTAACATCATCATTGTGCCATAGTGCCGATCATATATTGTAAAATAAAATGTACATCTAATAGGAATGAACAGGCTATCAATTTGAGCTTGATAGCACCATCCCTCGTTGCCATACTATGTGTGTATCTGCAATCCACCATCAATAGTCAGATATATATATACAGTCCTCAGTTGCCACACTATGTGTGTATCTACAATCCACCATCAATAGTCAGACATATATATACAGTCCTCAGTTGCCATACTATGTGTGTGTCTGCAATCCACCATCAATAGTCAGACATATATATACAGTCCTCAGTTGCCACACTATGTGTGTATCTGCAATCCACCATCAATAGACAGATATATATATATATATATATATATATATATATATATATATATATATATATATATATATATATATATTATATATATATATACAGTCCTCAGTTGCCATACTATGTGTGTATCTGCAATCCACCATCAATAGACTATATATATATATATACAGTCCTCAGTTGCCACACTATGTGTGTATCTGCAATCCACCATCAATATACAGATATATATATATACAGTCCTCAGTTGCCATACTATGTGTGTGTCTGCAATCCACCATCACTAGTCAGATATATATATATACAGTCCTCAGTTGCCACACTATGTGTGTATCTGCAATCCACCATCAATATATATATATATATACATATATATACAGTCCTCAGTTGCCATACTATGTGTGTATCTGCAATCCACAATCAACAGTCAGATATATATATATATACAGTCCTCAGTTGCCACACTATGTGTGTATCTGCAATCCACCATCACTAGTCAGATATATATATATACAGTCCTCAGTTGCCACACAATGTGTGTATCTGCAATCCACCATCAATAGTCAGATATACATAGAGTCTTCAGTTGCCATACTATGTGTATATCTGCAATCCACCAACAATATACAGATATATATATATACAGTCCTCAGTTGCCATACTATGTGTGTATCTACAATCCACCATCAATATACAGATATATATATATATACAGACCTCAGTTGCCATACTATGTGTATCTGCAATCCACCATCAATATACAGATATATATATACAGTCCTCAGTTGCCATACTATGTGTGTATCTGCAATCCACCATCAATAGACAGATATATATATATACAGTCCTCAGTTGCCATAATATGTGTGTATCTGCAACCCACCATCAATAGACATATATATATATATATACAGTCCTCAGTTGCCACACTATGTGTGTATCTGCAATCCACCATCAATATACAGATATATATATACAGTCCTCAGTTGCCATACTATGTGTGTGTCTGCAATCCACCATCACTAGTCAGATATATATATATACAGTCCTCAGTTGCCACACTATGTGTGTATCTGCAATCCACCATCAATATATTATATATATACATATATATACAGTCCTCAGTTGCCATACTATGTGTGTATCTGCAATCCACAATCAACAGTCAGATATATATATATATACAGTCCTCAGTTGCCACACTATGTGTGTATCTGCAATCCACCATCACTAGTCAGATATATATATATACAGTCCTCAGTTGCCACACAATGTGTGTATCTGCAATCCACCATCAATAGTCAGATATACATAGAGTCTTCAGTTGCCATACTATGTGTATATCTGCAATCCACCAACAATATACAGATATATATATATACAGTCCTCAGTTGCCATACTATGTGTGTATCTACAATCCACCATCAATATACAGATATATATATATATATACAGACCTCAGTTGCCATACTATGTGTATCTGCAATCCACCATCAATATACAGATATATATATACAGTCCTCAGTTGCCATACTATGTGTGTATCTGCAATCCACCATCAATAGACAGATATATATATATACAGTCCTCAGTTGCCATAATATGTGTGTATCTGCAACCCACCATCAATAGACATATATATATATATATATATACATTCCTCAGTTGCCATACTATGTGTGTATCTGCAATCCACCATCAATAGGCAGATATATATATATATACAGTCCTCAGTTGCCACACTATGTGTGTATCTACAATCCACCATCAATATACAGATATATATATATACAGTCCTCAGTTGCCACACTATGTGTGTATCTGCAATCCACCATCAATAGACAGATATATATATATATACAGTCCTCAGTTGCCATACTATGTGTGTATCTGCAATCCACCATCAATAGACAGATATATATGTATACAGTCCTCAGTTGCCACACTATGTGTGTATCTGCAATCCACCATCAATAGACAGATATATATATATACAGTCCTCAGTTGCCACACTATGTGTGTATCTGCAATCCACCATCAATAGTCAGATATATATACATACAGTCCTCAGTTGCCACACAATGTGTGTATCTGCAATCCACCATCAATAGTCAGATATATATACATACAGTCCTCGGTTGCCACACTATGTGTATATCTGCAATCCACCATCAATAGTCAGATATACATACAGTCCTCAGTTGCCACACTATGTGTATATCTGCAATCCACCATCAATAGTCAGATATACATACAGTCCTCAGTTGCCACACTATGTGTGTATCTGCAATCCACCATCAATAGACAGATATATATGTATACAGTCCTCAGTTGCCACACTATGTGTATATCTGCAATCCACCATCAATATACAGATATATATATACAGTCCTCAGTTGCCATACTATGTGTGTATCTACAATCCACCATCAATATACAGATATATATATATATATATATATACAGTCCTCAGTTGCCATACTATGTGTATCTGCAATCCACCATCAATATACAGATATATATACAGTCCTCAGTTGCCATACTATGTGTGTATCTGCAATCCACCATCAATAGACAGATAGTCCTCAGTTGCCATACTATGTGTGTATCTGCAATCCACCATCAATAGTCAGATATATATATATATACAGTCCTCAGTTGCCATACTATGTGTGTATCTGCAATCCACCATCAATAGACAGATATATATATATATATACAGTCCTCAGTTGCCACACTATGTGTGTATCTACAATCCACCATCAATATACAGATATATATATATATATATATATACAGTCCTCAGTTGCCACACTATGTGTGTATCTGCAATCCACCATCAATAGACAGATATATATATATATATATTATATATATATATATATATATACAGTCCTCAGTTGCCACACTATGTGTGTATCTACAACCCACCATCAATATACATACATATATATATATATATATATATATATATATATATATATATATATATTATATATATATATATATATATATATATATACAGTCCTCAGTTGCCATACTATGTGTGTATCTGCAATCCACCATCAATAGTCAGATATATATATATATACAGTCCTCAGTTGCCATACTATGTGTGTATCTACAATCCACCATCAATAGACAGATATATATATATATATACAGTCCTCAGTTGCCATACTATGTGTGTATCTGCAATCCACCATCAATAGACAGATATATATACAGTCCTCAGTTGCCACACTATGTGTGTATCTGCAATCCACCATCAATATACAGATATATATATATACAGTCCTCAGTTGCCACACTATGAGTGTATCTGCAATCCACCATCAATATACAGATATATATATATACAGTCCTCAGTTGCCACACTATGTGTGTATCTGCAATCCACCATCAATATACAGATATATATATATATACAGTCCTCAGTTGCCACACTATGTGTGTATCTGCAATCCACCATCAATATACAGATATATATATTTATATACAGTCCTCAGTTGCCACACTATGTGTGTATCTGCAATCCACCATCAATATACAGATATATATATATACAGTCCTCAGTTGCCACACTATGTGTGTATCTACAATCCACCATCAATATACAGATATATATATATACAGTCCTCAGTTGCCACACTATATGTGTATCTGCAATCCACCATCAATATACAGATATATATATATATATATATTTTATATATATATATATATACAGTTCTCAGTTGCCATAATATGTGTGTATGTGCAATATACCATCAATAGTCAGATATATATATATATATAATATTATATATTTTTTATATATATATATATATATACAGTCCTCAGTTGCCATACTATGTGTGTATCTACAATCCACCATCAATAGACAGATATATATATACAGTCCTCAGTTGCCATACTATTTGTGTATCTGCAATCCACCATCAATAGACAGATATATATATATATACAGTCCTCAGTTGCCATACTATGTGTGTATCTACAATCCACCATCAATAGACAGATATATATATATATATACAGTCCTCAGTTGCCATACTATGTGTGTATCTGCAATCCACCATCAATAGACAGATATATATGTATACAGTCCTCAGTTGCCACACTATGTGTGTATCTGCAATCCACCATCAATAGACAGATATATATATATACAGTCCTCAGTTGCCACACTATGTGTGTATCTGCAATCCACCATCAATAGTCAGATATATATACATACAGTCCTCAGTTGCCACACAATGTGTGTATCTGCAATCCACCATCAATAGTCAGATATATATACATACAGTCCTCAGTTGCCACACTATGTGTATATCTGCAATCCACCATCAATAGTCAGATATACATACAGTCCTCAGTTGCCACACTATGTGTATATCTGCAATCCACCATCAATAGTCAGATATACATACAGTCCTCAGTTGCCACACTATGTGTGTATCTGCAATCCACCATCAATAGACAGATATATATGTATACAGTCCTCAGTTGCCACACTATGTGTGTATCTGCAATCCACCATCAATAGACAGATATATATATATACAGTCCTCAGTTGCCACACTATGTGTGTATCTGCAATCCACCATCAATATACAGATATATATATACAGTCCTCAGTTGCCCCACTATGTGTGTATCTACAATCCACCATCAATATACAGATATATATATATACAGTCCTCAGTTGCCATACTATGTGTGTATCTACAATCCACCATCAATATACAGATATATATATATATATATATATATACAGTCCTCAGTTGCCATTCTATGTGTATCTACAATCCACCGTCAATATACAGATATATATACAGTCCTCAGTTGCCATACTATGTATGTATCTGCAATCCACCATCAATAGACAGATAGTCCTCAGTTGCCATACTATGTGTGTATCTGCAACCCACCATCAATAGACAGATATATATATATATATACAGTCCTCAGTTGCCATACTATGTGTGTATCTGCAATCCACCATCAATAGTCAGATATATATACAGTCCTCAGTTGCCATACTATGTGTGTATCTACAATCCACCATCAATAGACACATATATATATATATATATATATATATATATACAGTCCTCAGTTGCCATACTATGTGTGTATCTGCAATCCACCATCAATAGTCATATATATATATATATATTATATATATATATATATATATATATATATAATATATATATATATATACAGTCCTCAGTTGCCATACTATGTGTGTATCTGCAATGCACCATCAATAGTCAGATATATATATATATACAGTCCTCAGTTGCCATACTATATGTGTATCTGCAATCCACCATCAATAGACATATATATATATATATATATATACAGTCCTCAGTTGCCATACTATGTGTGTATCTACAACCCACAATCAATATACAGATATATATATATATACAGTCCTCAGTTGCCATACTATGTGTGTATCTACAATCCACCATCAATATACAGATATATATATATATATACAGTCCTCAGTTGCCATACTATGTGTGTATCTGCAATCCACCATCAATAGACAGATATAAATACAGTCCTCAGTTGCCACACTATGAGTGTATCTGCAATCCACCATCAATATACAGATATATATATATACAGTCCTCAGTTGCCACACTATGAGTGTATCTGCAATCCACCATCAATATACAGATATATATATATACAGTCCTCAGTTGCCACACTATGTGTGTATCTGCAATCCACCATCAATATACAGATATATATATATATACAGTCCTCAGTTGCCACACTATGTGTGTATCTGCAATCCACCATCAATATACAGATATATATATTTATATACAGTCCTCAGTTGCCACACTATGTGTGTATCTGCAATCCACCATCAATATACAGATATATATATATACAGTCCTCAGTTGCCACACTATGTGTGTATCTACAATCCACCATCAATATACAGATATATATATATATATATATATATATATATATATATATCAGTCCTCAGTTGCCACACTATGTGTATATCTGCAATCCACCATCAATATAGAGATATATATATATATACAGTCCTCAGTTGCCATACTATGTGTGTATCTACAATCCACCATCAATATACAGATATATATATATATATACAGTCCTCAGTTGCCATACTATGTGTATCTGCAATCCACCATCAATATACAGATATATATACAGTCCTCAGTTGCCATACTATGTGTGTATCTGCAATCCACCATCAATAGACAGATATATATATATACAGTCCTCAGTTGCCATACTATGTGTGTATCTGCAATCCACCATCAATAGGCAGATATATATATATACAGTCCTCAGTTGCCACACTATGT
>CM026400.1:24564354-24598216 GCA_014843695.1 Archivesica marissinica | reverse complement strand
TTTCTGGATATGTGGCTTCCATGTCTGCCGTCTGTCAAATGTCACCTGTCAAATGTCACCCCAAAGTATGTTGGCTCGTTGTCCGTCTTCAAGGCAGTTCCACCGACTTTGATGGTTCCAGCTTTCTGTTTGGTGGAAAGTGTGAAGAGTGTGGTTGACGACTTCTCCTTATTAATAGAGATGCACCAGTCTTCTGCCCATACTGTGAGCTTGTCTGCGGCCATCTGCATTCTGTATGTGGCAGTCGTTGCATGTTCTTCAACACACCACATGACCAAGTCGTCGGCATAGAGTGCTGCTTTGATACCTTTTGGGAGCTCTGCAAGCAAGTCATCGATGAAGATGAGGAACAGCGTAGGCGAGATCACTCCTCCTTGAGGAACACCGTGTCGGATGAGGAATTTCTTGCTCTTCTGGTTGTCAACTAGTACTCTGGTTCTGCGATTGTGTAGGAAGGATTTGGTCCATCGGAGCATCTTGTCGGCAATTCCGCATCGTTGCATCTTGACCAGCAGCCCATCAGTCCAGACTTTGTCAAAAGCCTTCTGGAGGTCTATCCAGGTTGCAAAAACTACCTTCTGGCCTTGGAATGCATCCTCAACTTCCTGAGTGAGGTATGTTGCCTGGTCCTCTGTGCATCTGAACTGTCGGAATCCTGCTTGTTCCTTGGATAGGAGGTTTTCTGTCTCAAGGTACCACATGAGTCTCTTGTTAACTATCGTCTCCATTGTCTTGACCACACAGCTAGTGAGACTAATAGGGCGATAGCTGGAAGCTTTCTTTCTATCCTTGCCGTTCTTGTAGATTGGGATAACGTTGGCTTCCTTCCAGATCTGCGGAACTATGCCTTCTTCCCAGCTAAGATTGAAGATGTCAAGAAGTTTCAGCATGGCTGAGCATCCAAGATGAGTTAGCATCTCATTGGAGATTCCATCTGGTCCAGGTGACTTCCTCTTTTTCAGTTGTCTGAGCGCTGTGTACAGTTCCTGGTATGTAAGTGGAAGTTTCATGGAGTCTTGTTCCGTATGCCTTTTACTTCTATCCTTCTGTTCTTTCCGTGCCTCTCTTTGCTGTTGGCGTGTGACTTTGATGTTGCCCTCTTTCTGGTAGGCTTTGGCGAGACAGTCTGCAGTCTCTTTGCCGGTCAACAGTTTCCCATCCTCATCCAACGTGATTTTCTGTCTGCTATTTTCTTCATCATTTAGCTGTTTCGTGAGCCTCCACAACTTCCTCCCGTCCTTCTCAAGGTTCAGGGCAGCAGTTTTCTCCCTCCAACTTCGTCGTGTAGCTTCCAGTTTAGATTTTTGAAACTGTGCCTTTGCTTTCTGAAGTTGTTCATGGTTTTCTTGTGATGGCTGTTCTTCTGCCCGGGTTCTTTGTTGTTAGACAGGGCATCCAGAACTGAGAGCGCATCAGTCAGGAAGACAACCTGGGCACACTCTACAGTGTTGTGTACTAGAGATGCTGCTGTTTCAAGGGCCTGTACTTCTGCCCCATAGTTGCTGCAGTGTACTCCAGTAGGTAGAGCAACTGACTGTGTGTGTCCATCTGGGTGTCGGACATACACGACTGCTCCTCCGTTTGCTACTGCTCTTGTGGCTGAACCATCTGTGTAGACTTGTAGCCATGCTTCTCCAGGATAACTCTTGTCGATGTGTGCTAGTGTGAGGGCACGTTTGACGTCATCATGTTGTCTATCTCTGGATGTCATGTATGGGATTGTACTGCAGATGGTAACCTTGGATTCATCGCTAGTCAACCATGGCTTGGATAGAAGTGGCGTTGGAGGCAATGTCTTGGCTGGGAGATGGCTGGTGTGCTTTCGAGCAAGCTTCTTGGACTGGTGGATGAAACTGCTTCGCTTTAGACGATTCTTCGTTAGTGCCTCAACTCTCTGCTTCATCGGTTGTTCTTCCTGACATCGAAACTTCTCTGTCTGCAGAAGAATTCTTGTGTCGCGACGTTCTTGCAGTGGCTGGATGGAAGTAATTTTCTCCATGGCCTTGATTGGAGTGCTCTTCATTGCACCTGTGATCAGCCTGAGAGCCTTGTTCTGAACCTTGTCGAGTGTCTGTTGGTTGGTCTTGGCTGGTGATGTCCAGGCGGTGGATCCATATTCCAGGTGAGGCCTGACCACACCTTGGTATATAGTCTTCAGGATGTGATCATTGGCACCCCATGTGGTGCCAGCAAGCTTCCGAAGGATTGCAAGCTTGCGCTTGGCTTTGGCCTCTGCTTTCTGGATATGTGGCTTCCATGTCTGCCGTCTGTCAAATGTCACCCCCCAAGTATGTTGGCTCGTTGTCCGTCTTCAAGGCAGTTCCACCGACTTTGATGGTTCCAGCTTTCTGTTTGGTGGAAAGTGTGAAGAGTGTGGTTGACGACTTCTCCTTATTAATAGAGATGCACCAGTCTTCTGCCCATGCTGTGAGCTTGTCTGCGGCCATCTGCATTCTGTATGTGGCAGTCGTTGCATATTCTTCAACACACTACATGACCAAGTCGTCAGCATAGAGTGCTGCTTTGATACCATGTGGCAGCTCTGCAAGCAAGTCATCGATGAAGATGAGGAACAGCGTAGGCGAGATCACTCCTCCTTGAGGAACACCATGTCGGATGAGGAATTTATTGCTCTTCTGGTTGTCAACAAGTACTCTGGCTCTGCGATTGTGTAGGAAGGATTTGGTCCATCGGAGCATCTTGTCGGCAATTCCGCATCGTTGCATCTTGACCAGCAGCCCATCAGTCCAGACTTTGTCAAAAGCCTTCTGGAGGTCTATCCAGGTTGCAAAAACTACCTTCTGGCCTTGGAATGCATCCTCAACTTCCTGAGCGAGGTATGTTGCCTGGTCCTCTGTGCATATGAACTGTCGGAATCCTGCTTGTTCCTTGGATAGGAGGTTTTCTGTCTCAAGGTACCACATGAGTCTCTTGTTAACTATCCTCTCCATTGTCTTGACCACACAGCTAGTGAGACTAATAGGGCGATAGCTGGAAGCTTTCTTTCTATCCTTGCCGTTCTTGTAGATTGGGATAACATTGGCTTCCTTCCAGATCTGCAGAACTATGCCTTCTTTCCAGCTAAGATTGAAGATGTCAAGAAGTTTCAGCATGGCTGAGCATCCAAGATGAGTTAGCATCTCATTGGAGATTCCATCTGGTCCAGGTGACTTCCTCTTTTTCAGTTGTCTGAGCGCTGTGTACAGTTCCTGGTATGTAAGTGGACGTTTCATGGAGTCTTGTTCCGTATGCCTTTTACTTCTATCCTTCTGTTCTTTCCGTGCCTCTCTTTGCTGTTGTCGTGTGACTTTGATGTTGCCCTCTTTCTGGTAGGCTTTGGCGAGACAGTCTGCAGTCTCTTTGCCGGTCAACAGTTTCCCATCCTCATCCAACGTGATTTTCTGTCTGTTATTTTCTTCATCATTTAGCTGTTTCGTGAGCCTCCACAACTTCCCCCCGTCCTTCTCAAGGTTCAGGGCAGCAGTTTTCTCCCTCCAACTTCGTCGTGTAGCTTCCAGTTTAGATTTTTGAAACTGTGCCTTTGCTTTCTGAAGTTGTTCATGGTTTTCTTGTGATGGCTGTTCTTCTGCCCTGTTCCTTGCTTCAGTGAGTTCATCTTGGAGGGTCTGCAACTGATTGGTCCAGTATTCTCTTCTCGCACCTCTAGGTATGGTTTCATGGGCAGCTTTGAGTATGCAGCTGTTGAACTCTTTCACCACGTTGTTAACATCTCTTCCTTGTACCTGTATGCCTCGAGTAAGAGAATTGGACCGAATAGCATAGAGACTCCACTTGGCTTTCTTGTAGTTCCATCTAGGGTAGGGATGGTCTGTCTGTATCACTTCACTGCTGAGTGTGAGGAACACTGGTTTGTGATCACTTCCACCAAGTTGATCGCCAACTTCTCTAACCGTACCTTTCTGGATGTCCTCTGTGCAGAATGCTAGATCTGGAGAGGAAGTAGTGTGCCATCGCCTAGAGTAGAAGGTTGGTACATCATAGGGCTGGTTGACGAGAATCAAGTTGTGCTCATCCTGCCAGTCCTCCACTTCATCCCCACGCCTATCAGACTGTGCATATCCCCAACTCTGGGAATGACTATTGAAGTCACCAACAACCATGTATCGACTGTTTGAAACTCCAATAGTGTCAAGGGCAAGGGCTTTGTCATTTGGGCAGTAGTAGTTGACGAGGTTCATCTCAGTTGATTTGATCTTGATCTTGAACTCCTGGTATTCTGCTCCTTCAAGGTAGGTTTTCACTTCGCTCACATTGATGTTGTTCCGGATTAGAGTGAGCACACCACCATTGTGTCTGTCTTGTCGGTCTGCTCGGAGGCACTGGTAGCCTCGTACTTTGAACGTCTTGTCTTTGTTCAGGTGTGTTTCCTGTATGCAGCAAACACTTACCTCTTTGTCCTGTAGTACTTGCTCAAGTTCAGTCTTTTTGTTAAAGACTCCTTCAGCATTCCACTGCATGAGTACAAGAGGTTTCTGCTTCACGTTTCGGCCAGTAGCTGTCCTTCGCCGTCCCCTGGCTCCACAGGGCGGCTTAGGGTGACCTCCAGTAGCTAAGGATGGGTTCCTTCGAGGTATGGAACCCGGCACTGTACCTGCCTGGCGGGTCTTCACAGGTCCAGCACCATCTCGGTTTACTCTTTCTGTCATTGTGATTCATGTTGCATTATGCGTAGTACCGTGGTTTATTAGAATGCGCCGTGCGGCCCAGTACTTCCGGCTTCAGCATTCGAGGTTTCTGTTGGGGTTACCTCACCCTTAGGCTAGGACTTTTAAGGCGGTCCATATGTTCGCCTGATGCACCCGTTGTAGGACACGTGGAGTATTTAATAGGAGTAGCTTTGCCATGTGCTATCCTGCCCCGTCCTGGTAGGTACACCGCCATATGGTCCGGGACTGCTTATTTGATTCACAGCTAACCCCCATATATGAGGGCCGTTTCCCCTATCCGCCACCTGAGGACCCGCTGGGTAGGGGATGGTCGCCCCACTACTGAATTGGAAGCAGCATGGACCCCATGTATATAAAATATGTAACCTCTATGCGGAGAATATTCTACCTCCCTGCCGTACAATTAATATTTAATACGTACATAATAATAAAGAATTACAATCTACATTAATTTTTCAATTATAAATTCTCTATTATTAAATGTTCAATGTACTTAATATGCTTATGATAGTGGTTAAATAAATGCTTACAATGCGGTCCGTCTGATAACATAGATTAATATTTACTACACGGAAGTAAAAACATTACCGTCGGTTTAAACACACGATAAATGAATAGAGCTATCGATCGAACGGCTCGTCCTTTTATACCCGATTGATATTCGCTCGTCAGCGGATGGTGAGAACTGCGTTGGCGCTTGGGGTACTACCAAAAGGCTTAATAATCATACCGACAGGTAAGTGGTTTGTCATTTCTTTGTTGGCACGTAATGTCTGAGAGCCCTGGGTCGGCGAGGGTTGTGGACCGTCCCTTGGCTGGGAGCCTCCTCGGCCCAAATTAAGAGGTCTGTTCACCCGGAACATGGAGGGAGGGCTCAACGGGGGGCGCGGAGGCTCCCATTTTTTTTGTTACTCACCCCCCTGCTGCTATTGGAAAGCATGTGTTGTGGTGAGCAGTTGGAAAGCATGTGTTGTGGTGAGCAGTTGGAAAGCATGTGTTGTGGCGAGCAGTTGGAAAGCATGTGTTGTGGTGAGCAATGGGAAAGCATGTGTTGTGGTGAGCAGTTGGAAAGCATGTGTTGGGGTATTCACAGTGTACATGTATATATAACAAGATGTCGCACGTGTTGTGGTGAGCAGTGGGAAAGCATGTGTTGGGGGTATTCACAGTGTACATGTATATATAACAAGATGTCACACGTGTAGTGGTGAGCAGTTGGAAAGCATGTGTTGTGGTGAGCAGTTGTAAAGCATGGGTTGGGGTATTCACGGTGTACATGTATATATAACTAGATGTCGCACGTGTTGTGGTGAGCAGTTGGAAAGCACGTGTTGGGGTATTCACGGTGTACATGTATATATAACAAGATGTCACACGTGTAGTGGTGAGCAGTTGGAAAGCATGTGTTGTGGTGAGCAGTGGGAAAGCACGTGTTGTGGTGAGCAGTGGGAAAGCATGTGTTGGGGTATTCACAGTGTACATGTATATATAACAAGATAGATGTCGCATGTGTTGTGGTGAGCAGTTGGAAAGCATGTGTAGTGGTGAGCAGTTGGAAAGCATGTGTTGTGGTGAGCAGTGGGAAAGCATGTGTTGGGGTATTCACAGTGTACATGTATATATAACAAGATAGATGTCGCATGTGTTGTGGTGTGCAGTTGGAAAGCATACATGTGTTGATGTGCAGAATGTACATATGCATTTATAAGATGTTGTTGAAATATGCAAAACGTGCAGTGGAGCCTACACTATTGTTGTTGAAACGTGCAGTGGAGCCTACAATATTGTTGTCGAAACGTGCAGTGTAGCCTACAATATTGTTGTTGAAACGTGCAGTGGAGCCTACAATATTGTTGTCGAAACGTGCAGTGTAGCCTACAATATTGTTGTCTAAACGTGCAGTGTAGCCTACAATAGTGTTGTCTAAACGTGCAGTGTAGCCTACAATATTGTTGTCTAAACGTGCAGTGGAGCCTACAATATTGCTGTCGAAACGTGCAGTGGAGCCTATAATATTGATGTTGAAATGTGCAGAATGTGCAGTGGAGCCTACAATATTGATGTTGAAATGTGCAGAATGTGCAGTGTATAAGATATTCTAACGAGAGATCATGCAGTCTCTTATATGACCAGCCTCCATGCCATTATACATCCGGTTCACGGGAACAGAGGGAACTATTAACTTAAACAGTGAGGCCACATATCTCATTAGCGGATCAGTGGTACAGACTCATATGATAGAGCCTTTAGGGTTAAACCGAGGTCTCGTGTCGATAATAGAACCAGAAAACACGCAAGAATCTATATGTATATATCATTGCACAATCATCCAACATTCATTGCACAATCCTCCAACATTCATTGCACAATCCTCCAACATATCATCGCACAATCCTCCAACATATCATTGCACAATCCTCCAACATTCATTACACAATCCTCCAACATTCATTGCATAATCCCCCAACATTCATTGTCCTCCAACATTCATTGCACAATCCTCCAACATTCATTGCACAATCCTCCAACATTCATTGCACAATCCTCCAACATTCATTGCACAATCCTCCAACATCTAAAATGACTAATTACTTTCTTCAGGAGGCGTCGCTCATATGCAACCATTAGCGACGATAAATAAACGTAAAACACACACAATGTCTAGTCTTTCGAGGTGTTGTTCGTAAGTTTCGCTAAACATTATTATGTCGTCTAGGTAGATCACGCATATTATCATGTTCAGGTTTGCCAGGCATTCCTCCATAAGCCTCTGATACGTTGCAGGACTATTGGATAGGCCAAATGGCATCTTAATGAATTCATAGAATCCTAGGGCTCCTAGTGTGAAGCTGGTTAGCTCTTTGTTCGTTTCTTAAAGTTCGACTAGGTGATAACTCGATTTCATGTCAGTAGTTGTGAAATACTTAGCTCCGTGCTAACAATCGAACACGTCCTCTATTCTTTGAAGCGCATAGGAATCCTTAACGGTCCGGTTATTCAGCATTCTGTAATCTATGCATACTCTCAAATTCCCATTCTTTTTTCTTACTAGTACTATATTGAAGTCCACGGTCACTTAGAAGGTCTAATGATGTCGCATGCTAACAGTTGTTCTATGTGTTTTCTTACTTCGTCGATCTTGGTGGTATCCTGTGATGTATTTGTTTAAAGGGTGTCTCGTTCGTCAAATCAATTATATGTTTAATCTCGGTACATTGCCCAATATCTATGTCGCTCGTGGAAACAATCTTCGTATGCCTTGTCATTAACTCCTTTAGTCGTACTCGTTGTTCCTCTGTTCTTCTGTCAATACCATGTTATCATCTACTACCAGGTCATCTATTACTTTGTCTCTTAGTATGTCTAGTTGTGCTTCTTTTTCTTCTGCTGTTATCCTTTCCATGACTTCGTCTGCTACTGTAACTGGTTGCAACTCGGGTTGCAATATCGCCTTTGGAGAAATAGTGATCGTGTTTGTTGTTATGTTGGATAGCGTCACTGTAAACTGTTCATTCTGTCTGTATCTATACTGAACATGTCCATGTGTAATATCAATTTCATTACAAATTGTTGCATCTTCTATCTCGTGTAGCATGGCTGTTGTGTTAGGGTGTTCCATCTCCTTGTCTGTATATATGGTGTTTCACAATCAGAGGTACATTTTGAAATATTGCATATAATTAGCTATTATGGTTACTCTAGGGACAAATTCTATGCCATTACATCTTTCTTGGAGTATGGGTATCACAGCTAGTCTACAGAAACAATTTATGTTATGAAAAAACGTAACATTTTGACAAAATGACAGATAAATGGCTGTTTTTTTGACAAATGAATGTTTCATTTTTTTACACATACATGTAGTTCCCTCAATAATTAAAATATAAATACATCCAGAGAGAAAGCAGGCATTATTTAACATATAAGAAGCATTTTGCGACGATTGATACAAAAATAAAACGGCAAAAAACACATTTTTTTCACGAAAATCTCAATTTTGCCAAAAGACACTTTGTCCGTCAAAAATGTCTTCTCCGGAACTCGTTTTTAAGTGGGTATTTATTTAAGTGAAGTAGAAGAACAATTTGGGGTCAATAATATAGCTTCTACTCCGCATATATATGTCTGTTGAATATTGGAAATTGTTATTAAGTATATGCAATAGTTATCATACTGTGTACCATAATATACATATGTGTATGTTGTCCGTCAAAAAAGTGTCTTCTCCGGAAGAGATTTCTAGGACAGACAAAGAACAGAAAGAGTGTAATATATTGCCAGAATTCCGCTAAATCACTTGGGTTAGCTGTCATTTACCGATACAAGAAATCATTATTTAATCACACTTCCAGTCTAGTGACATTATCTGTGTATGATGCAGTGTCAAAATATGTCTTTTCCGGAAATCAGTTTGTTTATTGCACTGATGCCTCAAACGGACAGAATAATCAACGTCACTCTGAACGTTAAATTTTATAATTAACATTATGAGTATGTATAGTCAAATACACCACACAATAACGATAATGTTATTTTTATGTCAATATTACAGCGACCAATAACTAGTGTCAAAAATCTAATAGCTTTGATACTTGATCCATTATGTTTAAATTTTATTTAAATAACATCAATGGTTTCACAAATACATCATAGACATCATTTAATTGAATAATGCTATTGGGTAACATACTTTGATTACTCTTCTGAGTAGGTTTCCTATTGCATTATAAATGATGATATTTCCGGAGAAGACATGTTTTTTTGACTTTTACTATTTCCTCATTATAGTTTTGGTGTTGTGTGATTTCTATCCTGGTATTTGCATTGTCGGCAGCTATAGAGAAGCTTCAACCATATGGGAAAACTCTTTAAAACACACTACAAGGAGATTTAATACATGTGCAGTATCATACCATAGTTGTATTGATGGTAAAATAACTATGGTAAAATACTGAGCATGTATAAAAAACATCGTAGTGACAATTTAAACAGTTGTATTTTCATTTCAGATCCTAACCATAATAGTACATGTATATACACATTCTGAAAGATAATGGAGCCGTTGAAAGTAAAATTTAACTGGACATTACGAAAACGACATGACAAACGCGTTGAAACACAGACAGAGACAGAATCAGAAAAATCAGTCAAAAGTGCAGCTGCTAAATCACGACAAAAGAAGAAACTATTAGATCCAGATAAATATAAAGAGGATCTGCAAAAAGATGCGATGAGAAAGAGGGAGGCATATAAACAATCAGTAATATTACGTGCAAAGCTATCAGAAACAGATAGAGATGCAGAACGACAGCAATGGGCAATAGCTAAACAGACCCAACGTGAGAAGAAGAAACATTTAGGAACAGCTCAGAAGTCATCTGCCAAGAAAAGTAAACACATCAAAGACATGACCTATGAAGAAAAGAAGAATTATATGACAATGAAGAAGAGACAGAGCAGGAGTAACATGAATAAACAGAAGACAACCAATACAAATGATAGAGAGACCATACAAAGAAGACAATCAAGGAAGACTGAAACAGACGATAGAGCCAGTACAAAACAGAAAAAGACCATGCAAAAACAATCAAAGATGACAGAACCAATCATCAGAGGTGCTGAGAATATGTGCACAACCGGACTGAAATCACCACCAAGCAGAACCACAGTGTACAGGCAAACCAAAGCTATGAGGAAGACCCTACCTACATCACCAAAACGCTTTGCAAACGTCATCACAACACTTATTGATAATGCATCACCGATGAAACAGGCTGCAATGGCCAAGAGAGGCATTAAGAGAAAGATTGACGAAGAATTTCTTGTACCCCCACTGAAGAAAACAATACTGAAGCTCAAAACCAATATGAACGAGGTGAAACGCCGTCAATACAATGTCATCGCCTCAGCATCCATGCGTGCTGCACACAGCGGGATCAAGTCAAAATTGGCCTCAGCACTAGCCATTGGACATCGTACACGCAGAAAGTTAACAAAAAATGCCCACAATCCAATACTCTCCAGAAAAAAAGAGGAAAGACGTCATCGACAAAAGCACAGTTGAAAAGGTACAGGACCACTGGACATCTGAAGGTATCTCCACCAAACATACTACCTGGCAGAGGAGTCGTCTTGGAATTTAACCATGACGAACTCTCACAATGTGAAGACTTAATGTGATGTGACATACAATACGACATGGAAAAACTGGTCCTGTTTCAAATTGTCTGAAGTTAAAGTGTTTCATTTGTGACCAATTATGTTGTTTCATTCGTTAAACTGTATTTCTCTGCCAGGATGATGTGAGATACCATAGGACATGTTGATCAAGTTTCAAATGTTCAAAGTGTTCAAAGTTAAAGTGTTTTTTTGTTACCAATTAGATTGTTTCATTCATTCATTAAGCTGTATTTCTCTGCTAGGATAAGGCATATGATAAAGATATGGACATAACTGGGCAATATATTAATTAAAAATGTCAAGCTAGTAGTGATAACCAAACAGGATACCATGTCAAAAAAAGAGTCTTCTCCGCAAATATTGTCGTGACAGTCATGCATTGGCTGCTTGCTTAATGCAATTTATAAGGTTGATTTGCAGTTGAAGTTTATAATATACATATACAGGGTTTATTGGAAAGTTATCCTCATATGTCACATTAAATGCCAATACACAGTTCCGTGAATATATATATATATATATATATATATATATATGTACTTTACCAAGCCTAATTTACAATTAAATGTCAAAAATATGTCTTCTCCGGAAGAAAGTATGCGAAATATATATGGTCATTTATTTTAACAATTCTCAACCAAATCTCATAATTCTTTCACTATTATTTTCTTAATTATATCTAGTCTGTATTAGGATTCATTAAATCACTGGTATGGAAGTATTCAATTAATGACAGTAACTGAAAGCAGAAACAATCATGTTTTCTCAAAATAACGTGTAGTTTAGCGACGTTTTTTATATTTTTATTAAATTGTGCCTATTAAACAATTACTAACACTGTAATATGGATGTATTGAGTAAAATAAGTTCATGAAATGATATGTTTCAGTAAACAGTATGCCATAATGGTCTTACCAATAAATTGAGTATTTCCTTGAAAAAATCATGTCTTGTTAACTTCATTGTATGATTTTTTTAGAAATCATTAATCCCACGCTCCAAAATGTTTACACCGACCCGTCAGTATATATATATAACCAGAATTGATCAGTTTGGCTCAATATACCAAGTTTGAAATTTGGGTGTCTGTGAAACACACTTGTACCTCTGATTGTGAAACAGCCCATATATATATATAATATGGTTGAATATCTATGATTTCGTTAGGTCTCAGTGTGATATTGTGAGATGCTGCACTTCTAACTGTGGCGATCCTCTCTGATTACTATGCTTCTGAAGCTTCTGGCTGTCCGATTAGCGCAGTGGTTAACGCGCTCGCTTCTCACCAATGCGACCCGGGTTCGATCATCGGACAGGGACGTATGTGAGATGGTACGATGGTCGCCAGTTCGGACAGGTGGGTTTTCTCCGGGTACTCCGGTTTCCTCCCACATGAATGACCACATATACGCTTTCATCCGAGCCAACGAGAGTGATTAATATAAGTTGTTAAAACTTGCTTCGCAATCGTTGTCAAATAAATAAAGTATATAAAAAAGCTCAGGTACCATGGTGTGTGCAGTTTTACTTTTGTAACAAATGGTCTCCATATTTAGTTTTGCAGTCATGTACAACTTCCTGAATGTTGTATGTTCCTAAAATAATGGATGTCTTCGCTGAATAGGTGGTATCCGGAACTATCGAAATAAGCATTGTACTGGTTCATATTTGGAATTCCACTTTCAAGGATAATAAAAACTTCTATGTAGCCTTCATATGGTAATTGTTTTCCATTCGATGTTCCAAATGTAGTTCGATGTTCCAAATGTAGTTCGATGTTCCAAATGTAGTTCGGTGTTCCAAATGTAGTTCGATGTTCCAAATGTAGTTCAGTGGTTGTACTGGTATCTCTGCAAGTTCATATTTATAGTAGGTTTCGCTGATAACGCTAACACAACTTCCTGTGTCTAACAAGGCGGTCGTCATCTTATTGTTGATGACGACGTTCACCTCATTTACATCTCTAGTTTGGGACAGATATCTCTGGTGCTTTGGTTTGGAGAAATAATGTCTGCAAGTTTCAGTTTGATACACCAGCGTATCATTTCACAGACCAAATTATTAATATTTCATGTAGTAAATGTCGCATTTCTGATGATTTCATTTTGATACGCCGCGCATCATTTCAGAGACAATGTTTCCAAAACTATGTTCTATTTTGAATTAAAAATGTTAATATCTCATTTCTGCTGATTTCAGTTTGATGCGCCAGCGTATCATTTCACAATGCCAATTATTTCCATTTTATGTAGTATACTTTCTGTAGATTTCATTTTGATACGCCGGCGTACCATTTGAGAGACAATATTACTAAACTTCTATTTATTATGTCACATTTCTAAATATTTCATTTAAGATACTTTGTGGAATTATTACTATTTCATATAGATATAAATTATGGTTTATTTTTATGTATTTTATACATGCATGTTCATACAACGTGTTCTCACTTCATACAACGTGTTCTCACTTCATACGTGTTCTCACTTCATACAACGTGTTCTCACTCTCACTTGTGTTTTGTTGGTTTTTTAAAATATGTATGAAAAATAACAGTACCTTTTAGATGCCCAATATAGTCATTTTAATTGGGAATGGATGGACATTCCCTTTTTAAAATGGACAGCGTTATATATGGTTAGGGTTATATATGGACAACGTTATATATGGTTAGGGTTAATTACTGTACAGAAAACAACGTATGAAAGCAAAGCAAAATGTTCAGTGAGGGCACATCTGTTTAGTGGGGGCACATCTGTTCAGTGGGGGCACATCTGTTCAGTGAGGGCACATCTGTTCAGTAGGGGTACATCTGTTCAGTGGGGGCACATCTGTTCAGTGAGGGTACATCTGTTCAGTGGGGGCACATCTGTTCAGTGAGGGCACATCTGTTCAGGGGGGGGGCACATCTGTTCAGTGGGGGCACATCTGTTCAGTGGGGGCACATCTGTTCATTGGGGGCACATCTGTTCAGTGGGGGCACATCTGTTCAGTGAGGGCACATCTGTTCAGTGGGGCACATCTGTTCAGTGGGGGGCACATCTGTTCAGTGGGGGCACATCTGTTCAGTGAGGGCACATCTGTTCAGTGAGGGCACATCTGTTCAGTGGGGGCACATCTGTTCAGTGGGGGCACATCTGTTCAGTGGGGGCACATCTGTTCAGTGGGGGCACATGTGTTCAATGAGGGCACATCTGTTCAGTGGGGGGCACATCTGTTCAGTGAGGGCACATCTGTTCAGTGGGGGGCACATCTGTTCAGTGGGGGCACATCTGTTCAGTGGGGGGCACATCTGTTCAGTGAGGGCACATCTGTTCAGTTAGGGCACATCTGTCCAGTGGGGGCACATCTGTTCAGTGGGGGCACATCTGTTCAGTGAGGGCACATCTGTTCAGTGGGGGGCACATCTGTTCAGTGAGGGCACATCTGTTCAGTGAGGGCACATCTGTTCAGTGGGGGCATATCTGTTCAGTGGGGGCACATCTGTTCAGTGAGGGCACATCTGTTCAGTGGGGGCACATCTGTTCAGTTGGGGCACATATCTCAGTGACTCCATAGCTACGCCATTGGACGCTACTATTTGATAAGGCCTGAAATGTTGACGTATTCTCTAGAGATAAGACAAATCGTGGTTAGACGTTCTATGTATTAGTATCTGGCAGCGAAGTAACATATTTTGCAAAAGGTATGTGCTTTATTGTTTAGTATTCTAATATATATGATTATCATTCTCGAGTTTCAGTTTCCCGTTTAGGGATTATATTGTATATTTTAGAAGTTGTTGTTGTTGTTGTTGTTGATCCCCTTGTTAGCGTCCTGCACACACAACACAGGCTCAGGCTCCTATAATGAATATCTAACTTAAAAATCAATTGTCCAAATTTACAATACTCACAAATAAATGTTCATGGACCGATCAATTATAACAGTAGATAAATTACACGATATCACCGCTATGGAATGATCACAACTGACACGCGCTCTATGAAATAATACAATTGATCAAGCTCTTTAAGGTTGTAAAACAACAATTTAATTGCCTATTAAATTCATAGTAAAACGTAAAAGCACACAGTATGTTCATTTATATTTCCAATCTGTCATTTCTTCTGATACCACACCCACTGTGAAGAGGTATTCAAATCAAACTGGAAAACAGCAAAAATATTCCAAATGTTTCGCATAGCCAGTACTCACCTGTGAATAACGTCACTGTGTTTTGCATACTGTATTCCTCCGCCAGATAATACAGTATACCAACCTTCAGTTTGCAATGGCCTGAATTCTTATACCACATATTTTCTACACATCAACTAGTCTGAAGTCTTCTCATGTCACATAATGTCTCAAAAAACACAAAAACTATAGACTGCCTGTCATATAAAATGCATTTTTACCAAAAACGAAAAATAAACTATATTAGTTATTGAAACTACGTTCTACATATCTGCCTATTTACGTATATACAACCTTAATTCTCAATGATGCATACTTCAGTCCCTGCAAATACATTTAACGTCTAACAAAAGTAACACCATGACAAGCACAATCGCTGTCCTCGTTCTGTCCATTTATCTTCCGTAGATGTCAATCCACTCGCGGGGATGTATTCATATTCCTCCAATAATGTCTTGTTCAGTAATTGATATTTGCTTTCCCCATTGATAGGTAGTGTCTACTTCATATTATAGTTTGTTTGTGTATTTTCAGCTACAATGTTCGTTTTCATCATAGTGTGTGGTATAGGGTTAACCATGACCTCCGCCAATATCACAGGTCAACATCCGATCTCTGGAAGGTGTCTCTGCTTGATGGGTACAAATGTAAATGCACGAGAACATCGTGAGTATACTATGTGCACTATGTGTTCATCGTTGTGAACATTGTGAGTATGTGCAATATGTGTTCATCGTTGTGAACATTGTGAGTATGTGCACTATGTGTTCATCGTTGTGAACATTGTGAGTATGTGCACTATGTGTTCATCGTTGTGAACATTGTGAGTATGTGCACTATGTGTTCATCGTTGTGAACATTGTGAGTATGTGCACTATGTGTTCATCGTTGTGAACATTGTGGGTATGTGCACTATGTGTTCATCGTTGTGATCGTTGTGGGTATGTGCACTATGTGTTCATCGTTGTGAACATTGTGGGTATGTGCACTATGTGTTCATCGTTGTGAACATTGTGGGTATGTGCACTATGTGTTCATCGTTGTGAACATTGTGGGTATGTGCACTATGTGTTCATCGCTGTGAACATTGTGGGTATGTGCACTATGTGTTCATCGCTGTGAACATTGTGGGTATGTGCACTATGTGTTCATCGTTGTGAACATCGTGAGTATGTGCACTATGTGTTCATCGTTGTGTACATTGTGAGTATGTGCACTATGTGTTCATCGCTGTGAACATCGTGAGTATACTATGTGCACTATGTGTTCATCGTTGTGAACATTGTGGGTATGTGCACTATGTGTTCATCATTGTGAACATTGTGAGTATGTGCACTATGTGTTCATCGTTGTGAACAGTGTGAGTATGTGCACTATGTGTTCATCGTTGTGAACATCGTGAGTATACTATGTGCACTATGTGTTCATCATTGTGAACATTGTGAGTATGTGCACTATGTGTTCATCGTTGTGAACATTGTGAACATTGTGAGTATGTGCACTATGTGTTCATCGTTGTGAACATTGTGGGTATGTGCACTATGTGTACATCATTGTGAACATTGTGGGTATGTGCACTATGTGTTCATCATTGTGAACATTGTGGGTATGTGCACTATGTGTTCATCGTTGTGAACATTGTGAACATTGTGGGTATGTGCACTATGTGTTCATCGTTGTGAACATTGTGGGTATGTGCACTATGTGTTCATCATTGTGAACATTGTGGGTATGTGCACTATGTGTTCATCGCTGTGAACATCGTGAGTATGTGCACTATGTGTTCATCGCTGTGAACATTGTGGGTATGTGCACTATGTGTTCATCGTTGTGAACATCGTGAGTATGTGCACTATGTGTTCATCGTTGTGAACAGTGTGGGTATGTGCACTATGTGTTCATCGTTGTGAACATTGTGGGTATGTGCACTATGTGTTCATCGTTGTGAACATTGTGAGTATGTGCACTATGTGTTCATCGCTGTGAACATCGTGAGTATACTATGTGCACTATGTGTTCATCGTTGTGAACATTGTGGGTATGTGCACTATGTGTTCATCGTTGTGATCGTTGTGGGTATGTGCACTATGTGTTCATCGTTGTGAACAGTGTGGGTATGTGCACTATGTGTTCATCGCTGTGAACATTGTGGGTATGTGCACTATGTGTTCATCGTTGTGAACATTGTGGGTATGTGCACTATGTGTTCATCGCTGTGAACATTGTGGGTATGTGCACTATGTGTTCATCGCTGTGAACATTGTGGGTATGTGCACTATGTGTTCATCGCTGTGAACATTGTGGGTATGTGCACTATGTGTTCATCGTTGTGAACATCGTGAGTATGTGCACTATGTGTTCATCGTTGTGTACATTGTGAGTATGTGCACTATGTGTTCATCGCTGTGAACATCGTGAGTATACTATGTGCACTATGTGTTCATCTATGTGAACATTGTGGGTATGTGCACTATGTGTTCATCGTTGTGAACATCGTGAGTATGTGCACTATGTGTTCATCGTTGTGAACATTGTGGGTATGTGCACTATGTGTTCATCATTGTGAACATTGTGGGTATGTGCACTATGTGTTCATCGTTGTGAACATTGTGGGTATGTGCACTATGTGTTCATCATTGTGAACATTGTGAGTATGTGCACTATGTGTTCATCGTTGTGAACAGTGTGAGTATGTGCACTATGTGTTCATCGTTGTGAACATCGTGAGTATACTATGTGCACTATGTGTTCATCATTGTGAACATTGTGAGTATGTGCACTATGTGTTCATCGTTGTGAACATTGTGAACATTGTGAGTATGTGCACTATGTGTTCATCGTTGTGAACATTGTGGGTATGTGCACTATGTGTTCATCATTGTGAACATTGTGGGTATGTGCACTATGTGTTCATCATTGTGAACATTGTGGGTATGTGCACTATGTGTTCATCGTTGTGAACATTGTGAACATTGTGGGTATGTGCACTATGTGTTCATCGTTGTGAACATTGTGGGTATGTGCACTATGTGTTCATCATTGTGAACATTGTGGGTATGTGCACTATGTGTTCATCATTGTGAACATTGTGGGTATGTGCACTATGTGTTCATCGCATTGTGAACATTGTGGGTATGTGCACTATGTGTTCATCGTTGTGAACATTGTGGGTATGTGCACTATGTGTTCATCATTGTGAACATTGTGGGTATGTGCACTATGTGTTCATCGTTGTGAACATTGTGGGTATGTGCACTATGTGTTCATCGTTGTGAACATTGTGGGTATGTGCACTATGTGTTCATCGTTGTGAACATTGTGGGTATGTGCACTATGTGTTCATCGTTGTGAACATTGTGGGTATGTGCACTATGTGTTCATCATTGTGAACATTGTGGGTATGTGCACTATGTGTTCATCGTTGTGAACATTGTGGGTATGTGCACTATGTGTTTAGCATTGTGAACATTGTGGGTATGTGCACTATGTGTTCATCGTTGTGAACATTGTGAGTATGTGCACTATGTGTTCATCGTTGTGAACATTGTGGGTATGTGCACTATGTGTTCATCGTTGTGAACAGTGTGAGTATGTGCACTATGTGTTCATCGTTGTGAACATCGTGAGTATACTATGTGCACTATGTGTTCATCATTGTGAACATTGTGAGTATGTGCACTATGTGTTCATCGTTGTGAACATTGTGAGTATGTGCACTATGTGTTCATCGTTGTGAACATTGTGGGTATGTGCACTATGTGTTCATCATTGTGAACATTGTGGGTATGTGCACTATGTGTTCATCATTGTGAACATTGTGGGTATGTGCACTATGTGTTCATCGTTGTGAACATTGTGAACATTGTGGGTATGTGCACTATGTGTTCATCATTGTGAACATTGTGGGTATGTGCACTATGTGTTCATCATTGTGAACATTGTGGGTATGTGCACTATGTGTTCATCATTGTGAACAGTGTGGGTATGTGCACTATGTGTTCATCATTGTGAACATTGTGGGTATGTGCACTATGTGTTCATCGTTGTGAACATTGTGGGTATGTGCACTATGTGTTCATCGTTGTGAACAGTGTGGGTATGTGCACTATGTGTTCATCATTGTGAACATTGTGGGTATGTGCACTATGTGTTCATCATTGTGAACATTGTGGGTATGTGCACTATGTGTTCATCGTTGTGAACATTGTGGGTATGTACACTATGTGTTCATCGTTGTGAACATTGTGGGTATGTGCACTATGTGTTCATCGTTGTGAACATTGTGAACATTGTGGGTATGTGCACTATGTGTTCATCGTTGGGAACATTGTGGGTATGTGCACTATATGTTCATCGTTGTGAACATTGTGGGTATGTGCACTATGTGTTCATCGCTGTGGACATTGTGGGTATGTGCACTATGTGTTCATCGTTGTGAACATTGTGGGTATGTGCACTATGTGTTCATCGTTGTGAACATTGTGGGTATGTGCACTATGTGTTCATCGTTGTGAACATTGTGAACATTGTGGGTATGTGCACTATGTGTTCATCATTGTGAACATTGTGGGTATGTGCACTATGTGTTCATCGTTGTGAACATTGTGAGTATACTATGTGCACTATGTGTTCATCATTGTGTACATTGTGGGTATGTGCACTATGTGTTCATCGTTGTGAACATTGTGGGTATGTGCACTATGTGTTCATCGTTGTGAACATTGTGGGTATGTGCACTATGTGTTCATCGTTGTGAACATTGTGGGTATGTGCACTATGTGTTCATCGTTGTGAACATTGTGAACATTGTGGGTATGTTCACTATGTGTTCATCGTTGTGAACATTGTGAACATTGTGGGTATGTGCACTATGTGTTCATCGTTGTGAACATTGTGGGTATGTGCACTATGTGTTCATCGTTGTGAACATTGTGGGTATGTGCACTATGTGTTCATCGTTGTGAACATTGTGGGTATGTGCACTATGTGTTCATCGTTGTGAACATTGTGAACATTGTGGGTATGTGCACTATGTGTTCATCGTTGTGAACATTGTGAACATTGTGGGTATGTGCACTATGTGTTCATCGTTGTGAACATTGTGAACATTGTGGGTATGTGCACTATGTGTTCATCGTTGTGAACATTGTGGGTATGTGCACTATGTGTTCATCGTTGTGAACATTGTGGGTATGTGCACTATGTGTTCATCGTTGTGAACATTGTGGGTATGTGCACTATGTGTTCATCGTTGTGAACATTGTGGGTATGTGCACTATGTGTTCATCGTTGTGAACATTGTGGGTATGTGCACTATGTGTTCATCGTTGTGAACATTGTGGGTATGTGCACTATGTGTTCATCGTTGTGAACATTGTGGGTATGTGCACTATGTGTTCATCGTTGTGAACATTGTGGGTATGTGCACTATGTGTTCATCGTTGTGAACATTGTGGGTATGTGCACTATGTGTTCATCGTTGTGAACATTGTGGGTATGTGCACTATGTGTTCATCGTTGTGAACATTGTGGGTATGTGCACTATGTGTTCATCATTGTGAACATTGTGGGTATGTGCACTATGTGTTCATCGTTGTGAACATTGTGGGTATGTGCACTATGTGTTCATCGTTGTGAACATTGTGGGTATGTGCACTATGTGTTCATCATTGTGAACATTGTGGGTATGTGCACTATGTGTTCATCGTTGTGAACATTGTGGGTATGTGCACTATGTGTTCATCGTTGTGAACATTGTGGGTATGTGCACTATGTGTTCATCATTGTGAACATTGTGGGTATGTGCACTATGTGTTCATCGTTGTGAACATTGTGGGTATGTGCACTATGTGTTCATCGTTGTGAACATTGTGAACATTGTGGGTATGTGCACTATGTGTTCATCGTTGTGAACATTGTGGGTATGTGCACTATGTGTTCATCGTTGTGAACATTGTGGGTATGTGCACTATGTGTTCATCGTTGTGAACATTGTGGGTATGTGCACTATGTGTTCATCGTTGTGAACATTGTGGGTATGTGCACTATGTGTTCATCATTGTGAACATTGTGGGTATGTGCACTATGTGTTCATCGTTGTGAACATTGTGAGATATGTGCACTATGTGTTCATCGTTGTGAACATTGTGAGATATGTGCACTATGTGTTCATCGTTGTGAACATTGTGGGTATGTGCACTATGTGTTCATCGTTGTGAACATTGTGGGTATGTGCACTATGTGTTCATCATTGTGAACATTGTGGGTATGTGCACTATGTGTTCATCGTTGTGAACATTGTGGGTATGTGCACTATGTGTTCATCGTTGTGAACATTGTGGGTATGTGCACTATGTGTTCATCGTTGTGAACATTGTGGGTATGTGCACTATGTGTTCATCGTTGTGAACATTGTGGGTATGTGCACTATGTGTTCATCGTTGTGAACATTGTGAACATTGTGGGTATGTGCACTATGTGTTCATCGTTGTGAACATTGTGGGTATGTGCACTATGTGTTCATCGTTGTGAACATTGTGGGTATGTGCACTATGTGTTCATCGTTGTGAACATTGTGGGTATGTGCACTATGTGTTCATCGTTGTGAACATTGTGGGTATGTGCACTATGTGTTCATCGTTGTGAACATTGTGGGTATGTGCACTATGTGTTCATCGTGTGAACATTGTGAACATTGTGGGTATGTGCACTATGTGTTCATCGTTGTGAACATTGTGGGTATGTGCACTATGTGTTCATCGTTGTGAACATTGTGAGTATGTGCACTATGTGTTCATCATTGTGAACATTGTGGGTATGTGCACTATGTGTTCATCGTTGTGAACATTGTGGGTATGTGCACTATGTGTTCATCGTTGTGAACATTGTGGGTATGTGCACTATGTGTTCATCGTTGTGAACATTGTGGGTATGTGCACTATGTGTTCATCGTTGTGAACATTGTGGGTATGTGCACTATGTGTTCATCGTTGTGAACATTGTGAACATTGTGGGTATGTGCACTATGTGTTCATCGTTGTGAACATTGTGAACATTGTGGGTATGTGCACTATGTGTTCATCGTTGCATTGTGAACATTGTGGGTATGTGCACTATGTGTTCATCGCATTGTGAACATTGTGGGTATGTGCACTATGTGTTCATCGTTGTGAACATTGTGGGTATGTGCACTATGTGTTCATCGTTGTGAACATTGTGGGTATGTGCACTATGTGTTCATCGTTGTGAACATTGTGGGTATGTGCACTATGTGTTCATCGTTGTGAACATTGTGAACATTGTGGGTATGTGCACTATGTGTTCATCGTTGTGAACATTGTGGGTATGTGCACTATGTGTTCATCGTTGTGAACATTGTGGGTATGTGCACTATGTGTTCATCGTTGTGAACATTGTGGGTATGTGCACTATGTGTTCATCGTTGTGAACATTGTGGGTATGTGCACTATGTGTTCATCATTGTGAACATTGTGGGTATGTGCACTATGTGTTCATCGTTGTGAACATTGTGGGTATGTGCACTATGTGTTCATCGTTGTGAACATTGTGGGTATGTGCACTATGTGTTCATCGTTGTGAACATTGTGGGTATGTGCACTATGTGTTCATCGTTGTGAACATTGTGAGTATGTGCACTATGTGTTCATCGTTGTGAACATTGTGGGTATGTGCACTATGTGTTCATCGTTGTGAACATTGTGAGTATGTGCACTATGTGTTCATCGTTGTGAACATTGTGAGTATGTGCACTATGTGTTCATCGTTGTGAACATCGTGAGTATACTATGTGCACTATGTGTTCATCGTTGTGAACATTGTGAGTATGTGCACTATGTGTTCATCGTTGTGAACAGTGTGGGTATGTGCACTATGTGTTCATCGTTGTGAACAGTGTGGAGGCACAACAATTTAACATTTATATTAAAACTGCTCCTGTACATGGCTGTATTATTTAACAAGATCGCTTATGTTTGTGTCAGTTACGTATATTTCATTGCCTAACAGGTGGTCAAGTTGTATGACGTTAATGATACACAAAAACATTCAATATATAGAATATATAGTGTTTCTCAAGAATAATAAATAGTTTCTTGTTTGCCAAGTGTATCGTCATCCGACGTCAAAAGCTGAATGGAAACTAGTTTGTATAGATAATATGTATAATGCAGACCTAGAAGTAATACTACGAGGTGATTTTAACCGCAATTTGTTGAAGAGTAATCTATTCAATGAATGATCAACTTACTCCAGTTCATATTGTCAATGATTTCTTTGATAAAATTGCAGGCACAATTAAAGATGCGTTTTTTACATCTAGTTTTACATGTATAGGAAATTATGTTAATTCTAATAGGACATGGCCTGAATTCTTTTCTACTCCATTTATATCACTTGGCAATGTTCAATGAAGTAGCTTGATGCGTCAACTGGCCTCGATAATAATAGTATTGGGCCTAAACTATTGACATTATCTGCGCCTTATATATCACAAAGGATAACATGGATCGGCAGTAACAGTATTGTACACTCTTTTCCCTGAAATGTGGTGCAGTTATGATAAACTTTCTAAAAGTGGTTGATATTCTTTTACAGAAAGGAAACTTTATTAATGCGATACTTCAACTCTGGGTTGGTTTAAATCATACTTATCATTACATGTGGAGTACCACAGGGTTCTGGTCTTGGGCGCCTGCTATTTCGTTTATTTATTAATGATCTACCACTAAAGTACAACACAACTGTTTATGATATACAAAAAATAAGGAGATGCTACAGTTAAATGTGGATCATGCCCTGGATAGCTGGTGTCTAAACAATGTTATGCAATTGAATACTGACAAATCAAAGGTACGTTTCATCATTACATGCTGATATAAAACATGCAGTGTCAAATTGCGAATTAGAACTCATGTATAAAGATATTGTACTTGGGCAGAGCTCCAGTGAAAAACGTTTAGGTGTGTACATTCAGAATAACATGAAATGAAACACCCATAATAAAGTACTTTGTAAAAATATATCGTCGTATACCTGGCTGCTATATAGAATTAGGGAATTTGTAACTGTACAGTATCGAACTTTAATTAATAAAGCCTATATTCTCATTTGGAGTATTGTGTTATCTTTGAGTAGAACATCAGTATGTAATACTCAAAAGAGCTTAAAGCTACAAAAACGTGCCCTTCGTTCATTTACGGCTTTGATGAAGCTTTAAAGTTTCTTAACATCCAGCGATTTGACTGACGAGTCTAGTGAGTTCACAATTATCTCCACGACAAGTTCCAACAAAAATGACAAACTAATAATGCATTTTAGCACTTCGTATACAAATCTAATTTTTACATACCCAACACAAATTGTGATAGTGTGTTTTACGTTTATTTATCGTCGCTACCGGTTGCCCATATGAGCGCCGCCTCCTGAAGAGATTAGTCGTTTTAGATTTTTGGATGATAGTGCAATGATACAGAGAGAGACCTATTCCAGAGTCTCCTCTTGTTCTTTTACGTGCACGGTGTAAAGCACCGACACGAGACCTCGGCTTAACGTCCCATCTGAAATATAATTTTCTACGTTTGAAGTATGAATAAGGACAACATTATTTTCCCTTCTACTGGTAAAGTCTCCGATAGAGGGCGTAAGAGGATTAAGTTGCACGGGATTAGTAAATGTTTAGCGCGGTTTTATCAGTCAGTGTTGAGAGAGCGACCCACACAGACGTGTTTATTTAGTTGGTGAAATATGATAAACAGATAAATACTCGAAAGGCTAGATGTTTTCAAATGTTTGACAAAATAGATGACAATATTCTATAGATTCATAAAGGTTACTTACTTTATGAACAGTTTGAACGGATATAGGGATCTGAAAAGACTCCATGAACGTGTATAGTGACAATTATATAGGTTTAAATATGAGCATCGGTTGTGATCAGTTGTACAAGAGTATATTATTTATCTAACATTGGATGTTGTATGTATAATGATAACGTTGTCAAATTTACGATATATTTATATATGTATAATTGGTGGTGAGCTCTCTCAAGCGCTATTAGCAAATTAAAAGCATTAATTTGATATTAGTATTTTGTTGTGTTTGCAGTTTAGGAGATGATAGAGGTACAAGGGAAATACTTTTAATTTTATTATGGTCAGGCGGGGGATCGAACCTGCGATCCCTGGATTACCAGTCCAGCGTGTTACCACTGGACTACAGATCCGTCTGTCATATATTTTACTGTCGTGTGTATTTATTTACATAAATTGCGCAGCTGCGTTAGATGCAACAGTCGTAGGAATCGTCAGCAAACCGAGTTGTTACAAGTTTCACGGCGACATTTTGACCCAGGCCGGTTTTGAATGGTACAAGTTGCAACACGTCAACGGACACGTAAATATTCAGCTTTCAATGAAATCCAGTAATTTAGTTTCGACTTATCCTAGCCCTACAACGAGACGGACGAACGGGCGGATAACGTGAATACTTTATCCTATGGTGTATACCATATGACACTAATGTCACATAAAATGTCAGTATCTTTTACGTATCTATCACACAGTTACATGTCGTACGTATCTATCACACCGTATGCATATTTACATATCGTACGTATCTATCACACCGTATGCATATTGTACATGTCGTACGTATCTATCACACTGCATACTTACATGTCGTACGTATCTATCACACCGTATGCATATTTACATATCGTACGTATCTATCACACCGTATGCATATTTACATATCGTACGTATCTATCACACCGTATGCATATTGTACATGTCGTACGTATCTATCACACTGCATACTTACATGTCGTACGTATCTATCACACCGTATGCATATTTACATATCGTACGTATCTATCACGCAGTGCATATTGTACATGCCGTACGTATCTATCACACCGTATGCATATTTACATGTCGTACGTATCTATCACACCGTATGCATATTTACATGTCGTACGTATCTATCACGCAGTGCATATTTACATGTCGTACGTATCTATCACGCAGTGCATATTGTACATACCGTACGTATCTATCACGCAGTGTATATTGTACATACCGTACGTATCTATCACGCATTGCATATTGTACATGCCGTACGTATCTATCACGCAGTGCATATTGTACATGCTGTACGTATCTATCACGCAGTGCATATTGTACATACCGTACGTATCTATCACGCAGTGCATATTTACATGTCGTATGTATCTATCACACTGCATATTTACATGTCGTACGTATCTATCACACCGTATGCATATTTACATATCGTACGTATCTATCACGCAGTGCATATTGTACATGTCGTACGTATCTATCACACTGCATATTTACATGTCGTACGTATCTATCACACCGTATGCATATTTACATATCGTACGTATCTATCACGCAGTGCATATTGTACATGTCGTACGTATCTATCACACTGCATATTTACATGTCGTACGTATCTATCACACCGTATGAATATTTACATATCGTACGTATCTATCACGCAGTGCATATTTACATGCCGTACGTATCTATCACGCAGTGCATATTTACATGTCGTATGTATCTATCACACTGCATATTTACATGTCGTACGTATCTATCACACCGTATGCATATTTACATGTCGTACGTATCTATCACGCAGTGCATATTTACATGTCGTACGTATCTATCACACCGTATGCATATTTACATATCGTACGTATCTATCACACTGCATATTTACATATCGTACGTATCTATCACACCGTATGCATATTTACATATCGTACGTATCTATCACACTGCATATTTACATATCGTACGTATCTATCACACCGTATGCATATTGTACATGTCGTCGTATCTATCACACTGCATACTTACATGTCGTACGTATCTATCACACCGTATGCATATTTACATATCGTACGTATCTATCACACCGTATGCATATTGTACATGTCGTACGTATCTATCACACCGTATGCATATTTACATATCGTACGTATCTATCACACCGTATGCATATTTACATATCGTACGTATCTATCACACCGTATGCATATTTACATGTCGTACGTATCTATCACACCGTATGCATATTTACATATCGTACGTATCTATCACGCAGTGCATATTGTACCTGCCGTACATATCTATCACACCGTATGCATATTTACATGTCGTACGTATCTATCACACCGTATGCATATTTACATATCGTACGTATCTATCACGCAGTGCATATTGTACATGTCGTACGTATCTATCACGCAGTGCATATTTACATGTCGTACGTATCTATCACACCGTATGCATATTTACATGTCGTACATATCTATCACACTGCATATTTACATGTCGTACGTATCTATCACACCGTATGCATATTTACATATCGTACGTATCTATCAGGCAGTGCATATTGTACATGTTGTACGTATCTATCACACTGCATATTTACATGTCGTATGTATCTATCACACTGCATATTTACATGTCGTACGTATCTATCACACCGTATGCATATTTACATGTCGTACGTATCTATCACGCAGTGCATATTTACATGTCGTACGTATCTATCACACCGTATGCATATTTACATATCGTACGTATCTATCACACTGCATATTTACATATCGTACGTATCTATCACACCGTATGCATTTCATATCGTACGTATCTATCACACTGCATATTTACATATCGTACGTATCTATCACACCGTATGCATATTGTACATGTCGTACATATCTATCACACTGCATATTTACATGTCGTACGTATCTATCACACCGTATGCATATTTACATATCGTACGTATCTATCACGCAGTGCATATTGTACATGTCGTACGTATCTATCACACTGCATATTTACATGTCGTATGTATCTATCACACTGCATATTTACATGTCGTACGTATCTATCACACCGTATGCATATTTACATATCGTACGTATCTATCACACCGTATGCATATTTACATATCGTACGTATCTATCACACCGTATGCATATTGTACATGTCGTCGTATCTATCACACTGCATACTTACATGTCGTACGTATCTATCACACCGTATGCATATTTGCATATCGTACGTATCTATCACACCGTATGCATATTGTACATGTCGTACGTATCTATCACACTGCATACCTACATGTCGTACGTATCTATCACACCGTATGCATATTTACATATCGTACGTATCTATCACACCGTATGCATATTTACATATCGTACGTATCTATCACACCGTATGCATATTGTACATGTCGTACGCATCTATCACACTGCATACTTACATGTCATACGTATCTATCACACCGTATGCATATTTACATATCGTACGTATCTATCACGCAGTGCATATTGTACATGCCGTACGTATCTATCACACCGTATGCATATTTACATGTCGTACGTATCTATCACACCGTATGCATATTTACATATCGTACGTATCTATCACGCAGTGCATATTGAACATGTCGTACGTATCTATCACGCAGTGCATATATACATGTCGTACGTATCTATCACACCGTATGCATATTTACATGTCGTACGTATCTATCACACTGCATATTTACATGTCGTACGTATCTATCACACCGTATGCATATTTACATATCGTACGTATCTATCACGCAGTGCATATTGTACATGTCGTACGTATCTATCACACTGCATATTTACATGTCGTACGTATCTATCACACTGCATATTTACATGTCGTACGTATCTATCACACCGTATGCATATTTACATATCGTACGTATCTATCACGCAGTGCATATTGTACAGCATATTTACATATCGTACGTATCTATCACGCAGTGCATATTTACATGTCGTACGTATCTATCACACAGTCAAACATTCGTACGTATCTATCACACCGTGCATATTTACATGTCGTACATATCTATCACACTGCATATTTACATGTCGTACGTATCTATCACACCGTATGCATATTTACATATCGTACGTATCTATCACCAGTGCATATTTACATGTCGTACGTATCTATCACACTGCATATTTCATCGTAGTATCTATCACACTGCATATTTACATGTCGTACGTATCTATCACACCGTATGCATATTTACATATCGTACGTATCTATCACGCAGTGCATATTTACATGTCGTACGTATCTATCACACCGTATGCATATTTACATATCGTACGTATCTATCACACTGCATATTTACATATCGTACGTATCTATCACACCGTATGCATATTTACATATCGTACGTATCTATCACACTGCATATTTACATATCGTACGTATCTATCACACCGTATGCATATTGTACATGTCGTACGTATCTATCACACTGCATACTTACATGTCGTACGTATCTATCACACCGTATGCATATTTACATATCGTACGTATCTATCACACCGTATGCATATTTACATATCGTACGTATCTATCACACCGTATGCATATTGTACATGTCGTACGTATCTATCACACTGCATACTTACATGTCGTACGTATCTATCACACCGTATGCATATTACATATCGTACGTATCTATCACCCGTATGCATATTGTACATGTCGTACGTATCTATCACACTGCATACTTACATGTCGTACGTATCTATCACACCGTATGCATATTTACATATCGTACGTATCTATCACACAGTGCATATTTACATATCGTACGTATCTATCACACCGTATGCATATTTACATGTCGTACGTATCTATCACACTGCATACCGTGTATCTATCACACTGCATATTTACATGTCGTACGTATCTATCACACCGTATGCATATTTACATATCGTACGTATCTATCACGCAGTGCATATTGTACATGTCGTACGTATCTATCACACAGTGCATATTTACATGTCGTACGTATCTATCACACCGTATGCATATTTACATGTCGTACGTATCTATCACACTGCATATTTACATGTCGTACGTATCTATCACACCGTATGCATATTTACATATCGTACGTATCTATCACGCAGTGCATATTGTACATGTCGTACGTATCTATCACACTGCATATTTACATGTCGTACGTATCTATCACACCGTATGCATATTTACATATCGTACGTATCTATCACGCAGTGCATATTTACATGTCGTACGTATCTATCACGCAGTGCATATTTACATGTCGTACGTATCTATCACACTGCATATTTACATGTCGTACGTATCTATCACACCGTATGCATATTTACATATCGTACGTATCTATCACGCAGTGCATATTGTACATGTCGTACGTATCTATCACACCGTTGCATATTTACATGTCGTACGTATCTATCACACCGTATGCATATTTACATGTCGTACGTATCTATCACGCAGTGCATATTTACATGTCGTACGTATCTATCACGCAGTGCATATTTACATACCGTACGTATCTATCACGCAGTGCATATTTACATACGTACGTATCTATCACGCATGCATATTTACATGCCGTACGTATCTATCACCAGTGCATATTTACATCCGTACGTATCTATCACGCAGTGCATATTTACATGTCGTACGTATCTATCACACTGCATATTTACATGTCGTACGTATCTATCACACCGTATGCATATTTACATGTCGTACGTATCTATCACGCAGTGCATATTTACATGTCGTACGTATCTATCACGCAGTGCATATTTACATGTCGTACGTATCTATCACCAGTGCATATTTACATGTCGTACGTATCTATCACGCAGTGCATATTTACATGTCGTACGTATCTATCACGCAGTGCATATTGTACATGCCGTACGTATCTATCACGCAGTGCATATTGTACATGCCGTACGTATCTATCACGCAGTGCATATTTACATGTCGTACGTATCTATCACACCGTATGCATATTTACATATCGTACGTATCTATCACACTGCATATTTACATATCGTACGTATCTATCACACCGTATGCATATTTACATATCGTACGTATCTATCACACTGCATATTTACATATCGTACGTATCTATCACACCGTATGCATATTGTACATGTCGTACGTATCTATCACACTGCATACTTACATGTCGTACGTATCTATCACACCGTATGCATATTTACATATCGTACGTATCTATCACACTGCATATTTACATATCGTACGTATCTATCACACCGTATGCATATTTACATATCGTACGTATCTATCACACTGCATATTTACATGTCGTACGTATCTATCACACTGCATACTTACATGTCGTACGTATCTATCACACCGTATGCATATTTACATATCGTACGTATCTATCACACCGTATGCATATTTACATATCGTACGTATCTATCACACCGTATGCATATTGTACATGTCGTACGTATCTATCACACTGCATACTTACATGTCGTACGTATCTATCACACCGTATGCATATTTACATATCGTACGTATCTATCACGCAGTGCATATTGTACATGCCGTACGTATCTATCACACCGTATGCATATTTACATGTCGTACGTATCTATCACACCGTATGCATATTTACATATCGTACGTATCTATCACGCAGTGCATATTGTACATGTCGTACGTATCTATCACGCAGTGCATATTTACATGTCGTACGTATCTATCACACCGTATGCATATTTACATGTCGTACATATCTATCACACTGCATATTTACATGTCGTACGTATCTATCACACCGTATGCATATTTACATATCGTACGTATCTATCACGCAGTGCATATTGTACATGTCGTACGTATCTATCACACTGCATATTTACATGTCGTATGTATCTATCACACTGCATATTTACATGTCGTACGTATCTATCACACCGTATGCATATTTACATATCGTACGTATCTATCACGCAGTGCATATTTACATGTCGTACGTATCTATCACACCGTATGCATATTTACATATCGTACGTATCTATCACACTGCATATTTACATATCGTACGTATCTATCACACCGTATGCATATTTACATATCGTACGTATCTATCACACTGCATATTTACATATCGTACGTATCTATCACACCGTATGCATATTGTACATGTCGTACGTATCTATCACACTGCATACTTTCATGTCGTACGTATCTATCACACCGTATGCATATTTACATATCGTACGTATCTATCACACCGTATGCATATTTACATATCGTACGTATCTATCACACCGTATGCATATTGTACATGTCGTCGTATCTATCACACTGCATACTTACATGTCGTACGTATCTATCACACCGTATGCATATTTACATATCGTACGTATCTATCACACCGTATGCATATTTACATGTCGTACGTATCTATCACACTGCATACTTACATGTCGTACGTATCTATCACACCGTATGCATATTTACATATCGTACGTATCTATCACACCGTATGCATATTTACATATCGTACGTATCTATCACACCGTATGCATATTGTACATGTCGTACGTATCTATCACACTGCATACTTACATGCCGTATGTATCTATCACACCGTATGCATATTTACATGTCGTACGTATCTATCACACCGTATGCATATTTACATATCGTACGTATCTATCACGCAGTGCATATTGTACATGTCGTACGTATCTATCACGCAGTGCATATTTACATGTCGTACGTATCTATCACACCGTATGCATATTTACATGTCGTACGTATCTATCACACTGCATATTTACATGTCGTACGTATCTATCACACCGTATGCATATTTACATATCGTACGTATCTATCACGCAGTGCATATTGTACATGTCGTACGTATCTATCACACTGCATATTTACATGTCGTACGTATCTATCACACCGTATGCATATTTACATATCGTACGTATCTATCACGCAGTGCATATTTACATGCCGTACGTATCTATCACGCAGTGCATATTTACATGTCGTATGTATCTATCACACTGCATATTTACATGTCGTACGTATCTATCACACCGTATGCATATTTACATATCGTACGTATCTATCACGCAGTGCATATTGTACATGCCGTACGTATCTATCACACCGTATGCATATTTACATGTCGTACGTATCTATCACACCGTATGCATATTTACATGTCGTACGTATCTATCACGCAGTGCATATTTACATGTCGTACGTATCTATCACGCAGTGCATATTGTACATACCGTACGTATCTATCACGCAGTGTATATTGTACATACCGTACGTATCTATCACGCATTGCATATTGTACATGCCGTACGTATCTATCACGCAGTGCATATTGTACATGCTGTACGTATCTATCACGCAGTGCATATTGTACATACCGTACGTATCTATCACGCAGTGCATATTTACATGTCGTATGTATCTATCACACTGCATATTTACATGTCGTACGTATCTATCACACCGTATGCATATTTACATGTCGTACGTATCTATCACGCAGTGTATATTTACATGTCGTACGTATCTATCACGCAGTGCATATTTACATGTCGTACGTATCTATCACGCAGTGCATATTTACATGTCGTACGTATCTATCACGCAGTGCATATTTACATGTCGTACGTATCTATCACGCAGTGCATATTTACATGTCGTACGTATCTATCACGCAGTGCATATTTACATGTCGTACGTATCTATCACGCAGTGCATATTTACATGTCGTACGTATCTATCACGCAGTGCATATTGTACATGCCGTACGTATCTATCACGTAGTGCATATTGTACATGCCGTACGTATCTATCACGCAGTGCATATTGTACATGCCG
>CM026400.1:24539540-24563354 GCA_014843695.1 Archivesica marissinica | reverse complement strand
CACGCAGTGCATATTTACATGTCGTACGTATCTATCACGCAGTGCATATTTACATGTCGTACGTATCTATCACGCAGTGCATATTGTACATGCCGTACGTATCTATCACGCAGTGCATATTTACATGTCGTACGTATCTATCACGCAGTGCATATTTACATGTCGTACGTATCTATCACGCAGTGCATATTTACATGTCGTACGTATCTATCACGCAGTGCATATTTACATGTCGTACGTATCTATCACGCAGTGCATATTTACATGTCGTACGTATCTATCACGCAGTGCATATTTACATGTCGTACGTATCTATCACGCAGTGCATATTGTACATGCCGTACGTATCTATCACGTAGTGCATATTGTACATGCCGTACGTATCTATCACGCAGTGCATATTGTACATGCCGTACGTATCTATCACGCAGTGCATATTGTACATGCCGTACGTATCTATCACGCAGTGCATATTGTACATGCCGTACGTATCTATCACGCAGTGCATATTGTACATGCCGTACGTATCTATCACGCAGTGCATATTGTACATGCCGTACGTATCTATCACGCAGTGCATATTGTACATGTCGTACGTATCTATCACGCAGTGCATATTGTACATGCCGTACGTATCTATCACGCAGTGCATATTGTACATGCCGTACGTATCTATCACGCAGTGCATATTGTACATGCCGTACGTATCTATCACGCAGTGCATATTGTACATGCCGTACGTATCTATCACGCAGTGCATATTGTACATGTCGTACGTATCTATCACGCAGTGCATATTGTACATGCCGTACGTATCTATCACGCAGTGCATATTGTACATGTCGTACGTATCTATCACGCAGTGCATATTGTACATGCCGTACGTATCTATCACGCAGTGCATATTGTACATGTCGTACGTATCTATCACGCAGTGCATATTGTACATGTCGTTCGTATCTATCACGCAGTGCATATTGTACATGCCGTACGTATCTATCACGCAGTGCATATTGTACATGCCGTACGTATCTATCACGCAGTGCATATTGTACATGTCGTACGTATCTATCACGCAGTGCATATTTACATGTCGTACGTATCTATCACGCAGTGCATATTGTACATGTCGTACGTATCTATCACGCAGTGCATATTTACATGTCGAATACTTTATGTATCAGACTTACACCATGGACGTGTATTTATTTTATACGACAAGTTGCATATAATGTATAAGTTGTAATAAATACTGTTAATGTTAGATATAATGTTAGAAGTTAGATATAATGTATAGGTTAGATATAATGTTAGAAGTTAGATATAATGTATAGGTTAGATATAATGTATAAGTTAGATATAATGTATATGTTAGATATAATGTATAGGTTAGATATAATGTATAGTTTAGATATACTGTATAGGTTAGATATAATGTATAGGTTAGATTTTGTATGTTAGATATAATGTATAAGTTAGATTTTGTATGTTAGATATAATGTATAAGTTAGATATAATGTATAGGTTAGATATAATGTATAGGTTAGATATAATGTATAGGTTAGATATAATGTATAGGTTAGATATACTGTATAAGTTAGATATAATGTATAGGTTAGATATAATGTATAGGTTAGATATAATGTATAGGTTAGATATAATGTATAGGTTAGATATAATGTATAGGTTAGATATAATGTATAAGTTAGATATAATGTATAGGTTAGATATAATGTATAGGTTAGATATAATGCATAGGCTAGATATAATGTATAGGTTAGATATAATGTATAAGTTAGATATAATGTATAGGTTAGATATAATGCATAGGCTAGATATAATGTATAGGTTAGATATAATGTATAAGTTAGATATAATGTATAGGTTAGATATAATGCATAGGCTAAATATAATGTATAGTTTAGATATACTGTATAGGTTAGATATCATGTATAAGTTAGATATAATGTATATGTTAGATATAATGTATAGGTTAGATATAATGTATAGGTTAGATATAATGTATAGGTTAGATATAATGTATAGGTTAGATATAATGTATAGGTTAGATATAATGTATATGTTAGATATAATGTATATGTTAGATATAATGTATATGTTAGATATACTGTATAAGTTAGATATAATGTATATGTTAGATATAATGTATAGTTTAGATATACTGTATAGGTTAGATATAATGTATAGGTTAGATATAATGTATAGGTTAGATATAATGTATATGTTAGATATAATGTATAGGTTAGATATAATGTATAGGTTAGATGTAATATATAGGTTAGATATAATGTATAAGTTATATATAATGCATACGTTAGATATAATGTATAAGTTAGATATAATGCATAGGTTAGATATAATGTATAGGTTAGATATAATGTATAGGTTAGATATAATATATAGGTTAGATATAATGTATAGGTTAGATATACTGTATAGGTTAGATATAATGTATAGGTTAGATATAATGTATAAGTTAGATATAATGTATACGTTAGATATAATGTATAGGTTAGATATACTGTATAGGTTAGATATAATGTATAGGTTAGATATAATGTATAGGTTAGATATAATGTATAGGTTAGATATAATGTATATGTTAGATATAATGTATAGGTTAGATATAATGTATAAGTTAGATATAATGTATAGGTTAGATATAATGTATAGGTTAGATATAATGCATAGGTTAGATATAATGTATAGGTTAGATATAATGTATATGCATGACGTATATTAACACCGAGCATATGTTACAGAATGCATGGATAGTTGGTAATTACTTACAAATCTCAGCGGCGTCTCACTGCTCCGGAGCAACAACAACATCACCAGGTAAGCAAATAATACCGTCTCTCAATATAGCAGCAAAGTCCAGTGTTAACGGTCACACCCGTAGCCACACTGAAGCACATTCCAGGGTTAACGGTCACACCCGTAGCCACACTGAAGCACATTCCAGGGTTAACGGTCAGACCCGTAGCCACACTGAAGCACATTCCAGGGTTAACGGTCACACCCGTAGCCACACTGAAGCACATTCCAGGGTTAACGGTCACACCCGTAGCCACACTGAAGCACATTCCAGGGTTAACGGTCAGACCCGTAGCCACACTGAAGCACATTCCAGGGTTAACGGTCACACCCGTAGCCACACTGAAGCACATTCCAGGGTTAACGGTCACACCCGTAGCCACACTGAAGCACATTCCAGGGTTAACGGTCAGACCCGTAGCCACACTGAAGCAAATGAGGCACTCGCTTCGGTCAGACCCGTAGCCACACTGATGCAAATGAGGCACTCGCTTCGGTCAGACCCGTAGCCACACTGAAGCAAATGAGGCACGCTTCGGTCAGACCCGTAGCCACACTGAAGCAAATTCCAGTGTTAACGGTCACACCCGTAGCCACACTGATGCAAATGAGGCACTCGCTTCGGTCAGACCCGTAGCCACACTGAAGCAAATTCCAGTGTTAACGGTCACACCCGTAGCCACACTGATGCAAATGAGGCACTCGCTTCGGTCAGACCCGTAGCCACACTGAAGCAAATGAGGCACTCGCTTCGGTCAGACCCGTAGCCACACTGAAGCACATTCCAGGGTTAACGGTCAGACCCGTAGCCACACTGATGCAAATGAGGCACTCGCTTCGGTCAGACCCGTAGCCACACTGATGCAAATGAGGCACTCGCTTCGGTCAGACCCGTAGCCACACTGAAGCAAATTCCAGTGTTAACGGTCACACCCGTAGCCACACTGATGCAAATGAGGCACTCGCTTCGGTCAGACCCGTAGCCACACTGAAGCAAATGAGGCACGCTTCGGTCAGACCCGTAGCCACACTGAAGCAAATACCAGTGTTAACGGTCACACCCGTAGCCACACTGATGCAAATGAGGCACTCGCTTCGGTCAGACCCGTAGCCACACTGAAGCAAATTCCAGTGTTAACGGTCACACCCGTAGCCACACTGATGCAAATGAGGCACTCGCTTCGGTCAGACCCGTAGCCACACTGAAGCAAATGAGGCACGCTTCGGTCAGACCCGTAGCCACACTGAAGCAAATGAGGCACTCGCTTCGGTCAGACCCGTAGCCACACTGAAGCAAATGAGGCACTCGCTTCGGTTAGAATTTGGCATGTAACGCCAAGTATAGGAACACACTGATAAAACTGCATTTAGAATGCACAGACAAGCATACACAAAAATAATGGGGGTGGCTATCCCTCGGTTATTTTCAGATTCTGGCTAACGGCACTGAACTCATCCGGTAAATTGTAATTATGTAGTTCCTAGAAGTTCCTGACAAAGATTAATCTTAATATGAATTCCTAACGACCAATGAGTATGCACGTTACATACAACATTGGTTCAACGTAGATTGGTTCCTAACGACCACCAGTTATGCATGTTGCATACAACATTGGTTCAATGTAGATTGATTCCTAACGACCAATGAGTATGCATGTTACAAACAACATTGGTTCAACGTAGATTGGTTCCTAACGACCAATGATTATGCATGTTACAAACAACATTGGTTCAACGTAGATTGGTTCCTAACGACCAATGATTATGCATGTTACATGCAACATTGGTTCAACGTAGATTGATTCCTAACGACCAATAGCTATGCATGTTACAAACAACATTGGTTCAACGTAGATTGGTTCCTAACGACCAATAGTTATGCATGTTACATACAACATTGGTTCAACGTAGATGGGTTCCTAACGACCAATAGTTATGCATGTTACATGCAACATTGGTTCAATGTAGATTGATTCCTAACGACCAATGATTATGCATGTTACATACAACATTGGTTCAACGTAGATTAATACCGGCATACAGCCGATTAGACGATACCTGTGTACAGCGGCTTGGACGATATTTGAATATGATTTAATGGAGTGAGTTAGCTGACTTTTAATGAGCAATGTTGTCCAATGCGTGGAGCTGTACTGACTAGTCCAATGCGTGGAGCTGTACTGACTAGTCCAATGCGTGGAGCTGTACTGACTAGTCCAATGAGTGGAGCTGTACTGACTGTGTAACATTTGTGAAGCTGAATATAGTTATTGTATGTTGTAGTCATATTTGAGTAAACATGTATTAATAGAACGTACAATCTTGGTTTCTTATAACTCATACTGACTCATAGCGACCAATGTCTGAGATATGTCCCATTACACCAACAGTCAATTGTTCCGACGCCATGGCCAAAGAGTACGCTTGTAAACTGCTAGGTTTAGCAAACGCAGGGAAAATTGCACTGTGGAAGCAACACCCGTCCGGTGTACATGACAATGCATATTCCTACAACAACATCCGGGACACATGTCAAGGTCATGCAGCTTCCAGGTCAAAGTACGTATTTATTTTGTTTATTTATCATCGCCACAAAACCACACCAACCCTTGGTCAATCGTAAGCGAAGTCTCAAAAAATATATTATAATAATATATATTATATTCACTGACCGTCTACACTACGTATTACACTGGACTACTGACCGTCTACACTACGTATTACACTGGACTACGGACCGTCTACACTACGTATTACACTGGACTACTGACCCATCTACACTACGTATTGCACTGGACTACTGGCCGTCTACACTACGTATTACACTGGACTACTGACCGTCTACACTACGTATTGCACTGGACTACTGACCGTCTACACTACGTATTACACTGGACTACTGACTGTCTACACTACGTATTACACTGGACTACTGACCCATCTACACTACGTATTACACTGGACTACTGACCGTCTACACTACGTATTGCACTGGACTACTGACCGTCTACACTACGTATTGCACTGGACTACTGACCGTCTACACTACGTATTGCACTGGACTACTGACCATCTACACTACGTATTGCACTGGACTACTGACCGTCTACACTACGTATTGCACTGGACTACTGGCCGTCTACACTACGTATTACACTGGACTACTGGCCGTCTACACTACGTATTACACTGGACTACTGACCGTCTACTGACCGTCTACACTACGTATTATACTGGACTACTGGCCGTCTACACTACGTATTACACTGGACTACTGACCATCTACACTACGTATTACACTGGACTACTGACCATATACACTACGTATTACACTGGACTACTGACCGTCTACACTACGTATTGCACTGGACTACTGACCGTCTACACTACGTATTACACTGGACTACTGACCGTCTACACTACGTATTACACTGGACTACTGACCCATCTACACTACGTATTACACTGGACTACTGACCGTCTACACTACGTATTGCACTGGACTACTGACCATATACACTACGTATTACACTGGACTACTGACCGTCTACACTACGTATTGCACTGGACTACTGACCGTCTACACTACGTATTGCACTGGACTACTGACCATATACAGTACGTATTACACTGGACTACTGACCATATACACTACGTATTACAATGGACTACTGACCGTCTACACTACGTATTGCACTGGACTACTGACCGTCTACACTACGTATTGCACTGGACTACTGACCGTCTACACTACGTATTGCACTGGACTACTGACCGTCTATACTACGTATTGCACTGGACTACTGACCGTCTACACTAGGTATTGCACTGGACTACTGACCATATACACTACGTATTACACTGGACTACTGACCGTCTACACTACGTATTGCACTGGACTACTGACCATATACACTACGTATTACACTGGACTACTGACCATATACATTACGTATTACACTGGACTACTGACCGTCTACACAACGTATTGCGCTGGACTACTGACCATATACACTACGTATTGCACTGGACTACTGACGTCTACACTACGTATTGCACTGGACTACTGACCGTCTACACTACGTATTGCACTGGACTACTGACCGTCTACACTACGTATTACACTGGACTACTGACCGTCTACACTACGTATTACACTGGACTACTGACCGTCTACACTACGTATTGCACTGGACTACTGACCGTCTACACTACGTATTGCACTGGACTACTGACCGTCTACACTACGTATTGCACTGGACTACTGACCGTCTACACTACGTATTACACTGGACTACTGACCGTCTACACTACGTATTACACTGGACTACTGACCGTCTACACTACGTATTGCACTGGACTACTGACCGTCTACACTACGTATTGCACTGGACTACTGACTGTCTACACTACGTATTACACTGGACTACTGACCGTCTACACTACGTATTACACTGGACTACTGACCGTCTACACTACGTATTGCACTGAACTACTGACCGTCTACACTACGTATTACACTGGACTACTGACCGTCTACACTACGTATTGCACTGGACTACTGACCGTCTACACTACGTATTGCACTGGACTACTGACCGTCTACACTACGTATTGCACTGGACTACTGACCGTCTACACTACGTATTGCACTGGACTACTGACCGTCTACACTACGTATTACACTGGACTACTGACCCATCTACACTACGTATTACACTGGACTACTGACCCATCTACACTACGTATTACACTGGATTACTGACCCATCTACACTACGTATTACACTGGACTACTGACCCATCTACACTATGTATTACACTGGACTACTGACCATCTACACTACGTATTACACTGGACTACTGACCCATCTACACTATGTATTACACTGGACTACTGGCCGTCTACACTACGTATTACACTGGACTACTGACCGTCTACACTATGTATTACACTGGACTACTGGCCGTCTACACTACGTATTACACTGGACTACAGACCCATCTACACTACGTAATACACTGGACTACTGACCATCTACACTATGTATTACACTGGACTACTGGCCGTCTACACTACGTATTACACTGGACTACTGACCGTCTACACTACGTAATACACTGGACTACTGACCCATCTACACTATGTATTACACTGGACTACTGGCCGTCTACACTACATATTATACTGGACTACTGGCCCATCTACACTACCTATTATACTGGACTACTGGCCCATCTACACTATGTATTACACTGGACTACTGACCCATCTACACTACGTAATACACTGGACTACTGACCCATCTACACTATGTATTACACTGGACTACAGACCCATCTACACTACGTAATACACTGGACTACTGACCCATCTACACTATGTATTACACTGGACTACTGACCCATCTACACTATTTATTACACTGGACTACTGACCCATCTACACTATGTATTACACTGGACTACAGACCCATCTACACTACGTAATACACTGGACTACTGACCCATCTACACTATGTATTACACTGGACTACTGACCCATCTACACTATGTATTACACTGGACTACTGACCCATCTACACTATGTATTACACTGGACTACTGGCCCATCTACACTATGTAATACACTGGACTACTGACCATCTACACTATGTATTACACTGGACTACTGGCCCATCTACACTATGTATTACACTGGACTACTGGCCGTCTACACTACGTATTACACTGAACTACTGACCGTCTACACTACATATTACACTGGACTACTGACCGTCTACACTACGTATTACACTGAACTACTGACCGTCTACACTACGTATTACACTGGACTACTGACCGTCTACACTACGTATTACACTGGACTACTGACCGTCTACACTAGGTATTACACTGGACTACTGACCGTCTATACTACGTATTACACTGGACTACTGACCGTCTACACTACGTATTACCCTGGACTACTGACCGTCTACACTACGTATTACACTGGACTACTGACCGTCTACATTACGTATTACACTGGACTACTGACCGTCTACACTACGTATTACACTGAACTACTGACCGTCTACACTACGTATTACACTGGACTACTGACCGTCTACACTACGTATTACCCTGGACTACTGACAGTCTATTCTACGTATTACACTTGACTACTGACAATAACCCTAACATGTGCCAAACAATAACCCTACCATGTGCCAAACAATAACCCTAATATGTGCCATACAATAACCCTACCATGTGTCATACAATAACCCTACCATGTGCCATACAATAACCTTATCATGTGCCATACAATAACCCTACCATGTGCCATACAATAACCCTACCATATGTCATACAATAACCCTACCATATGTCATACAATAACCCTACCATGTGCCATACAATAACCCTACCATGTGCCATACAATAACCCTACCATATGTCATACAATAACCCTACCATGTGCCATACAATAACCCTACCATGTGCCATACAATAACCCTACCATGTGCCATACAATAACCCTACCATATGTCATACAATAACCCTACCATATGTCATACAATAACCCTACCATGTGCCATACAATAACCCTACCATGTGCCATACAATAACCCTACCATATGTCATACAATAACCCTACCATGTGCCATACAATAACCCTACCATGTGCCATACAATAACCCTACCATGTGTCATACAATAACCCTAACATGTGTCATACAATAACCCTACCATGTGCCATACAATAACCCTACCATGTGCCATACAATAACCCTAACATGTGCCATACAATAACCCTACCATATGTCATACAATAACCCTAACATGTGTCATACAATATCCCTACAATGTGCCATACAATAACCCTACAATGTGCCATACAATAACCCTAACATGTGCCATACAATAACCCTACCATATGTCATACAATAACCCTATCATGTGCCATACAATAACCCTACCATATGTCATACAATAACCCTAACATGTGCCATACAATAACCCTAACACATGCCATACAATAACCCTAACATGTGTCATACTTATTTCAGCTACACGTGTTCTCAATGTCGCAGTCCAGGCGCTCCTGGTGGCCATGTTTGTCTGACTGCCAAACTGCTACATTACATATACGAAGTATATCATAGACTCGGATACATACATGTACGTATACATATCTACATTACATATACACAGTATACCATACACTCGGATACATACATGTACACATCTACATCACATACACAGTATATCATAGACTCGGATACATACATGTACGTATACACATCTACATTACATATACACAGTATATCATACACTCGGATACATACATGTACGTATACATATCTACATTACATACACAGTATACCATACACTCGGATACATACATGTACATATCTACATTACATACGCAGTATATCATAGACTCGGATACATACATGTACGTATACACATCTACATTACATATACACAGAACATCAAACACTAGAGTACATACACGTATGTATACAGATATACTATATATCTACACGGAACATCAAACACTAGAGTACATACACGTATGTATACAGTTATACTCTACTACACGGAACATCAAACACAAGAGTACATACACGTATGTATACAGTTATACTATATATCTACACGGAACATCAAACACTCGAGTACATACACGTATGTATACAGTTATACTCTACTACACGGAACATCAAACACTCGAGTACATACACGTATGTATACAGTTATACTATACTACACAGAACATTACACACTAGAGTACATACACGTATGTATACAGTTATACTATACTACACGGAACATTACACACTCGAGTACATACACGTATGTATACAGTTATACTATACTACACGGAACATCAAACACTACAGTATATACACGTATGTATACAGTTATACTATACTACACGGAACATCAAACACTAGAGTATATACACGTATGTATACAGTTATACTATACTACACGGAACATCAAACACTCGAGTACATACACGTATGTATACAGTTATACTATATATCTACACGGAACATCAAACACTAGAGTACATACACGTATGTATACAGTTATACTATACTACACGGAACATCAAACACTAGAGTACATACACGTATGTATACAGTTATACTATATTACACAGAACATCACACACTAGAGTACATACACGTATGTATACAGTTATACTATATTACACAGAACATCAAACACTAGAGTACATACACGTATGTATACAGTTATACTATATATCTACACGGAACATCAAACACTAGAGTACATACACGTCTGACATGTATGAATACAATCCTATGTACATGTAAGCGAGTACATACACGTATATGTACATGTAAGCGAGTACATACAAGTATATGTACATGTAAGCGAGTACACACAAGTATATGTACATGTAAGCGAGTACATACAAGTATATGTACATGTAAGCGAGTACACACAAGTATATGTACATGTAAGCGAGTACACACAAGTATATGTACATGTAAGCGAGTACACACAAGTATATGTACATGTAAGCGAGTACATACAAGTATATGTAAGCGAGTACACACAAGTATATGTAAGCGAGTACACACAAGTATATGTACATGTAAGCGAGTACATACAAGTATATGTACATGTAAGCGAGTACATACAAGTATATGTACATGTAAGCGAGTACATACAAGTATATGTACATGTAAGCGCGTACACACAAGTATATGTACATGTAAGCGAGTACATACAAGTATATGTACATGTAAGCGCGTACATACAAGTATATGTCCATGTAAGCGAGTACACACAAGTATATGTAGATGTAAGCGAGTACATACAAGTATATGTACATGTAAGCGAGTACACACAAGTATATGTACATGTAAGCGAGTACACACAAGTATATGTACATGTAAGCGAGTACACACAAGTATATGTACATGTAAGCGAGTACACACAAGTATATGTACATGTAAGCGAGTACATACAAGTATATGTACATGTAAGCGAGTACACACAAGTATATGTACATGTAAGCGAGTACATACAAGTATATGTACATGTAAGCGAGTACATACAAGTATATGTACATGTAAGCGAGTACACACAAGTATATGTACATGTAAGCGAGTACATACAAGTATATGTAAGCGAGTACATACAAGTATATGTAAGCGAGTACATACAAGTATATGTACATGTAAGCGAGTACATACAAGTATATGTACATGTAAGCGAGTACATACAAGTATATGTACATGTAAGCGAGTACACACAAGTATATGTACATGTAAGCGAGTACACACAAGTATATGTACATGTAAGCGAGTACACACAAGTATATGTACATGTAAGCGAGTACACACAAGTATATGTACATGTAAGCGAGTACACACAAGTATATGTACATGTAAGCGAGTACACACAAGTATATGTACATGTAAGCGAGTACATACAAGTATATGTAAGCGAGTACATACAAGTATATGTACATGTAAGCGAGTACATACAAGTATATGTAAGCGAGTACACACAAGTATATGTACATGTAAGCGAGTACATACAAGTAAATATAAATGTAAGCGAGTACATACAAGTATATGTACATGTAAGCGAGTACATACAAGTATATGTACATGTAAGCGAGTACACACACGTATATGTAGATGTAAGCGAGTACATACAAGTATATGTACATGTATGCGAGTACACACAAGTATATGTACATGTAAGCGAGTACACACAAGTATATGTACATGTAAGCGAGTACACACAAGTATATGTACATGTAAGTGAGTACATACACGTATATGTACATGTAAGCGAGTACACACAAGTATATGTACATGTAAGCGAGTACACACAAGTATATGTACATGTAAGCGAGTACATACAAGTATATGTACATGTAAGCGAGTACACATAAGTATATGTACATGTAAGCGAGTACACACAAGTATATGTACATGTAAGCGAGTACACACAAGTATATGTACATGTAAGCGAGTACATACAAGTATATGTAAGCGAGTACATACAAGTATATGTACATGTAAGCGAGTACATACAAGTATATGTACATGTAAGCGAGTACATACAAGTATATGTACATGTAAGCGAGTACACACAAGTATATGTACATGTAAGCGAGTACATACAAGTATATGTACATGTAAGCGAGTACACACAAGTATATGTACATGTAAGCGAGTACACACAAGTATATGTACATGTAAGCGAGTACACACAAGTATATGTACATGTAAGCGAGTACACACAAGTATATGTACATGTAAGCGAGTACATACAAGTATATGTATATGTAAGCGAGTACATACAAGTATATGTACATGTAAGCGAGTACATACAAGTATATGTAAGCGAGTACATACAAGTATATGTACATGTAAGCGAGTACACACAAGTATATGTAAGCGAGTACACACAAGTATATGTACATGTAAGCGAGTACATACAAGTATATGTACATGTAAGCGAGTACATACAAGTATATGTACATGTAAGCGAGTACATACAATCATATGTACATGTAAGCGAGTACATACAAGTATATGTACATGTAAGCGAGTACATACAAGTATATGTACATGTAAGCCAGTACATACAAGTATATGTTAGCGAGTACACACAAGTATATGTAAGCGAGTACACACAAGTATATGTACATGTAAGCGAGTACACACAAGTATATGTACATGTAAGCGAGTACACACAAGTATATGTACATGTAAGCGAGTACATACAAGTATATGTACATGTAAGCGAGTACACACAAGTATATGTACATGTAAGCGAGTACACACAAGTATATGTACATGTAAGCGAGTACACACAAGTATATGTACATGTAAGCGAGTACATACAAGTATATGTAAGCGAGTACATACAAGTATATGTACATGTAAACGAGTACATACAAGTATATGTACATGTAAGCGAGTACATACAAGTTATGTACATGTAAGCGAGTACCCAAGTATATGTACATGTAAGCGAGTACACACAAGTATATGTACATGTAAGCGAGTACACACAAGTATATGTACATGTAAGCGAGTACACACAAGTATATGTACATGTAAGCGAGTACACACAAGTATATGTATATGTAAGCGAGTACATACAAGTATATGTACATGTAAGCGAGTACAACAAGTATATAACAACAACAAAAACAAACAACAACAGTATATGTAAGCGAGTACACACAAGTATATGTACATGTAAGCGAGTACATACAAGTATATGTACATGTAAGCGAGTACATACAAGTATATGTACATGTAAGCGAGTACATACAACTAGTACATGTAAGCGAGTACATACAAGTATATGTACATATAAGCGAGTACATACAAGTATATGTAAGCGAGTACACACAAGTATATGTAAGCGAGTACACACAAGTATATGTACATGTAAGCGAGTACACACAAGTATATGTACATGTAAGCGAGTACATACAAGTATATGTAAGCGAGTACACACAAGTATATGTACATGTAAGCGAGTACATACAAGTATATGTAAGCGAGTACACACAAGTATATGTACATGTAAGCGAGTACATACAAGTATATGTACATGTAAGCGAGTACATACAAGTATATGTACATGTAAGCGAGTACATACAAGTATATGTACATGTAAGCGAGTACATACAATTATATGTACATGTAAGCGAGTTGTCTTTGGCATGTCAGTCATGTACATCTTTATTTTACAACGATTGCGAAGCAAGTTCTAAACATTATATTAATCACTCTCGTTGGCGCGGATGGAAGCGTAAATGTGGCCATTCGTGTGGGATGAAACCGGAGTACCCGGAGAAAACCCACCTGTCCGATCTGGCGACCGTCGCACCATCTCACATACTTCCCGGTCCGAGGATCGAACCCAGGTTGCATTGGTGAGAGGCGAGCGCGCTAACCACTGCGCTAATCGGACAGCCTAAACACCTACATCTATTTACTACATCTGAGTTAAACATGCAACAATATGTATATATTTTACAGGTAAACGAGGTGGCTGGAGCCTGCCCCGCATGTACATCTATTTTCCACATCTGGGTTAAACATGCAACAATATGTATATATTTTACAGGTAAACGAGGTGGCTGGAGCCTGCCATGCATGTACATCTATTTACCACACCTGGGTTAAACATGCAACAATATGTATATATTTTACAGGTAAACGAGGTGGCTGGAGCCTGCCATGCATGTACATCTATTTACTACATCTGGGTTAAACATGCAACAATATGTATATATTTACAGGTAAACGAGGTGGCTGGAGCCTGCCCCGCATGTACATCTATTTACCACATCTGGGTTAAACATGCAACAATATGTATATATTTTACAGGTAAACGAGGTGGCTGGAGCCTGCCATACATGTACATCTATTTACTACATCTGGGTTAAACATGCAACAATATGTATATATTTTACAGGTAAACGAGGTGGCTGGAGCCTGCCACGCATGTACATCTATTTACTACACCTGGGTTAAACATGCAACAATATGTATATATTTTACAGGTAAACGAGGTGGCTGGAGCCTGCCCCGCATGTACATCTATTTACTACATCTGGGTTAAACATGCAACAATATGTATATATTTTACAGGTAAACGAGGTGGCTGGAGCCTGCCCCGCATGTACATCTATTTACTACATCTGGGTTAAACATGCAACAATATGTATATATGTTACAGGTAAACGAGGTGGCTGGAGCCTGCCCCGCATGTACATCTATTTACTACACCTGGGTTAAACATGCAACAATATGTATATATTTTACAGGTAAACGAGGTGGCTGGAGCCTGCCACGCATGTACATCTATGCACTATCTCGGTAGAGCTGTAGACTTGCACAATCCCTCGAGTCAGTCGTCCACCATGCTGCATTTGTGTACAGCTATGGGCGGCTGGGGACAGGACGAGGGAGATCATATACACTGTCAATTTAAGTCATAGTGTGCTTATGTCATACATTGAAATAAAGAATCTATAGTTTTATGCAGATTTCGATAATTATCTAATACGTGGAATTATCTCCCCTGTGAGTGGTACTGATGCCACGAGATGTGGAATTATCTCCACTGTGAGTGGTACTGATGTCACGACGAGATGAGGAATTATCTCCCCTGTGAGTGGTACTGATGTTATGACGAGATGTGGAATTATCTCCCCTGTGAGTGGTACTGATGTCACGGCGAGATGTGGAATTATCTCCCCTGTGAGTGGTACTGATGTCATGACAAGATGTGGAATTATCTCCCCTGTGAGTGGTACTGATGTCACGACGAGATGAGGAATTATCTCCCCTGTGAGTGGTACTGATGTCACGAGATGTGGAATTATCTCCCCTGTGAGTGGTACTGATGTCACAAGATGTGGAATTATCTCCCCTGTGAGTGGTACTGATGTCATGACGAGATGTGGAATTATCTCCCCTGTGAGTGGTACTGATGTCACGAGATGTGGAATTATCTCCCCTGTGAGTGGTACTGATGGCACGTCGAGATGTGGAATTATCTCCCCTGTGAGTGGTACTGATGTCTCGACGAGATGTGGAATTATCTCCCCTGTGAGTGGTTCTGATGTCACGAGATGTGGAATTATCTCCCCTGTGAGTGGTACTGATGTCACATGTATTCCAACAATGCGCAGAACATATATACATGTATATACACTGTACACACTCTCAGCATCGATACTACATGTATATATATACTGTCTGTACACACTATCAGCATTGATACTACATGTATATACACTGTCTGTACACACTGTCAGCATTGATACTACATGTATATACAATGTATGTACACACTCTCAGCATCGATACTACATGTATATACACTGTCTGTACACACTGTCAGCATCGATACTACATGTATATACACTGTCTGTACACACTGTCAGCATCGATACTACATGTATATACACTGTCTGTACACACTCTCAGCATCGATACTACATGTATATACACTGTACACACTCTCAGCATCGATACTACATGTATATACACTGTCTGTACACACTCTCAGCATCGATACTACATGTATATACACTGTACACACTCTCAGCATCGATACTACATGTATATACACTGTCTGTACACACTCTCAGCATCGATACTACATGTATATACACTGTATGTACACACTCTCAGCATTGATACTACATGTATATACACTGTCTGTACACACTCTCAGCATCGATACTACATGTATATACACTGTATGTACACACTCTCAGCATTGATACTACATGTATATACACTGTCTGTACACACTCTCAGCATTGATACTACATGTATATACACTGTCTGTACACACTCTCAGCATTGATACTACATGTATATACACTGTACACACTCTCAGCATCGATACTACATGTATATACACTGTCTGTACACACTCTCAGCATCGATACTACATGTATATACACTGTCTGTACACACTCTCAGCATTGATACTACATGTATATACACTGTCTGTACACACTCTCAGCATCGATACTACATGTATATACACTGTACACACTCTCAGCATCGATACTACATGTATATACACTGTCTGTACACACTCTCAGCATCGATACTACATGTATATACATGTCTGTACACACTCTCAGCATCGATACTACATGTATATACACTGTACACACTCTCAGCATCGATACTACATGTATATACACTGTCTGTACACACTCTCAGCATCGATACTACATGTATATACACTGTCTGTACACACTCTCAGCATCGATACTACATGTATATACACTGTCTGTACACACTCTCAGCATTGATACTACATGTATATACACTGTCTGTACACACTCTCAGCATCGATACTACATGTATATACACGTCTGTACACACTCTCAGCATCGATACTACATGTATATACACTGTCTGTACACACTCTCAGCATTGATACTACATGTATATACACTGTCTGTACACACTCTCAGCATCGATACTACATGTATATACACTGTCTGTACACACTCTCAGCATCGATACTACATGTATATACACTGTCTGTACACACTCTCAGCATCGATACTACATGTATATACACTGTCTGTACACACTCTCAGCATCGATACTACATGTATATACACTGTATGTACACACTCTCAGCATCGATACTACATGTATATACACTGTCTGTACACACTCTCTGCATTGATACTACATGTATATACACTGTATGTACACACTCTCAGCATCGATACTACATGTATATACACTGTCTGTACACACTCTCAGCATTGATACTACATGTATATACACTGTACACACTCTCAGCATTGATACTACATGTATATACACTGTCTGTACACACTCTCAGCATCGATACTACATGTATATACACTGTACACACTCTCAGCATCGATACTACATGTATATACACTGTACACACTCTCAGCATTGATACTACATGTATATACACTGTCTGTACACACTCTCAGCATCGATACTACATGTATATACACTGTCTGTACACACTCTCAGCATCGATACTACATGTATATACACTGTACACACTCTCAGCATCGATACTACATGTATATACACTGTCTGTACACACTCTCAGCATCGATACTACATGTATATACACTGTCTGTACACACTCTCAGCATCGATACTACATGTATATACACTGTCTGTACACACCCTCAGCATCGATACTACATGTATATATACTGTCTGTACACACTCTCTGCATCGATATTACATGTATATACACTGTCTGTACACACTCTCAGCATTGATACTACATGTATATACACTGTCTGTACACACTCTCAGCATTGATACTACATGTATATACACTGTCTGTACACACTCTCAGCATCGATACTACATTTATATATACTGTCTGTACACACTCTCTGCATTGATACTACATGTATATACACTGTATGTACACACTCTCAGCATTGATACTACATGTATATACACTGTACACACTCTCAGCATCGATATTACATGTACATATACTGTCTGTACACACCTTCAGCATCGATACTACATGTATATACACTGTACACACTCTCAGCATCGATATTACATGTATATACACTGTATGTACACACTCTCAGCATTGATACTACATGTATATACACTGTCTGTACACACCTTCAGCATCGATACTACATATATATACACTGTACCCACTCTCAGCATCGATACTACATGTATATACACTGTCTGTACACACTCTCAGCATCGATACTACATGTATATACACTGTACACACTCTCAGCATCGATACTACATGTATATACACTGTACACTCTCTCAGCATTGATACTACATGTATATGTACTGTCTGTACACACCCTCAGCATCGATACTACATGTATATACACTGTCTGTACACACTCTCAGCATCGATACTACATGTATATACACTGTACACACTCTCAGCATCGATACTACATGCATATACACTGTATGTACACACTCTCAGCATCGATACTACATGTATATACACTGTATGTACACACTCTCAGCATTGATACTACATGTATATACACTGTCTGTACACACTCTCAGCATCGATACTACATGTATATACACTGTACACACTCTCAGCATCGATACTACATGTATATACACTGTATGTACACACTCTCAGCATCGATACTACATGTGTATACACTGTACACACTCTCAGCATCGATACTACATGTATATACACTGTACACACTCTCAGCATTGATACTACATGTATATACACTGTACACACTCTCAGCATCGATACTACATGTATATACCTGTACACACTCTCAGCTCGATACTACATGTATATACACTGTACACACCTCAGCATTGATACTACATGTATATACAATGTACACACTCTCAGCATGATACTACATGTATATACACTGTCTGTACACACTCTCAGCATTGATACTACATGTATATACACTGTAGTAACACTCTCAGCATTGATACTACATGTATATACACTGTCTGTACACACTCTCAGCATCGATACTACATGTATATACACTGTACACACTCTCAGCATTGATACTACATGTATATACACTGTCTGTACACACTCTCAGCATCGATACTACATGTATATACATGTCTGTACACAATCTCAGCATCGATACTACATGTATATACACTGTCTGTACACACTCTCAGCATCGATACTACATGTATATACACTGTCTGTACACACTCTCAGCATCGATACTACATGTATATACACTGTCTGTACACACTCTCAGCAACGATACTACATGTATATACACTGTCTGTACACACTCTCAGCATCGATACTACATGTATATACACTGTCTGTACACACTCTCAGCACAGTATCTCACCATATATACGTACATTACTACATATACACACTATCGTACCATATCTACATACATTACTACAATAACTACACACTGTCTCACCATATCTACATACATTACTACAAGATATACACACTATCTCACCATATCTACGTACATTACTACAAGATATACACACTATCTCACCATATCTACGTACATTACTACAAGATATTATACACTATCTCACCATATATACATACATTACTACAAGATATACACACTATCTCACCATATATACATTCATTACTACAAGATATACACACTATATCACCATATCTACGTACATTACTACAAAATATACACACTATCGCACCATATCTACGTACATTACTACATGATATACACACTATCTCAACATATCTACATACATTACTACAAGATATATACACTATCGCACCATATCTACTTACATTACTACAATATATACAAACTATCTCACCATATCTACATACATTACTACAAGAAATACACACTATCTCACCATATATGCGTACATTACTACAAGATATACACACTATCTCACCATATCTACATACATTAAAACAATATAAACACACTATCTCACCATATATACATACATTACTACAAGATATACACACTATGTCAACATATCTACAAACATTACTACAAAATATACACACTATCGCACCATATCTACTTACATTACTACAATATCTACAAACTATCTCACCATATCTACATACATTACTACAAGATATACACACTATCGCACCATATCTACGTACATTACTACCAATATACACACACTATCTCACCATATATACCTACATTACTATAAGATATACACACTATCTCACCATATCTACAAACATTACTACAAAATATACACACTATCTCACCATATCTACATACATTACTACAAAATATACACACTATCTCACCATATCTACATACATTACTACAATATATACACACTATCTCACCATATATACAAACATTACTACAAAATATACACACTATCTCACCATATATACATACATTACCACAAGATATACACACCATATCACCATATCTACATACATTACTACAAAATATACACACTATCTCACCATATCTACATACATTACTACAAGATATATACACTATCTCACCATATCTACATACATTACTACAATATATAAACACTATCTCACCATATCTACATCCATTACTACAAGATATACACACTATTTCACCATATAAGCATTCATTACCACAAGATATACACACTATATCACCATATCTACATATATTACTACAAGATATACACACTATCGCACCATATCTGCATACATTACTATAAGATATACACACTATCTCACCATATCTACATATATTACCACAATATAAATCCACTATCTCACTATATATACATACATTACTACAATATATTTCCACTATCTCACCATATTTACATACATTACTACAAGATATACACAGTATCTCACCATATCTACGTAAATTACAACAATATATACACACTATCTCACCATATCTACATACATTTCTACAAGATATACACACTATCTCCCCATATATACGTACATTGCTACTAAATATACGCACTATCTCACCAAATCTACGTACATTACTACAAGATATATCCACTATCTCACCAAATCTACGTACATTACTACAAGATATATCCACTATTTCACCATATCTACGTACATTACTATAAGATATACGCAGTATCTCACCATATTTACGTACATTACTACAAGATATACGCACTGTCTCACCATATCTACGTACATTACTACAATATATACACACTATATCACCATATCTACATATATTACAACAATATATACACACTATCTCACCATATCTACGTACATTTCTACAAGATATACACACTATCTCCACATATATACGTATATTGCTACTAAATATACACACTATCTCACCAAATCTACGTACATTACTACAAGATATATCCACTATCTCACAATATGTACGTACATTACTACAAGATATACACAGTATCTCAATATATATACATACATTACTACAAGATATACACACTGTCTCACCATATATACGTACATTACTACAATATATACACACTATCTCACCATATCTACGTACATTTCTACAAGATATTCACACTATCTCCACATATATACGTATATTGCTACTAAATATACACACTATCTCACCAAATCTACGTACATTACTACAAGATATATCCACTATCTCACAATATTTACGTACATTACTACAAGATATACACAGTATCTCACTATACCTACGTACATTACTACAAGAAATTATTCACTATCTCACCATATATACATTCATTACTACAAGATCTACACACTATCGCACAATATATACGTTCATTACTAAGATATATCCACTATCTCACCATAACTACATACATTACTACAAGATATACACACTATCTCACCTTATACATACATTACTACAAGATATACACACTATATCACCATATCTACATACATTACTACAAGATATATCCACTATCACACAATATTTACATACATTACTACAATATATACACACTATCTCACCATATCTACATACATTACTACAAGATATATCCACTATCTCACCATATCTACATACATTACTACAATATCTACAAACTATCTCACCATATCTACAAACATTGCTACAAAATATACACACTATCGCACCATATCTACATACATTACTACCATATATACACACTATCTCAACATATCGACATACATTACTACAAGATATATACACTATCGCACCATATATACTTACATTACTACAATATCTACAAACTATTTCACCATATCTACATACATTACTACAAACTATATGCACTATCGCACAATATCTACATACATTACTACCATATATACACACTATCTCACCATATCTACAAATATTGCTACAAAATATACACACTATCTCACCATATCTACATACATTACTACAAGTTATACACACCATATCCCCATATCTACATACATTACTACAAGATATACACACTATCTCACCATATCTATATATATATATAGTACTACAATATATATCCACTATCTCACCATATCTACATACATTACTAAAATATATATACACTATCTCACCATATCTACATCCATTACTACAAGATATACAAACTATTTCACCATATATACATTCATTACCACAAGATATACACACTATATCACCATATCTACATATATTACAACAAGATATACACACTATCACACCATATCTGCGTACATTACTATAAGATATACATACTATCTCACCATAACTACATATATTACAACAATATAAATCCACTATCTCACCATATCTACATACATTACTACAAGATATACACACTACCGTACCATATCTACATACATTACTACAATAACTACACACTGTCTCACCATATCTACATACATTACTACAAGATATACACACTATCTCAACATATCTGCGTACATTACTACAAGATATACACACTATCTCACCATATCTACATATATTACAACAATATAAATCCACTATCTCACCATATCTACATACATTACTACAAGATATACACACTATCTCACCATATCT
>CM026400.1:24481158-24533619 GCA_014843695.1 Archivesica marissinica | reverse complement strand
TGTACACTGCACTGCGCGGCTATGTACACTGCACTGCGCGGCTATGTACACTGCACTGCGCGGCTATGTACACTGCACTGCGCGGCTATGTACACTGCACTGCGCGGCTATGGACACTGCACTGCGAGGCTATGGACCATGCACTGCGCGGCTATGTACACTGCACTGCGCGGCTATGTACACTGCACTGCGCGGCTATGTACACTGCACTGCGCGGCTATGGACACTGCACTGCGAGGCTATGGACCATGCACTGCGAGGCTATGGACATTGCACTGCGCGTCTATGGACATTGCACTGCGATGATATGGACACTGCACTGCGAGGCTATGGACCCTGCACTGCTAGGCTATTGACACTGCACTGCGAGGCTATAGACCCTGCACTGCAAGGCTATGGACACTGCACTGCGTGGCTATTGACCCTGCACTGCGAGGCTATGGACCCTGCACTGCGAGGCTATGGACACTGCACTGCTAGGCTATGGACCCTGTACTGCAAGGCTATGGACACTGCACTGCGAGGCTATGTACACTGCACTGCGAGGCTATGGACAGTGCACTGCGCGGCTATGGACACTGCACTGCGAGGCTATGGACCATGTACTGCCAGGCTATGGACACTGCACTGCGAGGCTATGTAAACTGCACTGCGCGGCTATGGACACTTCATTGCTCGGCTATGGACACTGCATTGCGCGGATATGGACACTGCATTGCGCGGATATGGACACTGCATTGCGCGGCTATGGACACTGCACTGCGAGGCTATGGACACTACACTACGCGGCTATGGACACTGCATTGCGAGATTATGGACACTGCACTGCGCGGCTATGGACACTGCACTGCGCGGCTATGGACACTGCACTACGCGGCTATGGACACTGCACTACGAGGCTATGGACATTGCACTGTGAGGCTATGCACACTACACTGCGCGGATATGGACACTGCACTGCGCGGATATGGACACTGCATTGCGCGGCTATGGACACTGCATTGCGCGGATATGGACACTGCATTGCGCGGCTATGGACACTGCACTGCGAGGCTATGGACACTACACTACGCGGCTATGGACACTGCATTGCGAGATTATGGACACTGCACTGTGCGGCTATGGACACTGCACTACGCGGCTATGGATACTGCACTGCGAGGCTATGAACACTGCACTGTGCGGCTATGGACACTGCACAACGCGGCTATGGACACTGCACTACGAGGCTATGGACACTGCACTGTGCGGCTATGGACACTGCACAACGCGGCTATGGACACTGCACTACGCGGCTATGGACACTGCACCACGCGGCTATGGACATTGTACTGTGAGGCTATGCACACTACACTGCGCGGCTATGGACACTGCACTGCGCGGCTATGGACACTGCACTGCGAGGCTATGGACACTGCACTGGCGGCTATGGACACTGCACTGCGGCTATGACCTGCACTGCGCGGCAATAGACACTGCACTGCGCGGATATGGACACTGCACTACGCCGCTATGGACACTGCACTACAGGTTATGGACATTGCACTGCGAGGCTATGCACACTACACTGGCGGCTATGGACACTGCACTGCGCGGCTATGGACACTGCATTGCGAGGCTATGAACACTGCACTGCGCGGCTATGGACACTGCACTGCGAGGCTATGAACACTGCACTGCGCGGCTATGGACACTGCACTGTGTGGCTATGGACACTGCACTGCGCGGCTATGGACACTGCATTGCGAGGCTATGAACACTGCACTGCGAGGCTATGGACACTGCATTGCTAGGCTATGGACACTGCATTGCTAGGCTATGGACACTGTACTGCGAGGCTATGGACACTGCACTACGAGGCTATGGACACTGCACTACGAGGCTATGGACACTACACTACGCGGCTATGGACATTTCACGGCGAGGCTATGGACCCTGCACTGCCAGGCTATGGACACTACACTGCGAGGCTATGGACCCTGCACTGCGAGGCTATGGAACCTGCACTTCGAGGCTATGGACCATGTACGGCGTGGCTATGGACACTGCACTGCGAGGCTATGTACATTGCATTGCGCGGCTATGGACACTGCATTGCGCGGCTATGGACACTGCATTGCGAAGCTATGGACACTGCACTGCGATGCTATGTACACTGCACTGCGCGGCTATGGACACTGCACTGCGAGGCTATGGACACGGCACTGCGAGGCTATGTACCCTGCACTGCGAGGCTATGGACACTGCACTGCGAGGCTATGGACACTGCATTGCGAGGCTATGGACCATGTACTGCGAGGTTATGGACACTGCACTGCGAGGCTATGTACACTGCATTTCGCGGCTATGGACACTGCATTGCGCGGCTATGGACACTGCATTGCGCGGATATGGACACTGCATTGCGCGGTTATGGACCCTGCACTGCGAGTCTATGGACACTGCACTGCGAGGCTATGGACACTGCACTGCGAGGCTATGGACCATATACGGCGAGGCTATGGACACTGCACTACGAGACTATGTACACTGCACTGCGCTGCTATGGACACTGCATTGCGCGGCTATGGACACTGCATTGCGCGGCTATGGACACTGCATTGCGATGCTATGGACACTGCACTGCGCGGCTATGGACACTGCACTGCGAGGCTATGTACACGGCACTGCGCGGCTATGGACACTGCATTGCGTGGCTATGGACACTGCACTGCGAGGCTTTGGACACTATACTGCGCGGCTATGGACACTGCATTGCGTGGCTATGGACACTGCACTGCGAGGCTATGGACACTATACTGCGCGGCTATGGACACTGCATTGCGTGGCTATGGACACTGTACTGCGAGGCTATGGAAACTACACTGCGCGGCTATGGACACTGCACTGAGCGGCTATGGACACTGCACTGCGAGTCTATGGACACTGCACTGCGAGGCTATGGACACTGCACTGCGCGGCTATGGACACTGCATTGCGCGGCTATGGACACTGCACTGCTCGGCTATGGACAGTACACTGCGCGGCTAGGGACACTGCACTGCGAGACTATGGACACTGCACTGCGAGGCTATGGACCATGCACTGCGAGGCTATGGACACTGCACTGCGCGGCAATGGACACTGCACTGCGAGGCTATGGACCCTGCACTGCGCGGCAATAGACACTGCACTGCGCGGATATGGACACTGCACTACGCCGCTATGGACACTGCACTACAATGTTATGGACATTGCACTGCGAGGCTATGCACACTACACTAGGCGGCTATGGACACTGCACTGCGCGGCTATGGACACTGCATTGCGAGGCTATGAACACTGCACTGCGCGGCTATGGACACAGCACTGCGCGGCTATGGACACTGCACTGCGAGGCTATGAACACTGCACTGCGCGGCTATGTACACTGCACTGTGTGGCTATGGATACTGCACTGCGCGGCTATGGACACTGCATTGCGAGGCTATGAACACTGCACTGCGAGGCTATGGACACTGCATTGCTAGGCTATGGACACTGCATTGCTAGGCTATGGACACTGTACTGCGAGGCTATGGACACTGCACTACGAGGCTATGGACACTGCACTACGAGGCTATGGACACTACACTACGCGGCTATGGACATTTCACGGCGAGGCTATGGACCCTGCACTGCCAGGCTATGGACACTACACTGCGAGGCTATGGACCCTGCACCTCGAGGCTATGGACCATGCACTGCTAGGCTATGGATACTGCACTGCGCGGCTATGGACACTGCATTGCGCGGCTATGGACACTGCATTGCGCGGCTATGGACACTGCATTGCGCGGCTATGGACACAGCATTGCGCGGATATGGACACTGCATTGCGCGGTTATGGACCCTGCACTGCGAGGCTATGGACACTGCACTGCGAGGCTATGGTCCCTGCACTGCGAGGCTATGGACACTGCACTGCGAGGCTATGAACACTGCACTGCGAGGCTATGGACCATGTACGGCGTGGCTATGGACACTGCACTGCGAGGCTATGTACATTGCATTGCGCGGCTATGGACACTGCATTGCGCGGCTATGGACACTGCATTGCGAAGCTATGGACACTGCACTGCGATGCTATGTACACTGCACTGCGCGGCTATGGACACTGCACTGCGAGGCTATGGACACGGCACTGCGAGGCTATGTACCCTGCACTGCGAGGCTATGGACACTGCACTGCGAGGCTATGGACACTGCATTGCGAGGCTATGTACACTGCATTTCGCGGCTATGGACACTGCATTGCGCGGCTATGGACACTGCATTGCGCGGATATGGACACTGCATTGCGCGGTTATGGACCCTGCACTGCGAGTCTATGGACACTGCACTGCGAGGCTATGGACACTGCACTGCGAGGCTATGGACCATATACGGCGAGGCTATGGACACTGCACTACGAGACTATGTACACTGCACTACGCTGCTATGGACACTGCATTGCGCGGCTATGGACACTGCATTGCGCGGCTATGGACACTGCATTGCGATGCTATGGACACTGCACTGCGCGGCTATGGACACTGCACTGCGAGGCTATGTACACGGCACTGCGCGGCTATGGACACTGCATTGCGTGGCTATGGACACTGCACTGCGAGGCTTTGGACACTATACTGCGCGGCTATGGACACTGCATTGCGTGGCTATGGACACTGCACTGCGAGGCTATGGACACTATACTGCGCGGCTATGGACACTGCATTGCGTGGCTATGGACACTGCACTGCGAGGCTATGGAAACTGCACTGCGCGGCTATGGACACTGCACTGAGCGGCTATGGACACTGCACTGCGAGGCTATGGACACTGCACTGCGAGGCTATGGACTGACTGCGAGGCTATGACACTGCATGCGCGGCTATGTACACTGCACTGCGCGGCTATGGACACTGTATTGCGCGGCTATGGACACTGCATTGCGCGGCTATGGACACTGCATTGCGCGGCAATGGACACTGCATTGCGCGGATATGGACACTGCATTGCGCGGTTATGGACACTGCATTGCGCGGCTATGGACATTGCATTGAGCGGCTATGGACACTGCATTGCGCGGCTATGCACACTGCACTGCGCGGCTATTGACACTGCATTGCGCGGCTATGGTCACTGCATTGCGCGGCTATGGACACTGCACCACGCGGCTATGGAAATTGCACTGCGAGGCTATGGACACTGCACTGCTCGGCTATGGACACTGCACTGCGCGGCTATGGACACTGCACTGCGAGGCTATGGACACTGCACTACGCGGCTATGGACATTGCACTGCGAGGCTATGGACACTGCACTGCGAGGCTATGGCCACTGCACTGCGAGGCTATATACACTGCACTGCGAGGCTATGGACCATGTACGGCGAGGCTATGAACACTTCACTGCGAGGCTATGTACACTGCACTGCGCGGCTATGGACACTGCATTGCGCGACTATGGACACTGCATTGCGATGCTATGGACACTGCACTGCACGGCTATGGACACGGCACTGCGCGGCTATGGACACTGCACTGCGCGGCTATGGACACTGCACTACGAGGCTATGGACACTGCACTGCGCGGCTATGGACACTGCACTGCGAGGCTATGGACACTGCACTGCGCGGCTATGGACACTGCATTGCGCGGCTATGGACACTGCACTGCTCGGCTATGGACAGTACACTGCGCGGCTAGGGACACTGCACTGCGAGACTATGGACACTGCACTGCTCGGCTATGGACACTGCACTGCGCGGCTATGGACACTGCACTACGCCGCTATGGACACTGCACTACGAGGTTATGGACATTGCACTGCGAGGCTATGCACACTACACTGCGTGGTTATGGACACTGCACTGCGCGGCTATGGACATTGCACTGCGAGGCTATGAACACTGCACTGCGCGGCTATGCACACTGCACTGCGCGGCTATGGACACTGCACTGCGCGGCTATGTACACTACACTGCACGGCTATGGACACTGCATTGCGCGGCTATGCACACTGCACTGCGCGGCTATTGACACTGCATTGCGCGGCTATGGACACTGCATTGCGCGGCTATGGACACTGCACCACGCGGCTATGGACATTGCACTGCGAGGCTATGGACACTGCACTGCGAGGCTATGGACACTGCACTGCGCAGCTATGGACACTGCACTGCGCGGCTATGGACACTGCACTACGCGGCTATGGACATTGCACTGCGCGGCTATGGACACTGCACTGCGCGGCTATGGACACTGCACTGCGAGGCTATGGACACTACACTGCGCGGATATGGACACTGCATTGCGCGGTTATGGACCCTGCACTGCGAGGCTATGGACACTGCACTGCGAGGCTATATACACTGCACTGCGAGGCTATGGACCATGTACGGCGAGGCTATGGACACTGCACTGCGAGGCTATGTACACTGCACTGCGCGGCTATGGACACTGCATTGCGCGGCTATGGACACTGCATTGCGCGACTATGGACACTGCATTGCGATGCTATGGACACTGCACTGCACGGCTATGGACACGGCACTGCGCGGCTATGGACATGGCACTGCGCGGCTATGGACACTACATTGCGTGGCTATGGACACTGCACTGCGGGGCTATGGACACTATACTGCGCGGCTATGGACACTGCATTGCGTGGCTATGGACACTGCACTGCGAGGCTATGGACACTGAATTGCGCGGCTATGTACACTGCACTGCGCGGCTATGGACACTGTATTGCGCGGCTATGGACACTGCATTGCGCGGCTATGGACACTGCATTGCGCGGATATGGACACTGCATTGCCCGGTTATGGACACTGCATTGCGCGGCTATGCACATTGCATTGAGCGGCTATGGACACTGCATTGCGCGGCTATGCACACTGCACTGCGCGGCTATTGACACTGCATTGCGCGGCTATGGACACTGCACCACGCGGCTATGGACATTGCACTGCGAGGCTATGGACACTGCACTGCGAGGCTATGGACACTGCACTGCGCGGCTATGGACACTGCACTGCGAGGCTATGGACACTGCACTACGCGGCTATGGACATTGCACTGCGAGGCTATGGACACTGCACTGCGCGGCTATGGACACTGCACTGCGAGGCTATGGACACTGCACTGCGCGGCTATGGACACTGCATTGCGCGGCTATGGACACTGCACTGCGAGGCTATGGACACTGCACCACGCGGCTATGGAAACTGCACTGCGAGGCTATGGACACTGCACTGCTCGGCTATGGACACTGCACTGCGCGGCTATGGACACTGCACTGCGAGGCTATGGACACTGCACTGCGCGGCTATGGACACTGCACTACGCGGCTATGGACATTGCACTGCGAGGCTATGGACACTGCACTGCGAGGCTATGGACACTGCACTGCGAGGCTATATACACTGCACTGCGAGGCTATGGACCATGTACGGCGAGGCTATGAACACTTCACTGCGAGGCTATGTACACTGCACTGCGCGGCTATGGACACTGCATTGCGCGACTATGGACACTGCATTGCGATGCTATGGACACTGCACTGCACGGCTATGGACACGGCACTGCGCGGCTATGGACACTGCACTGCGCGGCTATGGACATTGCACTACGAGGCTATGGACACTGCACTGCGCGGCTATGGACACTGCACTGCGAGGCTATGGACACTGCACTGCGCGGCTATGGACACTGCATTGCGCGGCTATGGACACTGCACTGCGCGGCTATGGACAGTACACTGCGCGGCTATGGACACTGCACTGCGAGACTATGGACACTGCACTGCGCGGCTATGGACACTGCACTGCGCGGCTATGGACACTGCACTACGCCGCTATGGACACTGCACTACGAGGTTATGGACATTGCACTGCGAGGCTATGCACACTACACTGCGGTTATGGACACTGCACTGTGCGGCTATGGACATTGCACTGCAGGCTATGAACACTGCACTGCGCGGCTATGACACTGCACTGCGCGGCTATGGACGCACTGCGCGGCTATGTACACTACACTGCGCGGCTATGGACACTGCATTGCGCGGCTATGCACACTGCACTGCGCGGCTATGGACACTGCATTGCGAGGCTATGGACACTGCATTGCGAGGCTATGGACACTGCACCACGCGGCTATGGACATTGCACTGCGAGGCTATGGACACTGCACTGCGAGGCTATGGACACTGCACTGCGCGGCTATGGACACTGCACTGCTCGGCTATGACACTGCACTACGCGGCTATGGACATTGCACTGCGAGGCTATGGACACTGCACTGCGGGGCTATGGACACTGCATTGCGCGGCTATGGACACTGCACTGCCAGGCTATGGACACTACACTGCGAGGATATGGACACTGCATTGCGCGGTTATGGACCCTGCACTGCGAGCTATGGACACTGCACTGCGAGGCTATGTACACTGCACTGCGAGGCTATGGACCATGTACGGCGAGGCTATGGACACTGCACTTCGAGGCTATGTACACTGCACTGCGCGGCTATGGACACTGCATGCGCGGCTATGGACACTGCATTGCGCGCTATGACACTGCATTGCGGCTAGGACACTGCACTGCGGCTATGACCGGCACTGCGCGGCTATGGCATGCACTCGGCTATGGACACTCATTGCGTGGCTATGGACACTGCACTGCGGGGCTATGGCACATACGCGGCTATGGACACTGCATTGCGTGGCTATGGACACTGCACTGCGAGGCTATGGACACTGAATTGCGCGGCTATGTACACTGCATTGCGCGGCTATGGACACTGCATTGCGCGGCTATGGACACTGCACCACGCGGCTATGGACATTGCACTGCGAGGCTATGGACACTGCACTGCTCGGCTATGGACACTGCACTGCGCAGCTATGGACACTGCACTGCTCGGCTATGGACACTGCACTACGCGGCTATGGACATTGCACTGCGAGGCTATGGACACTGCACTGCGCGGCTATGGACTCTGCACTGCGAGGCTATGGACACTGCATTGCGCGGCTATGGACACAGCATTGCGCGGCTATGGACACTGCACTGCGAGGCTATGGACACTACACTGCGCGGATATGGACACTGCATTGCGCGGTTATGGACCCTGCACTGCGAGGCTATGGACACTGCACTGCGAGGCTATATACACTGCACTGCGAGGCTATGGACCATGTACGGCGAGGCTATGGACACTGCACTGCGAGGCTATGTACACTGCACTGCGCGGCTATGGACACTGCATTGCGCGGCTATGGACACTGCATTGCGCGACTATGGACACTGCATTGCGATGCTATGGACACTGCACTGCACGGCTATGGACACGGCACTGCGCGGCTATGGACATGGCACTGCGCGGCTATGGACACTACATTGCGTGGCTATGGACACTGCACTGCGGGGCTATGGACACTATACTGCGCGGCTATGGACACTGCATTGCGTGGCTATGGACACTGCACTGCGAGGCTATGGACACTGAATTGCGCGGCTATGTACACTGCACTGCGCGGCTATGGACACTGTATTGCGCGGCTATGGACACTGCATTGCGCGGCAATGGACACTGCATTGCGCGGATATGGACACTGCATTGCCCGGTTATGGACACTGCATTGCGCGGCTATGCACATTGCATTGAGCGGCTATGGACACTGCATTGCGCGGCTATGCACACTGCACTGCGCGGCTTTGACACTGCATTGCGCGGCTATGGACACTGCACCACGCGGCTATGGACATTGCACTGCGAGGCTATGGACACTGCACTGCGAGGCTATGGACACTGCACTGCGCGGCTAAGGACACTGCACTGCGAGGCTATGGACACTGCACTACGCGGCAATGGACATTGCACTACGAGGCTATGGACACTGCACTGCGCGGCTATGGACACTGCATTGCGCGGCTATGGACACTGCACTGCGAGGCTATGGACACTAAACTGCGCGGCTATGGACACTGCACTGCGAGACTATGGACACTGCACTGCTCGGCTATGGACACTGCACTGCGCGGCTATGGACAATGCACTACGCCGCTATGGACACTGTACTACGAGGTTATGCACATTGCACTGTGAGGCTATGCACACTACACTGCGCGGTTATGGACACTGCACTGCGCGGCAATGGACATTGCACTGCGAGGCTATGAACACTGCACTGCGCGGCTATGCACACTGCACTGCGCGGCTATGGACACTGCACTGCGCTGCTATGGACACTGCACTGCGCGGCTATGTACACTGCATTGCGAGGCTATGAAACTGCATTGCGAGGCTATGGATACTGCACTGCGAGGCTATGGACACTGCATTGCTAGGCTATGGACACTGTACTGCGAGGCTATGGACACTGCACTACGAGGCTATGGACACTGCACTACGAGGCTATGGACACTGCACTACGCGGCTATGGACATTGCACTGCGAGGCTATGGACACTGCACTGCGAGGCTATGGACACTACACTGCGAGGCTATGGACACTGCACTGCGAGGCTATGTACACTGCACTGCGCGGCTATGGACACTACAATGCGAGGCTATGGACCATGCACTGCGAGGCTATGGACTTTGCACTGCGCGGCTATGGACACTGCACTGCGAGGCTATGGACACTGCACTGCGAGCTATGGACACTGCACTACAAGGCTATGGACACTGCACACGCGGCTATGAACACTGCACTGCGCGGCTATGTACACTGCACTGCGCGGCTATGGACACTGCACTGCGCGGCTATGGACACTGCATTGCGAGGTTATGAACAGTGCACTGCGAGGCTATGGACACTGCACTGCGAGGCTATGGACACTGCACTGCGAGGCTATGGACATTGCACTGCCAGGCTATGGACACTTCATTGCGCGGCTATGGACACTTCATTGCGCGGCTATGGACACTGCATTGCGCGGCTATGGACACTGCATTGCGCGGATATGGACCATGCACTGCGAGGCTATGGACATTGCACTGCGCGGCTATGGACACTGCACTGCGAGGCTATGGACCCTGCACTGCGAGGCTATGGACACTACACTGCGAGGCTATGGACCCTACACTGCGAGGCTATGGACACTGCACTGCGAAGCTATGGCCCCTGCACTGCGAGGCTATAGACCCTGCACTGCGAGACTATGGACACTGTACTGCGTGGCTATTGACCCTGCACTGCGAGGCTATGGACCTTGCACTGCGCGGCTATGGACACTGCACAACGCCGCTATGGACACTGCACTACGAGGTTATGGACATTGCACTGCGAGGCTATGCACACTACACTGCGCGGTTATGGACACTGCACTGCGCTGCTATGGACATTGCACTGCGAGGCTATGAACACTGCACTGCGCGGCTATGCACACTGCACTGCGCGGCTATGGACACTGCACTGCGCGGCTATGTACACTGCACTGCGCGGCTATGGACACTGCACTGTTCGGCTATGTACACTGCATTGCGAGGCCATAAAACTGCACTGGGAGGCTATGGACACTGCACTGCGAGGCTATGGACACTGCATTGCTAGGCTATGGACACTGCACTACGAGGTTATGGACATTGCACTGTGGGGCTATGCACACTACACTGCGCGGTTATGGACACTGCACTGCGTTGCTGTGGACACTGCATTTTGAGGCTATGAACACTGCACTGCGCGGCTGTGGACACTGCACTGCGCGGCTATGGACACTGCACTGCGCGGCTATGGACATTGCACTGCGCGGCTATGGACACTGCATTGCGAGGTTATGAACAGTGCACTGCGAGGCTATGGACACTGCACTGCGAGGCTATGGACACTGCATTGCGAGGCTATGGACATTGTACTGCCAGGCTATGGGAACTGCACTGCGCGGCTATGGACACTGCACTATAAGACTATGGACACTGCAGTACGCGGCTATGAACACTGCACTGCGCGGCTATGTACACTGCACTGCGCGGCTATGGACACTGCACTGCGAGGTTATGAACAGTGCACTGCGAGGCTATGGACACTGCACTGCGAGGCTATGGACACTACATTGCGAGGCTATGGACATTGTACTACCAGGCTATGGACACTGCACTGCGCGGCTATAGACACTGCACTACGAGGCTATGGACACTGCACTGCGAGGCTATGGACCTGCACTGCGAGGCTATGGACATTGCACTGCGCGGCTATGGACACTGCACTGCGAGGCTATGGACACTGCACTGCAAGGCTATGGACACTACACTGCGAGGCTATGGACCCTACACTGCGAGGCTATGGACACTGCACTGCGAAGCTATGGCCCCTGCACTGCGAGGCTATAGAACCTGCACTGCGAGGCTATGGACACTGTACTGCGTGGCTATTGACCCTGCACTGCGAGGCTATGGACCTTGCACTGCGAGGCTATGGACACTGCTCTGGGAGGCTATATACCCTGCACTGCGAGACTATGGACACTGCACGGCGAGGCTATGGACACTGCACTGCGATGATATGGACACTGCACTGCGAGGCTATGGACCATGCACTGCGAGGCTATGGACATTGCACTGCGCGTCTATGGACATTGCACTGCGATGATATGGACACTGCACTGCGAGGCTTTGGACCCTGCACTGCGAGGCTATGGACACTGCACTGCGTGGCTATTGACCCTGCACTGCGAGGCTATGGACCCTGCACTGCGAGGCTATGGAAACTGCACTGCTAGGCTATGGACCCTGTACTGCGAGGCTATGGACACTGCACTGCGAGGCTATGGACACTGCACTGCGAGGCTATGGACACTGCACTGCGCGGCTATGGACACTGCACTGCGAGGCTATGGACCATGTACTGCGAGGCTATGGACACTGCACTGCGAGGCTATGTACACTGCACTGCGCGGCTATGGACACTGCATTGCGCGGCTATGGACACTTCATTGCGCGGCTATGGACACTTCATTGCGCGGCTATGGACACTGCATTGCGCGGCTATGGACACTGCATTGCGCGGATATGGACACTGCCTGCGCGGCTATGGACACTGCACTGCGCGGCTATGGACACTGCACTGCGAGCGCGGTATGGACACTGCACTGCGAGGCTATGGACACTGCACTGCGCGGCTATGGACACTGCACTGCGAGGCTATGGACACTGCGCTGGCACGCAGCTATGGACACTGCACTGCGAGGCTATGGACACTAAACTGCGCGGCTATGGACACTGCACTGCGAGACTATGGACACTGCACTGCTCGGCTATGGACACTGCACTGCGCGGCTATGGACAATGCACTATGCCGCTATGGACACTGCACTACGAGGTTATGCACATTGCACTGCGAGGCTATGCACACTACACTGCGCGGTTATGGACACTGCACTGCGCGGCAATGGACATTGCACTGCGAGGCTATGAACACTGCACTGCGCGGCTATGCACACTGCACTGCGCGGCTATGGACACTGCACTGAGCGGCTATGTACACTGCACTGCGCGGCTATGGACACTGCACTGCGCGGCTATGTACACTGCATTGCGAGGCTATGAAACTGCACTGCCAGGCTATGGATACTGCACTGCGAAGCTATGGACACTGCATTGCTAGGCTATGGACACTGCACTACGAGGCTATGGACACTGCACTATGAGGCTATGGACACTGCACTACGCGGCTATGGACATTGCACTGCGAGGCTATGGACACTGCACTGCGAGGCTATGGACATTACACTGCGAGGCTATGGACACTGCACTGCGAGGCTATGTACACTGCACTGCGCGGCTATGGACACTACACTGCGAGGCTATGGACCCTACACTGCGAGGCTATGGACCCTGCACTGCTCGGCTATGGACACTGCACTGCGCGGCTATGGACACTGCACTGCGAGGCTATGGACACTGCACTACAACGCTATGGACACTGCACTACGCGGCTATGAACACTGCACTGCGCGGCTATGTACACTGCACTGCGCGGCTATGGACACTGCACTGCGCGGCTATGGACACTGCATTGCGAGGTTATGAACAGTGCACTGCGAGGCTATGGACACTGCACTGCGAGGCTATGGACACTACATTGCGAGGCTATGGACATTGTACTACCAGGCTATGGACACTGCACTGCGCGGCTATAGACACTGCACTACGAGGCTATGGACACTGCACTGCGAGGCTATGGACCTGCACTGCGAGGCTATGGACCATGCACTGCGAGGCTATGGACATTGCACTGCGCCGCTATGGACACTGCACTGCGAGGCTATGTACCCTGCACTGCGAGGCTATGGACACTACACTGCGAGGCTATGGACCCTACACTGCGAGGCTATGGACACAGCACTACGAAGCTATGGCCCCTGCACTGCGAGGCTATAGAACCTGCACTGCGAGGCTATGGACACTGTACTGCCTGGCTATTGACCCTGCACTGCGAGGCTATGGACCTTGCACTGCGAGGCTATGGACACTGCTCTGGGAGGCTATGGTCCATGTACTGTGAGGCTATGGACACTGCACTGCGAGGCTATGGACATTGCACTGCGCGTCTATGGACATTGCACTGCGAGGATATGCACACTACACTGCGTGGCTATGGACCATGTACAGCGAGGCTATAGACACTGCACTGCGAGGCTATGTACACTTCACTGCGCGGCTATGGACAATGCATTGCGAGGCTATGGGCCCTGCACTGTGCGGCTATGGACACTGCACTGCGCGGCTATGAACAGTGCACTGCGAGGCTATGGACATTGTACTGCCAGGCTATGGACACTGCACTGCGCGGCTATGGACACTGCACAACGAGGCTATGGACACTGCACTATGCGGCTATGGACATTGCACTGCGAGGCTATGGACACTGCACTGCGAGGCTATGGACACTGCACTGCGAGGCTATGGACACTGCACTGCGAGGCTATGTTCACTGCACTGCGCGGCTAGGGACACTGCACTGCGAGGCTATGGACCATGCACTGCGAGGCTATGGACACTGCACTGCGCGGCAATGGACACTGCACTGCGAGGCTATGGACCCTGCACTGCGAGGCTATGGACCCTGCACTGCGAGGCTATGGACCCTGCACTGCGAGGCTATGGACACTGCACTGCGAGGCTATGGACACTGCACTGCGTGGCTATGGACCCTGCACTGCGAAGCTATGGACCCTGCACTGCGAGGCTATGGACACTGCAATGCGAGGCTATGGACCCTGCACTGCGAGGCTATGGACCCTGAGCTGCGCGGCTATGGACACTGCACTGCGAGGCTATGGACCCTGCACTGCGAGGATATGCACACTACACTGCGCGGCTATGGACCATGTACAGCGAGGCTATAGACACTGCACTGCGAGGCTATGTACACTTCACTGCGCGGCTATGGACAATGCATTGCGAGGCTATGGGCCCTGCACTGCGAGGCTATGGACCCTGCATTGCGAGGTTATGGACCATGCACTGCGAGGCTATGGACCCTGCACTGCTAGGCTATGGACACTGCACTGCGCGGCTATGGACACTGCACTGCGAGGCTATGGACCCTGCACTGCGAGGCTATGGACCCTGCTCTGCGAGGCTATGGACACTGCACTGCGAGGCTATGGACCCTGCACTGCGAGGCTATGGACCCTGCACTGCGAGGCTATGGACACTGCACTGCGCGGCTATGGACACTGCACTGCGAGGCTATGGACCCTGCACTGCGAGGCTATGCACACTACACTGCGCGGCTATGGACCATGTACTGCGAGGCTATGGACACTGCACTGCGAGGCTATGTACACCGCACTGCGCGGCTATGGACACTGCATTGCGCGGCTATGGACCCTACATTGCGCGGCTATGGACACTGCATTGTGCGACTATGGCCACTGCATTGCGCGGATATGGACATTGCACTGCGCGGTTATGGACACTACACTGCGCGGCTATGGACACTGCACTGCGCGGATATGAACACTGCACTGCGCGGCTATGGACGACACTACACTGCGCGGCTATGGACACTGCACTGGGCGGATATGGACACTGCACTGCGTGGCTATGGACGACACTACACTGCGCGGCTATGGACACTGCACTGCGCGGCTATGGACGACACTACATTGCGCGGCTATGGACACTGCATTGCGCGGCTATGGACACTGCACTGCGCGGCTATGGACACTGCACTGCGCGGCTATGTACATACTGAGACTAGCAGTGTTATTGTGTGCACAAATATGATAAAAACCAAATGAGATAAAAGGGATCTTACACATTTTGGAACCAAAAGGCTCGCTTAATAGCAACATTCCAAAATTCGTTTCATACAATACGTTATGAAATCATATCACCACTCGTATAAAATCCTCTATGTATAGGATATACGCTGAAAACGATCCAATGTGTAAAATAGAGTAGCACCGAAGACAATACCACTATTTTACATATTGGATCCGTTTGAGGCTTATGTCTTACTTAAAACACACACTTATATAACACGATCCTACTAATTAAAGTTATTAATTTCGTACATATACGCGTAGTATTTAATATAATACTATGGAATTTTGACAGCAGTCCAATATTAATAATGGACTGCAAGTACAAAGGTATGACGTCATGACAGTGTTTTAAAAATAGGGAGGTAATATACAAAACCCAGTTTTGTTGTGTGCTATAGTCCGATCTTCAAAAGTGTCATTACTATCGAAATCAACTATTATTGAGACAGGGAAATATAATCTATATAAGCATATAATGGCACCTTAAACGAATCTCACCTAATCCGGGGGAATGTGAGATACTATCAGTCACTCTGTATTGACTCCTCACGATTACATCTGCTAACACATCATGATAAATCTCATCGCCTCCCTTCTGTATACCAGCTGTACAATTCTTGGATTAATTAAATAGAGTAAAACATATTATTAATAATAATAATAATACATACTTTATGAACTACCACTACCCCATCTACCCTGTCTCGCACCCTCCATCCACTACCCCATCTACCATGTCTAACACCCTCCATCCACTACCCCCATCTACCCTGTCTAACACCCTCCATCCACTACCCCCATCTACCCTGTCTCGCACCCTCCATCCACTACCCCCATCTACCCTGTCTAACACCCTCCATCCACTACCCCCATCTACCCTGCCTCGCACCCTCCATCCACTACCCCCATCTACCATGTCTAACACCCTCCATCCACTACCCCCATCTACTCTATCTCACACCCTCCATCCACTACCCCCATCTACCCTATCTCACACTCTCCATCCACTACCCCCATCTACCCTGTCTCGCACCCTGCATCCACTACCTCCATCTACCCTGACTAGCACCCTCCATCCACTACCCCCATCTACCCTATCTCACACTCTCCATCCACTACCCCCATCTACCCTGTCTCACACCCTCCATCCACTACCTCCATCTACCCTGACTAACACCCTCCATCCACTACCCCGATCTACCCTGTCTCATTCACTACACATTTTATTAATTATATGTCCCTAAAGCAAAACTTGATCTGTGTCCCGTCTCACATATTCATGTAACAAGAAGTCTTCAGTGTATTAATAAATTTTAGCATTACCTCCAAATCACAGAACGTATTTACCGAAGAACTGGTATACGGACAGACTCGAACACGGCACTCCAAGGTGATATATTCAGATCCGTAGAAATGGAAAGCATATAAAGTTGCTCGCCTTGCATATCTGTCTCCACTGTATGTATACAGCTTGAAATTATCAAGGAGGGAGTGGTCAAGTGGACACCTGTAAGAAAAATATTTGCCTCATTTGAAGATGCTCTACAAGGCTATCCGAAATCTACGGCACAGTTACGTGTATCTCCATGTTTCGCTTTGGAGAACACATCCAGGACATGCAACTTTACATCTATTCTATTTAAATGATAGTTGAAAAGGCTACACGTATACGACTTGTACGTACGGATGTTTTCAACTATTGCATGGATACGACTTGTACGTACGGATGTTTTCAACTATTGCATGGATACGACTTGTACGTACGGATGTTTTCAACTATTGCATGGATACGACTTGTACGTACGGATGTTTTCAACTATTGCATGGATACGACTTGTACGTACGGATGTTTTCAACTATTGCATGGATACGACTTGTACGTACGGATGTTTTCAACTATTGCATGGATACGACTTGTACGTACGGATGTTTTCAACTATTGCATGGATACGACATGTAAATATGAATGACTATATAGAACCCTGCACGAATACAATTAGTTCGTACCTACGGATAGCTCGAATTGTAACACGGATACTACCCGTACTTACGGCTAACTCGAACTATTGCACAGATACGACCAGTACATACTGATAGCTCGAAATGTTAGACGCATATGACTCGCACTGGCGAATGTCTATAAGTGTTGCTTTGAGACTAGTAAGCAGCTTACCCGCGGTTAGTAAGTATTGTGGAGGGGTCGTTATTTCTGGCGTTCTTCCCCGGATACGCCCTGCACTGAGCCGGTCTAATCCGGTAACTACCTATAATAACAAAGTAAAGCGATTACCTATAACTAACAAGTATACCACTGTAACCTATCATCACTGATGGTCACTAGTTCGAGCCCCGCTCAGGCCGTGCCTCTTTATAGACTAATGGTCACGTGTTCGAGCCCCGCTCAGACCGTGTCTCTTTATAGACTGATGGTCACGTGTTCGAGCCCCGCTCAGGCCGTGTCTCTTTATAGACTGATGGTCACGTGTTCGAGCCCCGTTTAGGCCGTGTCTCTTTATAGACTGATGGTCACTAGTTCGAGCCCCGCTTAGGCCGTGTCTCTTTATAGACTGATGGTCACGTGTTCGAGTTCCGCTTATGGCCCTGTCTCTTTATAGACTGATGGTCACTAATTCGAGCCCCGCTCAGGCCGTGCCTCTTTATAGACTAATGGTCACGTGTTCCAGTCCCGCTCAGACCGTGTCTCTTTATAGACTGATGGTCACGTGTTCGAGCCCCGCTCAGGCCGTGTCTCTTTATAGACTGATGGTCACTAGTTCGAGCCCCGCTCAGGCCGTGCCTCTTTATAGACTGATGGTCACTAATTCGAGCCCCGCTCAGGCCGTGCCTCTTTATAGACTAATGGTCACGTGTTCGAGCCCCGCTCAGACCGTGTCTCTTTATAGACTGATGGTCACTAGTTCGAGCCCCGCTTAGGCCGTGTCTCTTTATAGACTGATGGTCACGTGTTCGAGTTCCGCTTATGGCCATGTCTCTTTATAGACTGATGGTCACGTGTTCGAGCCCCGCTCAGGCCGCGTCTCTTTATAGACTGATGGTCACGTGTTCCAGTCCCGCTCAGGCCGTGTCTCTTTATAGACTGATGGTCACGTGTTCCAGTCCCGCTCAGGCCGTGTCTCTTTATAGACTGATGGTCATGTGTTCGAGCCCCGCTCAGGCCGTGTCTCTTTATAGACTGATGGTCACGTGTTCGAGCCCCGCTCAGACTGTGTCTCTTCATATATTAATGGTCACGTGTTCGAGCCCCGCTCAGGCAGTGTCTCTTTATAGACTGATGGTCACGTGTTCGAGCCCCGCTCAGGCCGTGTCTCTTTATAGACTGATGGTCACGTGTTCGAGCCCCGCTCAGACCGTGTCTCTTTATAGACTGATGGTCACGTGTTCGAGCCCCGCTCAGACTGTGTCTCTTCATAGACTGATGGTCACGTGTTCGAGCCCCGCTCAGCAGTGTCTCTTTTAGACTGATGGTCACGTGTTCGAGCCCCGCTCAGGCGTGTCTCTTTATAGACTGATGGTCACGTTCGAGTCCCGCCCAGCCGTGTCTCTTTATAGACTGGTGGTCACGTGTTCGAGCCCCGTTCAGACCATGTCTCTTTCTAGACTGATGGTCACGTTCGAGTCCCGCCCAGGCCGTGTCTCTTTATAGACTGGTGGTCACGTGTTTGAGCCCCGCTCAGACCGTATCTCTTTATAGACTGATGGTCACAGGTTCCGAGTCCCGCTCAGACCGTGTCTCTTCATAGACTGATGGTCACGTGTTCGAGTCCCGCTCAGACCGTGTCTCTTTATAGACTGATGGTCACGTGTTCGACTCCCGCTCAGACCGTGTCTCTTTATATGAAAAAGTTGGCAGTTTCTTAACGGAGGTATGTGCACCAAGTACCGGTTAACCACTAGAGCCAGTCCAGGAAAGGTATTGTTAGGTAAACTGCCCGTCGCTGATATGGCAAACCGGTAGCGACAATAAATAAACGTAAACAATTGGAAAACACACACTTTACTTTACGATGGTAATGGTTACGATGGTGACGACGGTGGCTATATTGTTCTACCTTTCCCCACCCACTTTGCATCAATTCAGTAGTATCTAATAAAAGGATATTTTTAATTACTTTCTTTTTTAGAGCACATTTTAGATTATACTTACTCGAGTTTACTTTCATTATCCAAAACAGGGGCATGCCTAATTGAGCTTCAGTGGTAGCTGTACTTCCGGCAGGGTCAGTGTATATACCCGCACTGACGGCGAACTCAGTGGGGGTCTTACTCTGCGGAATATTCATTCTGGAATATAAATTATTCGCGTGAGTTTTTGTTTTTCTGACAGACAGACAGACAGACAGACAGACAGACAGACAGACAGACAGACAGACAGACAGACAGACAGACAGACAGACAGACAGACAGACAGACAGACAGACAGACAGACAGACAGACAGACAGACAGACAGACCAGACAGACAGACAGACAGACAGACAGACAGACAGACAGACAGACAGACAGACAGACAGACAGACAGACAGACAGACAGACAGACAGACAGACAGACAGACAGACAGACAGACAGACAGACAGACAGACAGACAGACAGACAGACAGACAGACAGACAGACAGACAGACAGACAGACAGACAGACAGACAGACAGACAGACAGACAGACAGACTGTATATTTGAAACCCGGTCAAATCACTCCCATGTCCATTTTAACGTTGATTTGTGTTTGTGGTTTAAAGTCGCACCAACAGCTTAGATCATATGGCGACTCTCCAGCTAGTATTGGTAGGTGGGAAGGCCGGGTGCTCCACCGATCAGTATTTCTGGCACGGACGGACATCCAGGTAGAACCCCGGCCTTCCGCAAGTCAAGTGCATAGCTTCATCACATACAAGGACCGCAAGTGGGATTCGAAACTACAAGTGTGACGTCGAAAACTGACAACTGTGACACCTGTGCAAAAACAGCTATTTTGCACACGATACTAAGTATTGTGATTGTCTAATGTATATATTATAAATAGAAATGACCGTACTATATTTCTGCAATATTCGCGCCTAAAATCAACAAGCTATTTTTGCGCGCAAAAAGAATGATTACATGAGAACTTAATTTGTGTATCGTTAATTTAGCTTACCGCGAGGCTGATGTACGTAAATATGATCTCACAGCGAGAGATTATGTAATAGTTGTCGGTTTCTTTTGATGAGGCGCCAATATGTCTGGCTGTTTCATTAAAGTTACGATTTTGATTGCGTAAGGTAACAGGTGGTCAGCGCCACGCTGTCTGACTGAAATGTATATAATTCCGAGTAAAACTAAAGAGAAATTAGAGCACAAAAGGCTCTCCTTATGCAAGGATTGATTGTGTATCTCAAATAGAAAACAAGTACTGTTTCTATGACACTAAAGACGAGATGTCTTCTGTATATTAATTTAATATACTTATAAAACGAACTATAAACTGTACTTAAGTGTTACGGACACATTGGGTAGCGATGGATTGAATAGCACCGTATTACTTGAATAGAATACGTGATTGCTAATATAACAGACGAGATGTCTTCTGTATATTAATTTAATATACTTATAAAACGAACTATAAACTGTACTTCAGTGTTACGGACACATTGGGTAGCGATGGATGGAATAGCACCGTATTACTTAAATAGAATACGTGATTGCTAATATATATAAGTTTATTATTACAAAGGCATCATGCCTATCAGTATACATGCATACAACATATTATTACATAACATATCAATGGTGACACAATTTGTACATATACTCTGACACACAGTGAGAAGAATAGGTTATTGATGGTAGTATAAAGTATTTCTTTTTTCAAAGCTTTTACATATATACATCGACAAGTTTCTAACAATACACGAACTAGTAGCTTGTAGCAACTCCTTGAACTTTAATATGTTCGGTCTTTTCCAATAATATCTTTTTATATAAAGAATTCTAATTTCATGATACAGAGGGCATTCTAGCAAAAAGTGAAATTCATCTTCTACACTATTACATAATTGACAGTTGCGATCATCTATCGGAATCTTTTCTGGTTTATGCCATCTACCTGATTCAATTTCTAATATAACAGACGAGATGAGATGTCTTCTGTATATTAATTTAATATACTTATAAAACGAACTATAAACTGAACGTAAGTGTTACGAACACATTGGGTAGCACCGTAATACTTGAATAGAATACGTGATAGCTAATATAATAAGATAAGAGATACAAATTATCTCTAATCTATAGCGGTAATAAATTGATACCAGAACAGTACTGTGAGATATTGAAGTTATTGAGAGACGCGAGCGGCTGATCAACATAGACAGTCTAATTGAGATAACCTTGATTGTATATTGAAGATTAAAGATGTAATCCAATTATCGACAGGGCGGTGATCTAATAAAGACACTAGAAATTAATGAGGCTTGAAGTGACTATTATATAGATAAGAGATCAGATATTCACGAGATGTGAATAAACGAAATAGAAGTTATATAAAAAGAGACGATAGAGTAAAATAGATAGAAAAGAACGGTGTTACGTTATTATTGAATTGATAGAGAAATGAAATATACCCCTAGACAACCGACCAGAGAGTTTATATAACTTAAACCTGGGAAAGAGCCGTAAATAGACCAGACGTAGAGTAAGAGCCGACGAGGGGGGACGCCACACACCCAGCATGTAGAAAGTGACCAGACCTGTAGTACAGATTGACACTATTAAAATAAAGATGTCCATCTTAATTCAGTCCGTGTTCCCTACCCTATGCAACAGGCGATAACAACCAAAACGAGCGCCGTCCATCCGTCTGACTGCACGTACATCCGTCCGTCTGACTGAATACATTATAGTTCCTGTTCGTCTCAACATATGTTCTGTTATAAATAAATCTAGGGACGTTACGGAAATCCGGAAGTTGGCGAAATTACAGTACCAGTATTGCTTCGTTCCGGAGTATTCGTCTGAAAAATATGTAGTACTAAGTACTCATGAATTTAAAGAGCCGTTGGAAAAAGTGACATATGGGCAACCGGTAGCGACGATAAATAAGCGCAAAACACAACGCTGTCGAGGAAAATGGCGGCTGTTCGATAACGCTTACGGTTGCTTAAGGTGTGTCGCATTATCGACCGCTGATTGGCTTATCGGATTATATATGTCTGGGTTGATTGACAGCTCGCGTCATGTTAACTCGTCTCGAGTATGAGTAGACACATACGCTGCTCTACGTGTTAGCCATAAGTCTTGCACGTGCATACAATATATGCATGAATTACCTACCCTACACCAAACCGCCCGCTCACAGTCTTCGTCTCCCCACTGGACGGTATTTGACGACATTCGATTGAGTAGACATTGGACCTGGCGCCCCCTATCACGCTGGAGTAGGCCGGGCCCAGGCTATGACTGAAGACTACGAGAATAGTGATGCCCTGCAAAATAAATAGTGCATAACAGACACTTCACGAGTTGTATGTAATGTAAGTGGTGTTATGAAACAGTTTCACTATTGTACGCTTTGGGTTACTTATCGCCGTCATTTTCATTATCGTCAAAATGAATGTTTTCGTATTCAATCCGTGCATGACGGAAGTTATCATAATAATAAAATATTTTCCCAGTAAATGAAAGAAAATAACATCTACAGTGTATGCATGCTTGAATTATGTTCACTCATAAACTCCTTAGCAAATTAATCCAATTTGCGAACAATAATTCAAAAGTTTCCATTTAATCGCATTGCTAATCAAATCATTAATTTCAGTTGTGGGTGCCTTGTCATGGGTTCAAAACATTTTTTGCAATTTGCAAATGTTAATGATGCTCCTACCATGTGACACTTCATACAGCGTATCAAATCTAGAAATAGCAGACCCGTAGCCACACCGAGGCACACCGAGGAAGCTGCCTCGGTTAAAATTTCCAAAGCAAATAAATAATGAAAAATTAAATAAATAAAATGCAAATAATATCCCTTTGCTGTATAAAATGTTGACTGCTAGAGAGCTGAAAGGTACAGTACATAATTATATGTCTAAACTCATTAAATCTGAAAACGCAGGAAATCGTTTCTATACCCTAACCATTTTAAGAGTGTACATGCCCTCTGACCCCCTAGATTGTCTCGGTTGAAAGTTGCCTCTGGCTACGGTACTGACTATATTCGCCGGCTTTCTAATCGTCGACTATTAAATGATTCCAACTGCATTTGCCAAATAGAGGTAATATAAAAGCAAGACTCTCATTAGTTCAAGTAGATTCCGGTTTCTTTGCGATTTTTCAGAACTAATCGCGTCCGATATGTTATTGACATACCATACCTTCCTTATAAACATACAATGAATGTGTTTACCAACATACGATATGATGTGGGTATGACAACTCAGAAATAATGGACGTTTAGAACTTTCAAAATATGACGCTGGTTTAATGAAGAAGAATGCTTTATTAAAACGTCTAGCTTCACAGTGTGTGTTACAGCTTCCCTGGCATGTGTCATGGTGCAGTTAATCAAGTTATACCATTTCGCAACCATTGATGTACGCGATGGTTTTCTCCCTGTTCCATGAGCTATTACATGTTTTCAAACTGTTCCTGGCAAACACCATGGTGTAGTTCGCTGGGTTTTCAATTGAAAATGTAGCGTTCGGATAACAAGCTGAAAATCAATAAAGAAAAACAGTAGAGTGGTGGAACCTATGTGTGTGTTTTACGTTTATTTATCGTCGCTACCGGTTGCCCATATGAGCGACACCTCCTGAAGAGATTAGACAGTTTAGATGTTTGGAGGATAGTGCAATGATACAGACAAAGACCCATTCCAGAGTCTCATCTGGTTTTTTACGTGCACGGTGTAAAGCACCGACACGAGACCTCGGTTTAACGTCCCATCTGAAAGACTGTTAATTTTATTAGGGTCAGACGGGGGAGGAACCTATGCTCGGAGTAAATCCCACATATAATGACCAGTATAAAATGTTAATTGCCGTATATTATTATTTTCTTAAGTCATGAAAACAACTTTCAAAACACTCTTGTTAACATGTTTAGCTTCATAACATGACCTTGCTGCTCAATATAGCTATCACAACGGTGTCGGTCGGCATCCGTTTATATGGGGAACTGAAGACTTCAGGGCACCTATGCACGGCGTACTTGTTATTTTTATGTATCCACCATAACTTGTTGATTATCTTATTTTAATATAGTACATCATTGAATAAAAACACTTATTTGTCTTAATCTGAAATAGTATAGAAACTATGTTTCGGGTTAGGTGTAGATTTTTTAAATTCGGATAGCTACCCGAATTGCTCATACACCCTATCAGTTACGGTGGAAATATTCTCCCAATGATTTGCTTGTTTATATTCGTCTGCCGGACCAGTCACGTGACAGTTGCAGCAGCCTACCGATACACGTAACGGAATGCTATTGAACCATGCTTCAGCTCTGTCAGCGAAATTAGCCTAGAACTATATAAATATTTTAAATACGGATGGAAATGGAAAATATGCAGAGCATAGGAATACGCCGAGCATAGGTTCCACCACTCTATATATATATATATATCATATTCAATAATGTCCTACAAGTTAATATGTTACTCATATAGTTCATTATATTATTAATTAATTATTCGTGCACTTATATTTACATCGCTAATGCATTTCCTTCGATGAACGTACTGTTTGTATACTTTTTCGTATGAATTTCCTCACTAATGATATGCAACTGACATGCGCACTCGAGAAGTTACGGCCATGCGCACTCATCGTGTTTGTAATCATTCCTCGTAAAAAAGGCGTGTCTTTAAAACTTACGGATTACGCCGTTCCAATGATGATCTATTTACCAGATCACACGGTAAGTAGCAAATCTGGCCTACGGTTTACATAGAAGAAGAAGAAGTTTTATTTGCATATAAACTCACAAATGGGTCATTTACAAACAACAATATAACACATAATGTAAATCACGTAGCATGGCAACGATGGCGAGATCGCGTGACCTATTTCTTAACATACGTCATCAATTATTACACACGCATCATGTTATCTCGCTAGGGACAGATAACAACACAGTTCACACATTATAAATGTATGATTACACAAGCTACATTATAGCGAGCTCCAAGCGAGCGGGCCCAAAATGACCGCTCGCATAGCGAGCTTTACGGTAACGCGAGTTGAGTTTATCGATATGTTATCTGAATTAAAATTAGATACAGAAAATCTTACCGGAAAATGAATTGTGGGAAAATAGGGAGGCCACATCGAGGCAGGACGGAAGGAGCTCATCGCGCCGCAACAATATTACTGTACAGTATAAACATTTTTCGGCCAATTGAATGCATGTCAATTGAACGAATATAGTAACATGCGGATGGAAATAGTCTAACATCGGATTTAAATTTTCTAATAGATTAGTTTATACAAATTTATTTTAGCTCGATTGCGAAACAAGTTCTCTCAACTTATATTAATCACCATCGAGACCTCATTCCTGATGGAATACATCGCCACGAGGGAGAGAGAAGAGGCATGTGGACTTTAAATGCATTGCCTAAGGGCACAATCGTAACGGCTCCAACGTGGCTCGAACTCCGGGCCGTTCGCACCTGAAGCGAACTCGCTACCACTGCGTTATCACGACTTCCAATTTATTTATTTATTGTTCGAATAGTGTCATTAGATATCTGTATCTATGTGTAGACGTGTACAAAGACACATGGAAATTTAGATGGAGACTTACCATAGCCAAGTGTCCTGGTAGCCCTGTATGAAGACAGAACTGTTACAACCATTAAACCAAGGCGAATAACAACCGTCCTCTGAGTGATACCCTGCTCGAAAACAAAGGAGGAACAAGTGCAGTTCTTACACGTTACACAGTGTATTATATATAGCAGCATTGGTATACAGGCGGATCTATAGTCTAGTGGTAACACGCTGGACTTGTAATCCAGGGATCACAGGTTCGATCCCCCGTCTGACCCTACTACAATTAACCGTCTTTCAGATGGGACTTTAAACCGAGGTCTTGTGTCGGTGATGTACATCGTGCACGTAAAAGAACCAGAGGAGACTCTGGAATGGGTCTCTGTCTGTATCATTGCACTATCCTCCAACAATCTAATATGACTAATCTCTTCAGGAGGCGTCGCTCATATGGGCAACCGGTAGCGACGATAAATAAACGTAAAACACACACACACCACCATTGGTACAGCAGAATAATATTTCTTTTATTATTTCCAATGGATGATTGAGTTTTCTCAGTGAAAGAAAACTCCATCTTACACCCCTTTGAAACAGTGAAATATGGCATTTCTCACTGCAACCGGTTGCGTTTCGTATTCATGCGCGGTTCGATGAACTATTGTATTTTAGCAATTTTCTGATTATCATGAACAGTTAATTATTAAGTAATAGAGTATAATTAATTTGTTTTGTCTGTCGTTTTTTAAATTTTGACAGCAAACACAAACAAACGCTCACCTATCCTTGAAGTCTTATTCCAAATATCCCTCAACGAAGGATCACTGCCCGCCCAGTGGAAGTGTCAAAAAAGGGGGCAAGTCAAAACCCGCCAACAATAGGCCTATCTCACTGACATGTGTTCTATGCAAGGTACTAGAACATATAGTTTCCTCCTCGATAGTAAAACACTTCACTAACCACAGTATTCTGTACCATTTGCAGCATGGTTTTAGAGAAAAACGGTCATGTGTGACCCAACTAATAATGCTAGTCAATGACTTGGTTACCTCTGTCTACAATAAGCATCAGGTAGACGTCATCCTATTAGACCTCAGTAAGGCTTTCGATAAGGTCAATCAGGAGAAAGTACTACTAAATATGAATGATTATGGAGTCAGAGGTCAAACATTAAGGTGGATTAAGAGTTTTCTAGATAATAGACTCCAGTCAGTTGTCCTTACTGGTATTAGTTCAGAGGCCATTCCGGTGTCATCTGGATTCCCACAGGGATCCGTACTTGGACCCCTGCTTTTCCTAGCCTACATAAACGACCTCCCACAAAACATCAGTTCCAAAGTCCGTATCTTTGCAGATGATACTGCAGTATATCTGTCATTGACATCTGCAAAAGAATCGGTCACACTCCAAAACGATCTTAAGAGATTAGAAGAGTGGGAGTTGGAGTGGGATTTAACCCCTCCAAATGTCAAGTTATCCACGTCACCAGAAGGAAACATCCTATTCCCAGTCAATATAAACCCCATGGAGTCCAACTTGAGTCGGTCACCTCAGCCAAATACCTTGGCGTGGATATCTCAAATAACCTGTCGTGGGACACTCACATAAAAAGGTGAACTAAGAAAGCAAACCAAACATTAGAATTTCTACGCAGAAACCTCCAGGTCAAATCCGAACCCCTTAAGTCCATGGCGTACCAGACACTAGTGAGACCCCAGCTTGGATATGGCTCCGAGATCTGGTCGCCCCATACCTAAACATTGATATACCAAAGTGAAGGTGTTCAGCGAAGAGCAGCCCGTTGGATAACGGCTGACTTCTGTCGTACCTCTAGTGTTACAGACATGCTACATTCCCTAAATCTACGCAGACTAGATCAACGGCATATTGACAATAGATTATCCCTTATGTATAAAATTCATAATGATCTTGTTGCTATTCCCATTGAAAATTACCTAGTTCCACTCTCCCGTCCTGCTTGCCATTGCCATTCCTTAAGCTATAGGTTAATTACAGCAACTAAAGAAGAAGTTTTCCTTTTTTCCAAGAACAATCTACCATTGGAACCATCTCCCTCCTGACATTGTCCATCTCCCTACCATAGAGCAATTCAATACGGCAGTTTGCCATATTGATCATGCCAGTCCCTAGTTGTTCTGCGCAGCTGCTTTTAAACTTTCATTACTTTCTTAAATCATGCTTTTATCTACTCATACTTTTAACTTCTTTGCGGTTTTTGACGCGCAACGTGTCTACGTCCCCGCGAGGGGTTCGACAATAAAGGAAGATAGATAGATAGAAACTAACTTTAACATTATATAGGAACAGTTTCTTACTACGGACGTTCACATTAACAGTAGTGGTTGTGCGGTTGTGTCACGTAGTGCTACGAGGCTCCAGACAGGGCAGTTAAAATGAATAAAATTTGAAAAACAAATATTATATTAGTCAGTCATTGGGAATCATAAAGGAAAAACTTTAGACTACTCTATATACTAACTCCATTCGTGGACATAGACATGTCGGTGCTCACTCTGTGACACATGTTATATTTAGCAATTCGATGAAATAAAGTCCTATCTTACACCAATACACACAAATATCCTCTATGGAACCGTACGTTGACGTGGGAAATCTAGAACCTGGTCGAAAAGTCAGTCCACACCTGTAGACATCTACTGTAGTAAAACATGTTGATACACTAGTATATCATCAAGACGGTAGGGTATCATGAACTCAAGATGGCATAATATCAATATGGTTGAGACTATTAGTAGAGTAGTAGAGGAAGTATGTGAGATGGTACGGTGGTCGCCAGATCGGACAGGTGATTTTCTCTGGGTACTCCGGTTTCCCCCAACGCCAACGACCACATCCGCGCCAACGAGAGTTAATACTATAAGTTGTTAGAACTTGCTTCGCAATCGTTATAAAATAAATAAAGTTTAAACTAAAAAATAGAGAATATTGACGTCATATTTCAGTATATACACACTTATTTTAGCTCGACTGAGAAACAAGTTCTTACAGCATTAATTCAATCGCTCCCGAGAACTCATCAATGGAGATTCGATCTCCTTGAGGTAGTGTACAAGGGGCCTGTATATACAGTGCATGATGTCTGATACTGCTATGTCTCAATTTACTGAGACAGCAGGTCCTGTAGTTTTATAAAGTGACCAAGCAAAGACAGAGCGGAAAAGTTAGTGACCCGACGTGGGACCCGAACCTGCAACCTCCCGAACACTAGTCGGACAGCTCTACCAACTGAGCTAGCCGGGCCGTTGTTCTACCCACGCCGAAATACACATTACATTTATTTAAACTCGCCCCCGCCGACGCATGGGTGCGCCTGTTTTATCTATGATGAGTATTAGTCCTAAGGTGCTTCTAGAGACATTCCAATGAGGCATATTAGTAGTATGGTCAGCTCTTTAATTGTAAACAAACGGGCGCCATTTTGAATACGATTTATAGTAACTCATTTGCATATAAGGTAATATAAAGTAGGTCACGCGCGTGCGCGTTTATTTTTAGAATACGCGTCACCTGATGACGTATCGCGCAACTACCGAGCTCTGTGTACGAAGGCGTATGTCCATCTCGGACGATCTAGTAACAAGTCTCTACGCGGCGTCCATTTTGGATGACCTCACGAATAAGTTATGTCTGGGCTTATCAGATAATGTACATCTTTTAATTCTGTTTCGCCATTAATGTGATATATGTACGCTAAATGACCATTACATATCCAGAGCGTTAACATCGTCACATAAAAATGTTCTTCGAAGACACTAGAGTACGTCTTCAGTAAGAATAATCAGTACCTGGTGGCCCCGCCACGTACCCTGATGACACTCTCCACCCTACGTCTCATGCTTCCAGTCAAACGTCGGATCTGTTCTCGGGTCAATAACATCCATTCACCACGCAGAGCCGCTTCCAACTGGTATGTACTGGGGGGTTCCGTACCTACATTCTCCGTCCATACATGGATTCAGATCTGGGCTTACCGCTGTCCAGGGTAGAGTTGTCACTGTATCGGCCCTCATGAAATCCACTACGGTACGTGCTATGTGAGGCCTGGCGCTGTCGTCCATGTACCGAGATCGTGTAGCGAGTGGATGGTTGTCGCGGGACAACGACTGGCTGTAGGACGTCACGGATGTACTGAGCTCCGGTTACGTTCCCCTTGATGGTGACCAAATCCAGCTCGCAATCATGGGACAGGCATCGCCACCTCCGTACGACAGGAAGTCGTGATAGCGCAGCGTTCGCTTCAGGTCCGGAGTTCGAGCCCCGCTGAAGCCGTTACGAGCGTGCCCTTAGGCAAGGCATTTGAATTCCCTCTCCCTCGTGGATTCCATCAGGAACGAGGTCTCGAGAACGATAAGTTGGAATAACTCGTTTCGCGATCGAGCTAAAATAAATTTGTATAAAAAAAACGGATGAAGTTAAGCAAAGCGGGAAACGAACTGAACTGACGTTCATTTACGACATCGGTATACCGGGATATACTGATCGGTACAGTAACAGAGTGAAAGTGGTGTATAAGAAAACGAAGCGACTACACTACACTACATACCCGATTGCACCGACCAATGAGAGCTATAAATAAACACCAATGGGAACGAACCGCTCTATAAATAGCGAGCGCGTACGTTTCTATAAATAACGACTACGAACCGATCCATAAATAACGATTACGAACGCTTCTATAAATAGCGACCGATTAGAAGAGTAATGTACGTAGATATAGTGAGATAGTGCGTATATCTTAGTTTAAACATATTTATTCCACTATATACATTCACAAAACATACATGCACACAAAATCAAAGAATAGGAAAGGATCAAAACGGAAGCAGAGCTTATATAGTTTCTCTCCTTGCAGTTCAAAATACACAGTACTATTTTGGACGGTGTGGAGCTAATATATGTATACCAAATGTGCATATTGCTTAGAAATGACAGGAATATAATACCGGTAAGAAAGCAGAAGAAAGAGAAGATATTTGAGAATGTAGCGCAGGCAGACAGGGGTAAAGACATCAAGTGCACGTTTTATATACATGGGGTCTTATATGTATGGGGTTTCACTCAAAGAATCGTTTTGTATCACGAATGAAGTTATGGACATATTCAAATATTATTTTGTTGATGTCATCTGTCAGGCAGGGTCTCCTCGCCATGTAGGATAGTATGCAGATTAGCAGTAGGGGATAATCTTAGCACATTGTGTAGGAAATCAATTCGAATATTAGAATAGTATATACATTCAAAGAAAAAGTGGTAGCTGTTTTCGTTGGATCCACAGCGGCATAGTGGTGATTGAATTAAGTTTTTTAAAAAGAGATGCTCGTGGAGCCCACTTGACTTGGTTCTAATTCGTGTATGTAATACTTGTAGGTATCTATCACCATAATAGAAGAACGTCGGAGTTTTTCTTTTATCTTTGTTTATATAGTTTTTAAAGGTGTTTAGAGTTGTGGCATTCCTAACGTTACTCTCTAGGTCATTCCATTCTCTTATTACGGATGGTAAAAATGAATTGTAGTATGAAGTTGTCCTGCAGTCAATTGATCGTATAGCGTCAGCATTTCGAAGATTATATCGACTAATTGAAGCAACAGTTGCAGGTACAAGATCAGATAAGTAGTCAGGTGTTAAACAGTTTTTCATTTTATAAAACAAAATTAGTTTATGTTTGTATCTACGGGTACTTAAAGATTCCCAGTTAACTTCATTTTGTAGATCAATTAATGAAACTAATTTAGATGCACCTGTTGCGATTCTGGCAGCCTCGTTTTGAATTTTTTCTATTTAATTTTTTACGAATTCGGGACAATTATCCCATACAACATCTGAATATTCTAAAATAGGGCGTATGACTGATGTATAAATTATCTCTAAGGATTTACGATCAAGTTTGTATTTTAATTTCCGCATTATGTATATTCGTTTCCATGCCTTTTCCTTAATGTAAGTGAGGTGAGTATGCCAAGTACAATGTTTAGTTAAAAATAATCCCAAGTGCTTATGTGAACTAACCTCTGATATTGGGACATTGTTCATTGTTAATGGTAAATATTGTCGTGCATGGCGAGCTCTGGAGAACGTTATAATTTCTGATTTAGACGGATTGAATGTAACGCACCAGTTTGATGCCCATGTGGATATTGCCTGTATATCACTTTGAAGAATAACATCAGCTAAGTTAATATCTTGGACAATAATATACAAAGATGTATCATCGGCAAATAGCCGTATATTGCTTTGTATTTCATTAACAATATCATTAATAAATATTAAGAATAATAGAGGGCCTAATATGGAACCCTGCGGTACTCCGGCACGCAAATATAGCCATTTAGAGGTACCGCCTGGAAGTACAACACGTTGTCGCCTACTGCTTAGATAATCAGTAAACCAGTCGTGTAAATCACCTGTAATGCCAGCGGATTTCAGTTTTGCTAGAAGACCACGGTGCCACACCTTATCAAAAACTTTACTTATATCTAAAAACACTGCTCGAACGTCGAGGCCATCATCAAGAGCTTTACAAAAGGTATCATACAAGAAAGTCAACTGATTGACGGTGGAATCACCTGGAAGAAAACCAGATTGAAACTGGGTTAGAAAATAATTACTTGTAAGATTATTAAAAATATATTTGAAAACTATACGCTCGAAAACCTTTTCCATTGTGTTCAATAATGAAATAGGTCTGTAGTTAGATGGTAATTTTGGATCACCTTTCTTAAATATCATCGATACATTCGCTTCCTTCCAACTACTGGGTAATTTGCACTGCCTTAAAGATAAATTAAAAATATCACATAAAGGTTTCGAAAGCTCATAGCAGGCTTCTTTAAGTATTCTATTACTAAGTCCATCAGGACCAAATGCCTTGTCGACACGTAATAACTTCAGAATATCAAGTACTTCAGTTGGTGTGATATTGATGGAACTTAGCGTATTTGTTGCATTTGAGTTAACAAGTGGTGGTTCTTTGTTATGATTTTCAATATTTGTTTGGTCGGAAAAAAAGTTGTTCAGGCAATTCGCTTTATCAGTATTATCTATAATTAATGTATCATTATTATTTGCATCAATAAAAGCTGGTATGGTAGTACTGTTGGGTTTAATGATAAACGATTTTAGAGTTGTCCACCAGTCTCTAGAACTAATTTCGCCTGATTTTAATTTATCTGAAATATTTTTATAATATTTGTCTTTTGTCGTCCTTATTAAAGTTACTATTTCGTTGCGTAACAGTCTGAATTTAGCCCAGTAATAAACAGAGTCTCTTAGCTTAGCCTTTCTATATGCACGTTTACGTTTCCTTATCTGTAATTTAATGGCATTATTTATCCACTTTAACAGTTTTATTTGGAATAAAGTTTTTAGCTGTAGACAAGATTAGTCTGGTTAAGTTTTGTGTGTATATATTTATGTCTTCATCTTTTACACTTTCCCAATTAGCCGTGGCAAAATTATCACGCAATGTCTGGTAATCACCTCTATCATATTTCCATATATGCCGATCAAAGCTCGTCAATTTGGGTTTATTAAATTTTAAAATTCCAAAGGTTGGACAATGATATCTAAATTGAAGGCCAAGAAACGGTTCACCGACTCCAGTTAGGACGATACTATCAGGATTACTTACAAAAATTAACTCTAAAACGGAAGAGGAATTTTCGGTGAAGTGTGTGGGATCTTCAATGGTTTGAACTAAGTTGAATTCTTGACATATTGATTCAATTTTCCTTAATAGAGGTGCTTGATTTTGGTTAAGATTGAAGTCACCTGTAATAATTATGTTTGTTGCACCTGTGTCGGTAGCAAGACCGATAGAGTCAAACATTAGGTTGTCGTAATTTGAATCAGCGCTAGGTGGTCTGTAAAATTGACCAAATAAGGCACGTTTATTGTTTTTCAGAAAAGTGGTTGTTCAGGGACAGTAATTCTGATACAGTGTTCGAAGTAGATATGGATGATGTTGACGTCAACGAATTGTCTGGTCCTGGATTAGAATGTATATCACCTGATATTAACAAAAGTATTGTAAGCCAATAGGCAAACATTAAAGCAAGAATACATGAACAGCAATTTACTGAATACATACAGTTTCGCTTATAATTCAAAGTTTGTATACGAATATACGGATGCTTTATAAGAAGGTGGAGTTCTGATTGTTTTTGTACGCTTAAGCGAAGTGAAACTAGAAATAGTATATTTAATGAAATAGGTAACGTAAACATAACGTGAATCGGTAGAGTAAATAAGCCCCTAGGGTTATACCTAGCCATGACGACGGGTAAGCGACTAATAGTATTAATCATGTAACCCCGATTGACAAAAACAAAAACTTCAAGGAAGCCGTCGTCATGGACATTAATACATTAATAGTGATCTCGTCTGCCTGTCCACCAGTGTCTACAAATAGTTTTGTGAAAGTAAAAGAAAGAATAATCAAGCAAAGAATAAAGATAATCATTGTTAATAGGTGTGGCCAAATATTAAGTATCTAACAGTAATATATAGCAAGAAGTGTAGTGCATGATTCAATAACGACGTAATAAGGAATTGATGTTATCCGATTATGAATATGTCGTAAGTATCCTGAGTTAGTCATGACAAAAATATAACGTATGACATAAATATAGAGGCGATACTTCAGGACCATGCAATATATAATGCATACTAACACAGTGCTTGTGTCTATATTAATCAAGTGTAGTTAAGGCAATCAATCATTAACATAATGTAAAGTGCGGCACGAAGATACTATGCATTACATTCAAGACGATATATACAATACATACTAGCACATAGCTTGTGTTGATATTAGTCAATTGTAGTTGTGGCTATCATTATCACAATGTAACATGCGGCACGAAAATACTATACATTGCATTGAATACGATGCATACACAGTATATACTAGCACATAGCTGATGTCGATATTAGTCAATTGTAAGTGAGGCTATCAATCATTAGCATAATGTAGAGTGCGGCACGAAGATACTATGCATTGCATTCAGGACGATACACACAATACATACATGTACATACTAACACAGTGCTTGTGTTGATATTAATCAATTGTAAGTGAGGCTATCAATCATTAACATAATGTAGAGTGCGGCATGAAGATACTATGCATTGCATTCAAGACGATATACACAATGCATACTAACACATAGTTTGTGTTGATATTAATCAATTGTAAGTGAGGCTATCATTAACACAATGTAAAATGCGGCACGAAGATACTATACATTGCATTAAATACGATGAATACACAATAGACACTAGCACATAGCTGGTGACGAAATTAATCAATTATAGTAGAGGCTATCAATAGCACAATGTAAAATGCCGCACGAATAAACTATACATTGAACCACATAAAACCATAACGGTTTTTACGATCAAATGGTTACCATGATATTTTGGTTATCCTCGTGTATATATATATACCACACTTTTCTGAATGAACTGTTCATTATATACATATGTACAATAAGAACAACGTGGAGTAGATACACTGGCTTTAGTCACAGTTCAATATCATGCATTATAAGTGTACTGATAACCGCTAATGCCCTGCTGTTCAAAAGTAACTACTCGCTCGTAGCTCGTAGCAGCTGCGCACGACCGTGGTTTAGGAGGACAAAGCTTCTGCAATTCCTCACTGGATTCGATGCGGTGTACCCTCATGTGTTTGTCCCGAACGAGAATAACACCTTCAGTAGTCCACGCACTTTCAACATGATGCTGAAAAACCAATGTTCTGGCTTCGAAGAAGATTATGCCACGCATTTTTGTTAACGATTCATTGATAAATTTTCCTCTGTATGTATCGATGTTCCTGGCACGTGAACGAGTCAAGTATAACTTTTGTCGGGCACGATAGGAGGTAAACTTCACTATTACATCTCTGGGCTTCATCTTGTGTACAGAGGTGGATTCTTGACTAGCCGAGGGGAGTGGTGCGATGCGTGGACCAATACGATGAGAACGATCTATCTCAGCAAGAGATAGATCAGCACCTAATGAATTGGCCATATCAAGGACAAGTTGATCCGTGTTCTCTCCGGAAGACTCGGACAAACCAGTGATGCGTAGGCAGTTACGCTTACTATATTGCTCGGTACGATCTGCTTGTAACTGTAGCGCACGAACATCGTCATGTAGCCGTTGGTTTGCAATGGTTAGGCGGTCGACCTTGTCTGTAAGCGCCGCATTGACACCGTCGATTAACTGAGGCAACACAGATTGCACAATAGCTTTAACCATCGCTTCCATGTCGGCTCTGAATGTTTCATGGAGCTGGCTTTATATTGCAACGATATCATCACGGCTGAGCTGTATATGATGCACAGCTAGGTCGTCAGTGATAGAAGGCTCAATTTTAGACATGTCTAAAGATTCACAGAATTTGCCTTTCTTATTGTCAATAATAATGTCTGGAGACGATAGATCACGCTTTTCAGATTTTTTGTGGGAGGGTGGTGTAGAGGTGACTGTAGTCATAACCAGTTTATGACTAAAGCGTTCGTAAAGTTGTGTAATACAGGTGACGAAACGTTGAGCGTGAGACGTAGCACTCGATATTTTGTGAACACAAAAGAAACTTAACGGTTTTTGACAGACAGGTGAAAAGTCATCTATATATAGTAGTGTTATTGGTATACAAGATGTACCTCGTTTTCCATAGATTTATGTCGATATCATAACATCCATTCTAGTTATCCATCAGTAATATCACTATTTAGCACTTCAACACAATACACTTTGCCATTAAATATCCATTTTTGGCCACATAAGAATAAGTCTACATCACGGTATTTAATAAAATAATCCAGAGCAAATTTTTCACAACACCAGCCATTAATCACGTGACTGTCCCTGCGTATATATTGTAGTAATATACGTAGATATGGTGAGATAGTGCTTATATCTTGTAGTAATGTATGTAGATATGGTGAGACAGTGTGTAGTTATTGTAGTAATGTACGTAGATATGGTGCGATAGTGCGTATATCTTGTAGAAATGTACGTAGATATGGTGAGATAGTGGATTTATATTGGTGTAATATATGTAGATATGGTGAGATAGTGCGTATATCTTGTAGTAATGTACGTAGATATGGTGAGATAGTGTGTATATCTTGTAGTAATGTACTTAGATATGGTGAGACAGTGTGTAGTTATTGTAGTAATGTACGTAGATATGGTGCGATCGTGTGTATATCTTGTAGTAATGTACGTAGATATGGTGAGATAGTGGATTTATATTGTTTTCATATATGTAGATATGGTGAGATAGTGCGTATATCTTATAGTAATGTACGCATATATGGTGCGATAGTGTGTATATCTTGTAGTAATGTACGTATATATGGTGAGATAGTTTGTAGATATTGTAGTAATGTAAGTAGATATGGTGCGATAGTGTATATATCTTGTAGTAATGTATGTCGATATGTTGAGTTAGTGCGTATATCATGTAGTAATGTACGTATATATGGTGCGATAGTGTGTATATTTTGTAGCAATGTACGTAGATATGGTGATATAGTGTGTATATCTTGTAGTACTGAATGTATATATGGTGCGATAGTGCGTAGATCTTGTAGTAGTGAATGTATATATGGTGAGATAGTGAATAATTTCTTGTAGTAATGTACGTAGATATGGTGAGATACTGTGTATATCTTGTAGTAATGTACGTAAATATTGTGAGATAATGGATATATCTTGTAGTAATGTATGTAGATTTGGTGAGATAGTGTGTATATCTTGTAGAAATGTACGTAGATATGGTGAGATAGTGTGTATATATTGTTGTAATATATGTAGATATGGTGATATAGTGTGTATATATTGTAGTAATGTACGTAGATATGGTGAAACAGTGCGTATATCTTGTAGTAATGTACGTAAATATGGTGAGATACTGCGTATATCTTATAGTAATGTACGTAGATATGGTGAGATAGTGGATATAACAATTGTTTTAAAGGGACACATCAATTTTTTTTATCAGATTAACAACACAAAAATGCGATTGTAGTGTCACATATCGAAACGACGGAGACAAAAACTTAAATGACAAAAACTGAAACCGTACTGTCAAAAACTGAAACGCTACTGTCAAAAACTGAAACGCTACTGTCAAAAAATTGAAACGTTAGATAACGGAAACTGAAACGCTACGGCGTAATACATGTTCTGACGACCTAATGCTATGGTAAGGTCCATGTTTTGTGTTGGAAGATGCGGGATGTATGTAGATATGGTGCGTCAGTGCGTATATCTTGTAGTAATATATGTAGATATGGTGATATAGTGTGTATATCGTAGTAATAACGTATATATGGTGCGATAGTGTGTAGATCTTGTAGTAATGAATGTATATATATATGGTGAGATAGTGAATAATTTCTTGTTGTAATATATGTAGATATGGTGATATAGTGTGTATATATTGTAGTAATGTACGTATATATGGTGAGACAGTTCGTATATCTTGTAGTAATGTACGTAAATATGGTGAGATATTGCGTATATCTTATAGTAATGTACGTAGATATGGTGAGATAGTGGATATATCTTGTAGTAATGTACGTAGATTTGGTGAGATAGTGGATATATCTTGTAGTAATGTACGTAGATTTGGTGAGATAGTGCGTATATTTAGTAGCAATGTACGTATATATGGGGAGATAGTGTGTATATCTTGTAGAAATGTATGTAGATATGGTGAGATAGTGTGTATATATTGTTGTAATTTACGTAGATATGGTGAGATACTGTGTATATCTTGTAGTAATGTATGTAAATATGGTGAGATAGTGGAAATATATTGTAGTAATGTATGTATATATAGTGAGATAGTGTGTATATCTTGTAGTAATGTACGTAGATATGGTGAGATAGTGTGTATATCTTGTAGTAATGTACGTAGATATGGTGAGACAGTGTGTATATTTTGTAGTAATGTATGTATATATAGTGAGATACTGTGTATATCTTGTAGTAATATACGTAGATATTGTGATATAGTGTGTATATCTTGTAGTAATGAACGTATATATTGTGCGATAGTGTGTAGATCTTGTAGTAATGAATGTATATATGGTGAAATAGTGAATAATTTCTTGTAGTAATGTACGTAGATATAGTGAGATACTGTGTATATCTTGTAGTAATGTACGTAAATATTGTGAGATAGTGGATATATCTTGTAGTAATGTACGTAGATTTGGTGAGATAGTGTGTATATTTAGTAGCAATGTATGTATATATGGTGAGATAGTGTGTATATCTTGTAGAAATGTACGTATATATGGTGAGATAGTGGATATATATTGTTGTAATATATGTGGATATGGTGATATAGTGTGTATATATTGTAGTAATGTATGTAGATATGGTGAGAGAGTGCGTATATCTTGTAGTAATGTGTGTATATATAGTGAGATAGTGTGTATATACTGTAGTAATGTACGTAGATATGGTGAGCTAGTGCGTATATCTTGTAGTAATGTATGTAGATATGGTGAGATAGTGCGTATTTTTTGTAGTAATGTATGTAGATATGGTGAGACAGTGTGTAGTTATTGTAGTAATGTACGTAGATATGGTGCGATAGTGCGTATATCTTGTAGTAACGTACGTAGATATGGTGATATAGTGTGTATATCTTGTAGTAATGTATGTACATATGGTGAGATAGTGGATATAAATATTGTTTTAAAGGGACACATCAATTTTTTTTATCAGATTAACGACACAAAAATGCGATTGTAGCGTCGCATATCGAAACGACGGAGACAAAAACTGAAATAACAATGACAAAAACTGAAACGCATGTGTCAGAAACTGAAACGATTGTGTCAGAAACTGAAACGCTTGTGTCAGAAACTGAAACGCTAGTGTCAACAACTGAAATGGATTCTATGGAGAATTACGTGTTAACGGGTAAAAACTGAAACGCTAATGACAGAAACTGAAACGCTTGTGTCAGAAACTGAAACGCTAGTGTCAAAAACTGAAACGCTTGTGTCAGAAACTGAAACGCTTGTGTCAGAAACTGAAACGCTTGTGTCAGAAACTGAAACGTTACTGTCAAAAAATTGAAACGTTAGATGCAAAAACTGAAACGCTACGGCATAATACATGTTCTGACGACCTAATGCTATGGTAAGGTCCATGTTTTGTGTTGGAAGATGCGGGATGTATGTAGATATGGTGCGATAGTGCGTATATCTTGTAGTAATATACGTAGGTATGGTGATATAGTGAATAATTTCTTGTAGTAATGTACGTATATATGGTGCGATAGTGTGTATATTTTGTAGCAATGTACGTAGATATGGTGATATAGTGTGTATATCTTGTAGTACTGAATGTATATATGGTGCGATAGTGCGTAGATCTTGTAGTAGTGAATGTATATATGGTGAGATAGTGAATAATTTCTTGTAGTAATGTACGTAGATATGGTGAGATACTGTGTATATCTTGTAGTAATGTACGTAAATATTGTGAGATAATGGATATATCTTGTAGTAATGTATGTAGATTTGGTGAGATAGTGTGTATATCTTGTAGAAATGTACGTAGATATGGTGAGATAGTGGATATATATTGTTGTAATATACGTAGATATGGTGATATAGTGTGTATATATTGTAGTAATGTACGTAGATATGGTGATATAGTGTGTAGATCTGGTAGTAATGAATGTATATATGGTGAAATAGTGTGTAGATCTTGTAGTAATGTACGTAGATATGGTGATATAGTGTGTATATCTTGTAGTAATGTACGTAAATATGGTGAGATAGTGGATATAACAATTGTTTTAAAGGGACACATCCATTTTTTTTTATCAGATTAACGACACAAAAATGCGATTGTAGCGTCGCATATCGAAACGACGGAGACAAAAACTGAAATAACAATGACAAAAACTGAAAAGCTAGTTTTCAGAAACTGAAACGCTACTGTCAAAAAATTGAAACGTTAGATACAAAAACTGAAACGCTACGGCGTAATACATGTTCTGACGACCTAATGCTATGGTAAGGTCCATGTTTTGTGTTGGAAGATGCGGGATGTATGTAGATATGGTGCGTCAGTGCGTATATCTTGTAGTAATATATGTAGATATGGTGATATAGTGTGTATATCTTGTAGTAATAACGTATATATGGTGCGATAGTGTGTAGATCTTGTAGTAATGAATGTATATATATATGGTGAGATAGTGAATAATTTCTTGTAGTAATGTACGTAGATATGGTGAGATACTGTGTATATCTTGTAGTAATGTACGTAAATATTGTGAGATAGTGTGTATATCTTGTAGTAATGTATGTAGATATGGTGAGATAGTGGATATATATTGTTGTAATATATGTAGATATGGTGATATAATGTGTATACATTGTAGTAATGTACGTAGATATGGTGAGATAGTGGATATATCTTGTAGTAATGTACGTAGATTTGGTGAGATAGTGCGTATATTTAGTAGCAATGTACGTATATATGGGGAGATAGTGTGTATATCTTGTAGAAATGTACGTAGATATGGTGAGATAGTGGATATATATTGTTGTAATGTACGTAGATATGGTGAGATACTGTGTATATCTTGTAGTAATGTACGTAAATATGGTGAGATAGTGGATATATCTTGTAGTAATGTAGGTATATATAGTGAGATAGTGTGTATATCTTGTAGTAATGTACGTAGATATTGTGAGATAGTGCTTATATCTTGTAGTAGTGTACGTAGATATGGTGCGATAGTGTATATATCGTGTAGTAATGTACGTCGATATGTTGAGATAGTGCGTATATCTTGATGTAATGTACGTAGTTATGGTGCGATAGTTTGTATATTATTGTAGCAATGTACGTAGTAATGGTGACATAGTGCGTATATCTTGTAGTAATGAACGTATATATGGTGCGATAGTGCGTAGATCTTGTAGTAATGAATGTATATATGGTGAGATAGTGAATAATTTATTGTAGTAATGTACGTAGATATGGTGAGATACTGTGTATATCTTGTAGTAATGTACGTAAATATTGTGAGATAGTGGATATATCTTGTAGTAATGTACGTAGATTTGGTGAGATAGTGTGTATATTTAGTAGCAATGTATGTATATATGGTGAGATAGTGTGTATATCTTGTAGAAATGTACGTATATATGGTGAGATAGTGGATATATATTGTTGTAATATATGTGGATATGGTGATATAGTGTGTATATATTGTAGTAATGTATGTAGATATGGTGAGAGAGTGCGTATATCTTGTAGTAATGTGTGTATATATAGTGAGATAGTGTGTATATCCTGTAGTAATGTACGTAGATATGGTGAGCTAGTGCGTATATCTTGTAGTAATGTATGTAGATATGGTGAGATAGTGCGTATTTTTTGTAGTAATGTATGTAGATATGGTGAGACAGTGTGTAGTTATTGTAGTAATGTACGTAGATATGGTGCGATAGTGCGTATATCTTGTAGTAACGTACGTAGATATGGTGATATAGTGTGTATATCTTGTAGTAATGTATGTACATATGGTGAGATAGTGGATATAAATATTGTTTTAAAGGGACACATCAATTTTTTTTATCAGATTAACGACACAAAAATGCGATTGTAGCGTCGCATATCGAAACGACGGAGACAAAAACTGAAATAACAATGACAAAAACTGAAACGCATGTGTCAGAAACTGAAACGCTTGTGTCAGAAACTGAAACGCTTGTGTCAATAACTGAAACGCTAGTGTCAAAAACTGAAACGGACTCTATGGAGAATTACGTGTTAACGGGTAAAAACTGAAACGCTAATGACAGAAACTGAAACGCTTGTGTCAGAAACTGAAACGCTAGTGTCAAAAACTGAAACGCTTGTGTCAGAAACTGAAACGCTTGTGTCAGAAACTGAAACGCTTGTGTCAGAAACTGAAACGTTACTGTCAAACAATTGAAACGTTAGATGCAAAAACTGAAACGCTACGGCATAATACATGTTCTGACGACCTAATGCTATGGTAAGGTCCATGTTTTGTGTTGGAAGATGCGGGATGTATGTAGATATGGTGCGATAGTGCGTATATCTTGTAGTAATATACGTAGGTATGGTGATATAGTGTGTATATCTTGTAGTAATGAACGTATATATGGTGCGATAGTGTGTAGATCTTGTAGTAATGTATGTATATATGGTGAGATAGTGAATAATTTCTTGTAGTAATGTACGTAGATATGGTGAGATACTGTGTATATCTTGTAGTAATGTACGTAAATATTGTGAGATAGTGGATATATCTTGTAGTAATGTATGCAGATTTGGTGAAATAGTGTGTATAGTTAGTAGCAATGTACGTATATATTGGGAGATAGTGTGTATAGCTTGTAGAAATGTATGTAGATATGGTGAGATAGTGGATATATATTGTTGTAATATATGTAGATATGGTGATATAGTGTATATATATATTGTAGTAATGTACGTAGATATGGTGAGATAGTGGATATATCTTGTAGTAATGTATGTAGATTTGGTGAAATAGTGTGTATAGTTAGTAGCAATGTACGTATATATTGGGAGATAGTGTGTATATCTTGTAGTAATGTACGTAGATATGGTGAGTAAGTGTGTATATAGTGTAGTAATGTACGTAGATATGGTGAGATAGTGCGTATATCTTTTAGTAATGTATGTAGATATGGTGAGACAGTGTGTAGTTATTGTAGTAATGTATGTAGATATGGTGCGATAGTGTGTATATTTTGTAGTAATGTACGTAGATATGGTGATATAGTGTGTAGATCTTGTAGTAATGAATGTATATATGGTGAAATAGTGTGTAGATCTTGTAGTAATGAATGTAGATATAGTGAGATAGTGTATATATCTTGTAGTAATGTACGTATATATGGTGAGATAGTGGATTTATATTCGTGTAATATATGTAGATATGGTGAGATAGTGTGTATATCTTGTAGTAATGTACGTATATATGGTGAGATAGTGTGTATATCTTGTAGTAATGTATGTAGATATGGTGATACAGTGTGTAGTTATTGTAGTAATGTATGTAGATATGGTGCGATAGTGCGTATATCTTGTAGTAATGTATGTAGATATGGTGATATAGTGTGTATATATTGTAGTAATGTATGTAGATATGGTGAGACAGTATGTATATCTTGTAGTAATGTATGTATATATAGTGAGATAGTGTGTATATCTTGTAGTAATGTACGTATATATGGTGAGATAGTGTGTATATCTTGTAGTAATGTACGTAGATATGGTGAGATACTGTGTATATCTTGTAGCAATGTATGTAAATATGGTGATATAGTGTGTAGATCTTGTAGTAATGAATGTATATATGGTGAAATAGTGTGTAGATCTTGTAGTAATGAATGTAGATATAGTGAGATAGTGTATATATCTATTAGTAATGTATGTAGATATGGTGAGATAGTGTGTATATTGTGTAGCAATGTTTGTAGATATGGTGAGATAGTGTGTATGTCTTATAGTAATGTAGGTATATATGGTGAGATAGTGTGTATATATTGTAGTAATGTATGTAGATATGGTGATACAGTGTGTAGTTATTGTAGTAATGTATGTAGATATGGTGCGATAGTGCGTATATCTTGTAGTAATGTATGTAGATATGGTGAGAGAGTGTATATATCTTGTAGTAATGTACGTAAATATGGTGAGATAGTGGATACATCTTGTAGTAATGTATGTAGATTTGGTGAGATAGTGTGTATATTTGTAGCAATGTACGTATATATGGTGAGATAGTGTGTATATCTTGTAGAAATGTATGTAGATATGGTGAGATAGTGGATATATATTGTTGTAATATATGTAGATATGGTGATATGGTGTGTATAAATTGTAGTAATGTATGTAGATATTGTGAGACAGTGTGTATATCTTGTAGTAATGTATGTATATATGGTGAGATAGTGTGTATATCTTGTAGTAATGTATGTAGATATGGTGAGATAGTGTGTATATCTTGTAGTAATGTATGTAGATATGGTGAGACAGTGTGTAGTTATTGTAGTAATGTATGTAGATATGGTGTGATAGTGTGGATATCTTGTAGTAATGTATGTAGATATGGTGAGATACTGTGTAGATCTTGTAGTAATGTATGTAAATATGGTGAGATAGTTGATATATCTTGTAGTAATGTACGTAGATATGGTGATATAGTGTGTAGATCATGTAGTAATGAATGTATATATGGTGAAATAGTGTGTAGATCTTGTAGTAATGAATGTAGATATAATGAGATAGTGTATATATATATTAGTAATGTATGTAGATATGGTGAGATAGTGGATTTATATTGGTGTAATATATGTATATATGGTGAAATAGTGTGTAGATCTTGTAGTAATGAATGTAGATATAGTGAGATAGTGTATATATATATTAGTAATGTATGTAGATATGGTGAGATAGTGTGTATATTTTGTAGCAATGTTTGTAGATATGGTGAGATAGTGTGTATATCTTACAGTAATGTAGGTATATATGGTGAGATAGTGTGTATATATGGTAGTAATGTATGTAGATATGGTGATACAGTGTGTAGTTATTGTAGTAATGTATGTAGATATGGTGCGATAGTGCGTATATCTTGTAGTAATGTATGTAGATATGGTGAGATAGTGTATATATCTTGTAGTAATGTACGTAAATATGGTGAGATAGTGGATATATCTTGTAGTAATGTATGTAGATTCGGTGAGATAGTGTGTATATTTAGTAGCAATGTATGTATATATGGTGAGATAGTGTGTATATCTTGTAGAAATGTATGTAGATATGGTGAGATAGTGGATATATATTGTTGTAATATATGTAGATATGGTGATATAGTGTGTATATATTGTAGTAATGTATGTAGATATGGTGAGACAGTGTGTATATCTTGTAGTAATGTATGTATATATAGTGAGATTGTGTGTATATCTTGTAGTAATGTACGTAGATATGGTGAGATAGTGTGTATATCTTGTAGTAATGTATGTAGATATGGTGAGATAGTGTGTATATCTTGTAGTAATGTATGTAGATATGGTGAGACAGTGTGTAGTTATTGTAGTAATGTACGTAGATATGGTGTGATAGTGTGTATATATTGTAGTAATGTATGTAGATATGGTGAGATACTGTGTATATATTGTAGTAATGTATGTAAATATGGTGAGATAGTTGATATATCTTGCAGTAATGTACGTAGATATGGTGATATAGTGTGTAGATCTTGTAGTAATGAATGTATATATGGTGAGATAGTGTGTATATCTTGTAGTAATGTATGTAGATATGGTGAGACAGTGTGTAGTTATTGTAGTAATGTATGTAGATATGGTGCGATAGTGTGTATATCTTGTAGTAATGTATGTAGATATGGTGAGATAGTGGATTTATATTGTTGTAATATATGTATATATAGTGAGATAGTGTGTATATCTTGTAGTAATGTATGTATATATATAGTGAGATAGTGTGCATATCTTGTAGTAATGTACATAAATATGTTGAGATAGTGTGTATATCTTGTTGTAATGTATGTATATATGGTGAGACAGTGTGTAGTTATTGTAGTGATGTATGTAGATATGGTGCGATAGTGTGTATATCTTGTAGTAATGTAAGTAGATATGGTGAGATACTGTGTATATCTTGTACGGCAAAATACGTCCATTTAAACGTATAAATCACCAGAACCACTTAACGGGAATGTTCAGTAACGCATATAGGATTAATTGCAACAGGAATAGCAGACGGAATGTCTGGAAAATGCAATGTCAAAAATGAGAACGAAATATTTATTTCGCTATAAACCCCCCATGTCTGCTTATCAGGTCAAATCAACGGTATTTTCCAAATATTTCGACTTTGGAACATGATTCTTTTCAAGTTTGATTTATTTGACAGCTTGACACGCGTACATTTTGACGCGCAAACAGTTATTTATAGTAACGTAGGTAATTGTTATTTATAGCAATACGCTCTCCTCGGATAAATAAAAATAGCAATACCGGTTCTAACTAGTTTTCTATTTATAGTAACGTATGTCATTGTTATTTATAGCAATACGTTCTGATTGGATGAATATAAATAGCCTGTTCCAACTAGTTTTCTATTTATAGTAACGTAGGTCATTCATAGGATAGGTCTATACGTGTCTGGGCATGATTTGGTGACGTCAACGACTGACTGATGCAATATTCCGGAAACTATAAACACGCTCAGTCCTTTGCGACTTAAGTATCGGATGCCAAAGTGTAAGGATATTTAGGTACCTATACGTATTATATAATAGAGCATCGCGGCCATCAACATCTTACGATCGAAATGACGTTAATAAATATAATCATTTTATCGGTATAATGAGAATGTGTACAGGGAGGTAATTGTGTACGGACATTAGCTACGTAATTAGAATTAAAGGTAGATACGGACAACAATGGATCAACACACCCCGAGTCGAATGGACCATTAATAAGCGAGATAGTGTTTTCCCACCATTTTTAGCCTCCATTTTGAAAATCGTAGGCGCGGAACGTATAATCGTTTAGTACGATTACCGAAACCCCCGGATAGATAGGACCTATAATAAAGCTTATATAACGAATTTATATCGGTACTTACGGTTTTTCGGATCACTACTTCCGGTATGAGGTCGGACCATTAAATGAGTCGCGGATTCGTCATTGTCTCTTCGAGCTCTTTCCGACGATACCAAACACGGCCAGTTTCCTCGAAAGTTCATTTTTCTTCAAACTTATTTACGATTAAAGGGAGATAATCAGTATTATAGATATATCGAATAATGATAGATCAAAATGAAGGGTAGCGTCGGACTCGTGACGACGCTACGCGTATATTAGAACTAACGTATAGTAACGTTACTTACGTTTAAATATTTTTTCATTTTCATTATATGGACTTAAAGGAGTATTATAAAATCTTTAAACCTCTATATCTCGAAAACTACTCGATGTATAAATAAAGGAAAGATATCGTCGTATCGGTCTCACCGATTTACGTCGAATTATACAGATTGCTACGATCTAACGCCGAGTCGAAAAATTGATGACGTCAGATTCGTAGGCCAAGTCTTTTAGCTCCATTATAAACAGCATAGATCGTGCTCATACGCGGCGCAACCCCTATATCTAATAATCGAATTATGGATATCCGTATAAATACTGATGTGCAGGCCCGAGCCTTTTGGCCTAATGGCAGCTACGCGCCTGTATGCTTCTGGAATTGGATCGTATTGCACTATCCTGCAACAAAAATGAATTAACGAATGCACTTTTAGAGGCGTCACCCCTATTAACAAGGGGGTCGATGATAAATAAATACGGAAGGCTAACAGATGAGCATATTTTATTGGAAAGCAACATTTTCCTGTTTCATATAGCGACCACACAGTTGTCACACCAGTATGGACGTATACATTCATAAGCCATGTTCGAACCCGAATCTCCGAGCGACGTCGTCTATCAAATAACGCATGTATTACAGTCGCTATTGCCATAAAATAGGCTTCGCAGCAATGCATGAAACTGATAGTGTGCAAAACCCCAATTTGCACGAAATATTTATTATTGTTATATATAAATAGTAATGTATTATATAAATACATTAAACTGTTTCTAGATATGGCCAAATGTTTACCATGTAATATATATATATTTGTTTTATGCATAATCGTCTGCTATTATTTGCGCGCCTAAAATTATCAATCTCGCTTCGCGCGGGAAATGACTTAAGATGTTAGGCCTAATCTCATTTTATCAAGGCCGTGGTTGCAGGTGTCCAGTTATGTAATATATAAAGGCACCGAACTTGTTTGATGGTGTAATATTAGATAACATAACAGATGTTTTAGGAACAACAGATGTTTTAGGAATTGTTATATCATATAGACACTGATTCAATTGTGTATATAAGAAATGGATTTTATTAACTAAAATCAGACACACTAGAGCCTAACTCCAGGAGCGAGAAAGGTCGTGATCTCAATCTAGTATATAGAACATATAAACTGTATTTATGATACTTAGATATTATTGACATTATAAGAAATATAACTTATAAAGATTTGTCGAATAATTAAATTGTTCAGCCACAGAAGAATCATAGAGTTTCGGCGAACCATACCAGAAGTTGATTAAAAGTTAATCTAATCAGAAACCGTGATTAGATTATAGTGATATTGAGTAATGACGGATTAGAAAGATTGGATGTTAAATATACTGTGTAAGCGCATAGTCGGCTCACACAAATGGATTGTTAAATAAGCTTTTAATGATACGATGTATATATATATAGATCACTGATTATATATAACTGGATATTTCTGATGCCAATTTAAACAAGATATTATATAGAAGAAATGTAATACTGTGTTGAGTTATCATTAATACATATAGTAACGAAGAAACCCCCTAGACAACTCCAGCGAGTCTACAATAGGATAGACCCTGGTAAGAGCCGTAGCAACCTAGACATATTCTTACGAGAAGAAAAAGGAGAGTTTGCGACAATTGGGACGCTCGTCCGGGATTGGAAATAAAGAAGAGGTGACATATCGTGACATATTGTGAAGGACACTAGAATTTATATATGGAATATTGTGAAGGACACTAGGATTTATACATGAAGAATACAATGGACTATTAATTAACGTGGGAAAACAGAAGTGCATGCGAGACAGTGTTAGAATTTGGAAATAAGTGAAAGACGTCAACGAATTATTAAATTAATGAAATGGATTAAATTATTGGAAATGTGCAAACTTTGAATATGTGATAAATTATATATTGGATTAACGGACGAGACAGACTTCGTTCGGTAAGTACCAGTTTTCTTTTCATAGAGGCTTAATATTATCATTAAAATTATATTAGTGATTTACTTCCTTTTATTGAACTCAATTCTATAATACATTTGGAGATACATTCTGGGGATTAAAATTTTGGGAAATAAAAAAATAAAATGGCTACAACTAGGAGTGCTAATAAGGAAACTGAGGGGCCGGTTCACCCCGACTTGCAGACAACAGGTGATGAGATATGGGACAAATTAATGAGACTTCCCTTCTTTAATCAGGCAAATCTGGAACGTCAGGGTGAGATTTATGAGAAAGAAAGAGAGAGGGAAAGAGAGAGGGAAGAAGTAAAACAAAGAGAGAGAGAAAGAGAGAGGGAAGAAGTAAAACAAAGAGAAGAAAGAGAGAGGGAAAGAGAAGAAAGAGAAAGAGAGAGGGAAGAAATAAAACAAAGAGGGGAAAGAGAAGAGAAAGAAAGGGACAGGGAGGAAAGAATGCAAAGGGAGAAAATGCAGATGGAGATTCGCCTGAGAGAAATCCAGAGAGATCAGGAATCTCAGCAAAATAACCCCCTCCATACAGATAATAGGCCCTCTAAGACAAACATTTCTGTTCCTATTTGGACCCAGACTATGAGGCCAGATAAATTCTTCGCAACATGTGAGAGACTGTTCGAAGCTAGCCAGGTCGCCAAACAAACATGGGTGGGCCATATTATAGACAAGTTGTCCGACAAGGCCAGAAATATATATGCCACTCTTCCTGTCCAAGACGCTAATAATTACGATACCCTCAAGGCCGCCATCTTGGATGAATATAGACTCTCACCCACTGTATATAGAAAGAATTTCTTCTCTTGGGTAAAGAAACCTCAGCAGACATATTCCGAATTCATTAAGGAATTAAGGGAGCACATGACTCTATGGACGGAGAACAATGATCCGAGCGAGGTCAACTGGATCGAGCTGCTCTTGAGATATAGATTCGATTCCCAGCTAAGTGATGAGCTTAATTTGTTCATTCTGGATAAGAAAGCATCTACTCTCCAGGAATGTATTTCCCTGGCTGATGAATATAACCTCCATCGCAGATTAGCGCCCAGGACACGGATTAATTCCAATCCGAATGTGAAACCCAGAGATACAGAACACCGACCTCCAGCCCCAAGGCCATATATCCCATCACCCATGTATCGACCCAATATTAGGATAGATAATTCCCAAGCTACCCATAGAACTCCCCGGATAGAAAATATTGTAGTTATTGTAGGCGTAATGGCCACGGACGAACAGAGTGTTGGGCAGATCCCAATTCACCTAGGTACAGGGGTACTAGAAACCTAGCAAACGGACACCAAGTGTCAAACACTACTCATAGTTCAGCCTTTATAACCAATGAGCCAGTGAACTCGTATGAAAATACCGAGATGGTAAATCCATTACTTGTCAAATATACAGGTC
>CM026400.1:24418886-24480158 GCA_014843695.1 Archivesica marissinica | reverse complement strand
GGACCGACCGACCGACCGACCGACCGACCGACCGACCGACCGACCGACCGACCGACCGACCGACCGACCGACCGACCGACCGACCGACCGACCGACCGACCGACCGACCGACCGACCGACCGACCGACCGACCGACCGACCGACCGACCGACCGACCGACCGACCGACCGACAGACAGACAGACAGACAGACAGACAGACAGGCAGACAGCGGATCTGCTTCCCACGGAGAGAGCATTTCCATTCATTAAATAGCCAGTTACCTGGATTTTGATTTCTAACGTATACAAAAATATACGTCAAGAGTCTGTTTATCTAAGCTACTGCATTTTTGCGGCTATGCACGTGTGATACATCTCCCCAAACAGCTGATCGCTATGATTAATCTGTTTTTAGAACGCGCAGTCAATTAGGACCAATTAGCTGCGGATGACCTCGTGATTAAGTTATGTACGCACTCTGGGCTTATCAGATAATCCACTATGTTGCAGCTTAGAGAAATGTTGCTCGTTAATTACCCGTCTTACCTTTAGCTTTTAACGGCTGGCATTGACAATCGGTATGTAAACGTATTAATTACTTCAATTTGCTTAGAAGCATGAAACAATTTGCCATGCGATATTTATAATTACCTGTGTCAGTTTGGGTTATAAATTTGTCTCGCATTCCTCAGTATAGCAAATAATCTTTCGAGTATTCAAAGATATTTAAATATGACACACTGGGTTTTGTAGTAAATACTGTTGCAAACGGCTTTCGCCTTCATTTTCTGTACTGATGGTGTTGGGTGAGGTGCCTAAATTGAGATGTATCGTGCGGTTGTAGCTGTGCTCCGTGTCTTCAAGAGCGCCCTTGGATTCAGTTAATTATGTTAACGGGCATGGAACACCGAGTATTAGGCATTTATATTAATCGTTCCATCCCGCGTCTCATATTCCTTGATACGCGAATATGTTGGATGGATAATATTATATTATTATAAAATTATATTTGCTCGATCGCGAAACAAGTTCTTACGACGTTATATTAATCGCTCTGGATATCTCATTCCTGATGGAATCCATCGCCCTCTAAAACGTACATTACGGATTATTAATAATTTATCGCGTTTTTATGGAATTATACGTAACGAGATAAGATATATATTATTCATTTTCGCTAAAGTACATAGGTTAAGTTTGTATATAGCGTATAATTAGGATTTCTTACGCGATAACAACGTACGCCGAGTTTGAATAATATAATGAACTTACCCGTTGACAGCATGGTTGAAGTTTGAGGCCTAAGTCCGTTCTAATCGGTCTATATTTATAGACGCGATCGTAATCGTTATTTATGGATCGGTTCGTAGTCGTTATTTATAGAAACGTACGCGCTCGCTATTTATAGAGCGGTTCGTACCCATTGGTGTATATTTATAGCTCTCATTGGTCGGTGCAATAGGGTATGTAGTAATAACGTACGCTTCGTTTTCTTATACACCACTTTCACTCTGTTACTGTACCGATCAGTATATCCCTGTATACCGATGTCGTAAAAGAAAGTCAGTTCGGTTCGCTTTGCTTAACTTCATCCGGTTTTTTTTATACACATTTATTTTAGCTCGATCGCGAAACGAGTTATTCCAACTTATCGTTCTCGAGACCTCGTTCCTGATGGAGAGGGAGAGAGAAGAGGGAATTCAAATGCCAAGGCCACGCTCGTAACGGCTCCAGCGGGGCTCGAACTCCGGACCGGAAGCGAACGCTGCGCTATCACGACTTCCTGTCGTACGGAAGTGGCGACCCATGATTGCGAGCTGGATTTGGTCACCATCAAGGGGAACGTAACCGGAGCTCAGTACATCCGTGACGTCCTACAGCCAGTCGTTGTCCCGCGACAACCATCCACTCGCTACACGACCTCGGTACATGGACGACAGCGCCAGGCCTCACATAGCGTAGTGGATTTCATGAGGGCCGATGCAGTGACAACTCTACCCCGGCCAGCGGTAAGCCCAGATCTGAATCCGTGTGTGGGCGGAGAATGTAGGTACGGAACCCCCCAGTACATACCAGTTGGAAGCGGCTCTGCGTGGTGAATGGATGTTATTGATCCGAGAACAGATCGGACGTTTGACTGGAAGCATGAGACGTAGGGTGGAGAGTGTCATCCGGGTACGTGGCGGGGCCAACAGGTACCGATTATTCTTACTGAAGACGTACTCTAGTGTCTTCGAAGAACATTTTTATGTGGCGATGTTAACGCTCCGGATATGTAATGGTCATTTAGCGTACATATATCGCATTATGCGCGAATTATAAGATGTACATTATCTGATAAGCCCAGACATAACTTAACGTGAGGTCATCCAAAATGGACGCCGCGTAGAGACGCTGTTACTAGATCGTCCGAGATGGACATACGCCTTCGTACACAGAGCTCGGTAGTTGCGCGATACGTCATCAATAGACTCTATACTAAAAATATACGCGCACGCGCGTGACCTACTTTATATTACCGTATATGCATATTCAAAATTCAAAATAAGCGTATTCAAAATGGCGCCCGTTTGTTTACATCCAAAGAGCTGGGTTTACTACTGGGGAACATGCCCCCAGACCCCCTTAGATTGCCTCGGTTGAAATTTGCCTCTGGCTACGGTACTTGGTGATCGTATGGAGAATATTAGGTTGCTGTCGTCTAAATTTTAATTAATTAGGCGAGTTTATACACATTTATTTTGGCTCGATTGTGAAACAAGTTCTTACAACTTATATTAATCACTCTCGATACCTCATTCCTGATGGAATCCATCACACGAGGGAGAGAGAATAGGCAATGTGGCATTTAAATGCCTTACCTAAGGGCACAATCGTAACGGCTCCAGCGGGGTTCGAACTCTGGGCCGTTCGCATCTGAATCGAACGCACTACTACTGCGCTATCACGACTTCCTAATAAATTAAACTTTATAAGACAGTAACCTAAAATTTATTACTCCTTAATAAGTATCTTCTAATAAAATGAAGCTTTAGAGGAAATATGACCGAATATTCCTGGTTTAAAGTTTATCATACCATCAGTGAACATATGACGTCACACACGAATGGTTATATGACGTCACACACGAATGGTTATATGACGTCACACACGAATGGTTATGAAAGGTTTATTAGGCACTCACTAATAACACACATTTTATTAGGCAGGCCTGTTATGATATCTAATTTAACGGTTGGTAAAATGATCTTCATGTAGGAATTCTACGGATTTTTTAATAACAAAAACCACAGCACGAATAACTTCAACGTATGCCAATATGCCCTGTCACAACATAGTTCCTATATATTACGCTAACGTCGGCAAGAACGTTCGGCGTAGTCGGTGTATAGCCGTCCAATGCATTTATCTATCGTTTTAAGCGGAACGGTTATTGTTTTTGGCTGCCTGTGTCTTGGTGTTAGCAGGGTAACTCAAACGTTGTGGGTGAAATTTGATTAAACTGTGTGGTTATATAGAGGGTTGGCTCAGGAGGAAGAAATTGTATTTGGGCAGAAATCGGTCCAATGTACATGTACACATCGGGGATTTGCATCACTCCGCGTGCTATTCTCTATGCTTGTATTTGAACAAAAAACAACAACAAACGATTCTTGCGTATTAATATGTAAAGTAGCACACACCGGAGATTACCGAATATTTGAGAATCCGGAAACGTCCGTTATGCTGAAATTCAATCACAATCAAAACTAAAATCTTGTAGTAAAATATGTTTGTCCATATTAAGAAGTCATAACTTATTGATTATTTAAAGATGCATAACTTGTCACCGGCAAATATATGTTATCATATCTATTCTAAGTTTATAAAAAACGAACATATGCGACTTCGGTATTTTCCGGCTTAGATACGACGTATACCGAGGGTGCGCCAGGTTGTAGATGACGGCAAAGTAATCTAAATAAAGTGAATATTTGATATCAATATGTTGCTATGCAACAAAGTAACCACACGCAACACTCTTAGTGCTTTGTTATCTATATATTTCCAGTGATCTTCTCGTCTTAAAACATAATATTGTGATATATTTTAGCTATATGTTTTGGTTCAACGTCCTGTCCCAACGGAGGCAAGTGTGCATCACCAGATAGGTGCACATGCCCCACCGGATTTTCTCCAAACAGATGTAATGGTAAGTAGCCGAGAAATAGAGGGTATTTGTGTTCATTAGTGTAAGATTGGAATTTATTTCATCGAGTGATCACCGAAGTTTGTATTTTCACATATGTCGGAGATCACGAAATAAAATAGAGTCCTAATCTATTATATATTATAATTGTTATAGATTGTGTTTATTAGACTAGTGTAAGATTGGAATTTATTTCAGCGAGTGATCACCGAAATTTGTATTTCCCGATATTTCGGTGATCGCATGATGAAATACAATCATAACTTACACTAGTAAACACAAACACTCATTATTTTACGGGTTCCAATGATCTTTGCTAATATACTTGCTATCCAATTTTATTAACTGTAACTGCCCCTGTCGGGAACGTTATTTCACTACAATTCACAGCAGCACAACAACTTATGTTAGTTCGCAATAAGAAATAGGTCCTGTATAATTATGTCGCATATTGTTTTATAACTAACTGTACACAATTGCCAGAAAATAACTAAAGTGCATCCATCATTGTCAGAAAATAGCTATAATTCAAAAGAACATCCTATCTTACACTAGTAAATACAAACTCTTTTTTTTAATACTTTATTTATTTTATAACGATTGCGAAGCAAGTTTTAACAACTTATATTAATCACACTCGTTGGCTCGGACGAAAGCGTATATGTGGTCATTCATGTGGGAGGAAACCGGAGTACCCGGAGAAAACCCATCTGTCCGATCACAAAACAAACTCTAAATATCTTTATTGATTTCCAATGCATTTTGCTAGTATATTTGTTATCAGCACAACAACTTATGTTAGTGTGAACGTTCGCAATAAGAAATAGTTCCTGTATAAGTATGTCCCATACTGTTTTATAACTAACTGTACACGATTGCCAGAAAAAAAGTATATCCAGCCTCGGAGGAATACGAAACACCAGCAGTGGTAAAGAAAATGCCATCTTCCACTGTTTCAAAACGATGAAATATAACACCTCCTTTCGCTGAGAAAACTGCATCATTCACGGGAAAGCATAGCAGAATATGTATAATACATTATAAAAGGACATTTCACGAACATATAACATTCATATCATCTTATTTAATACATTTCATTACAGATCTGTATGCACTGGGTTGATGTATAATAATCTGGTATAAAATACACTAAATGACAATATGAAACTATTTATATTGTATGATTATTAGTTGGCTCCTAAGATTATAAAACATCAGATGACCGATTAGGACTTTTGTTGAGTTAATATTTAGTGTTCCACTGTTTTTTCTTCGGTTTTAAAAACGTAATAATAACAGATTTATTTACTTATCTGTATATATATATTATGCTAATAATACTATGAAATTATGAGGAATAAAAAACAATAAAAAATAAATAAAAACATTATTAAGTTATTGCTTGTATTAATCAGTTTAAAGCGAAACTACATCAGTGAAAACGCAAATTTCTACAGAATGTAATTTCCTATTATATGGCATATTTTCCCACCAAATATTTGCCTCAAAAACTGAGTATTTCAACTACAAACAAACGTCGTATTATATACGTGGTTTGTTGACATAACAAAATAATATACATAATGTCGACATCCATGCTGAGTTCAACACGTGCATCTTGAATAACTCGATTTATGGTAAGATTTACTCACATTTGTGCCTAAGTATATTTATTTGTAGACTAATTTTAGTTGAATTATCTCTAGACGACACAGTATCATGCGTTAAGTATTGACTCAAATAACAAACAAACAAACGTCAATTCAGTGGCATGGATGACAGTTATATGAAATCCTCCTTTCACTTTTGAAAGTTTGTTGACCACAAAAGCACCGTTTATTGATTCAATGTATTCAGAAGAATGTGTAGTAGCAATGCATGTATACGTTAATAAATGCATGTTTGGGCTTTTTGCGATGTAATGTCACTTTAATATGACACACAGTGCATGTATAAGCATCCTTCATAGCTACCAGAAACCTTTTTGGTACAGGTAATATACGTTCCCGGTTACAAATTATCCATTAAAGACACACCGACCTACTTTCAAATCTCACAAAAGGCACGCAATGATACTGTTACGTCTTCGGTATAGGTTTAACTGTAGTGTTGACTGACAATGAAATGCTTGGATTTTCTCACTTTGCATACGAACAATATTGCACCCCCTACACGCCCCCATCTAGATCGTGTCTTTATACGATAACATGTAAGGTCACCAGCTAAACATGTGTCCCTTGCAAAATTTAACTGATTTATGGAGGATATTTTTATACTTTATTTATTTTACAATGATTGCGAAGCAAGTTTTAGCAACTTATATTAATCACTCTCGTTGGCTCGGATGAACGCGTATATATGGTCATTCATGTGGGAGGAAACCGGAGTACCCGGAGAAAACCCACCTGTCCGATATGGCGACCACCGTACCATCTCACATACTTCCCTGTCCGAGGATCGAACCCGGGTCGCATTGGTGAGAAGCGAGTGCGCTAACCACTGCGCTAATCGGACAGCCTATTGAGGATTCGAACAAGAAGTATTTTCAGCCTATGTATTTATTGGCTGAACAAAATAATTACCATTCTTTGTGTTTATATACAGATATCAATGAATGTGCCAGCAGTACACACGGGTGTAAACACAATTGTGTAAACACACATGGTTCCTATCACTGCACATGCAAGACCGGCTACACGCTCAACACGGATCTCAAATCATGCATCGGTATGTATATACATATGTACGTTGGTATATGTCAGTATTAAGTGCACACATGCGTCAATGTAAATGTGTAAACACACATGGTTCCTATCGCTGCACATGCAGGACCGGCTACACGCTCAACACGGATCTCTAATCGTGCATCGGTATGCATACACATATGTACGTTGGTATATGTCAGTATTAAGTGCACACATGCGTCAATGTAAATGTGTAAACACACATGGTTCCTATCACTGCACATGTAGGTACGGCTACACGCTCAACACGGATCTCAAATCATGCATCGGTATGTATATACATATGTACAGTCTACATCCGTTATGTCGAATTCCGTCGGACCGAACAAAATACTTCGACATAACCGAAGTTTGAACGAGATAGTATATGTAAAATGATAATGTCTGAAACGGGACTTTGATCCGACTTCGAGATAACCGGAGAATTCGACATAACCGACTTTGACATAGCGGATGTAGACTATACGTTGTTATTACATTGTTATTAATTAAGTGAATTCATATTGGCCTTGTATTCGGCCTCGGTCCAATATTACTGGCTTCGTCCACAGGCACAATACACACATTTTATTTTTGTCCTATGGTCATATAGTAAACATTATCTACTATATGACTATAGGACAAAAAGTATGTGCATTGTGCCTGCAGCTTCATCCCAATAGTGAATAACAAGGCCATTATGAAATCAGTTATTTAATGACAATTTTATTAATTGACTAGAATAGTTTCAACAGTAACAACAATAGCGGTAACAAGGCTCACCTTCATGGCCACTCATTACTACCTGGTAAATGTAGATCTACTTTCTGTTTTGTTGTGAACCAGCCAGACGACAGTTTGCACGGTTGACGTGTGAAGTTCTGAACTGTGAGAATTACAAACGTTAGGCTTATCACATCTATAATTTAATCCAATCTAAATAGCTGTGACTAAACAAAAATCTATTGTAGATGTGATAAGCCTAACGTTTGCAATTCTACATGCTTGTAGAATCAATCCACCAGTTGAATATGCTTGTAGGCTCAATCCACCCGTTGAATATGCTAGTAGGCTAAATCCACCCGTTGAATATGCTAGTAGGCTCAATCCACCCGTTGAATATGCTAGTAGGCTCAATCCACTCGTTGAATATGCTAGTAGGCTCAACCCACCCGTTGAATATGCTAGTAGACTATATCCACCCGTTGAATATGCATGTAGGTTCAATCCACCCGTTGAATATGCTAGTAGGTTCAATCCACCCATTGAATATGCTAGTAGACTCAATCCACCCATTGAATATGCTTGTATACTCAATCCACCCATTGAATATGCTAGTAGGCTCAATCCACCGTTGAATATGCTTGTATACTCAATCCATCCGTCGAATATGCTAGTAGGTTCAATCCACCCGTTGATTATGCTAGTAGGATCAATACACCCGTTGAATATGCTAGTATACTCAATCAACCCATTGAATATGCTAGTAGGCTCAATCCAACGTTGAATATGCTTGTATACTCAATCCACCCGTGGAATATGCTAGTAGGTTCAATCCACCCGTTGATTATGCTAGTATACTCAATCAACCCATTGAATATGCTAGTAGGCTCAATCCACCCGTTGAATATGCTAGTAGGATCAATCCACCCGTTGAATATGCTAGTAGGATCAATCCACCCGTTGAATATGCTAGTCGACTCAATCTACCCGTTGAATATGCTTGTAGACTCAATCCACCCGTTGAATATGCTTTTAGACTCAATCCACCCGTTGGATATACTAGTAGGCCCAATCCACCCGTTGAATATGCTAGTATTCTCAATCCACTCATTGAATATGCTAATGTCGCGTTGGACCAGTACCTAAGCACCTTTTGCTCGCTCATATTCCCTGCTGTGTCAGTAGTAACCGCGCCGAACACTACTGTAAATACGGGGTTACTACCATTGTGTTTATAGATCAGTCTGCCCTTTGTGTATAACCTTCACATGACGGTCGATCCGTCACGCTTGACTTAGACGCATGCTAATCCACACTAGGAGTATACGACGTGCGTTCCACCTTATTACCGTACTTTACTATTATAGTCTGATTATCGCGACCAGAAACTCCATTGGACGTATTATACTGCTGTTCTTAATATGTCAAACCAGATCATTAACAACGGTAACGACGCAGAGGCTTTCGTGGAGTCTGTGATGAGTTCACAGCGAATTACGAAGGTTGACACTCCACTGATAAGGACCAAAAAGCGACATCGTTCTGCACCCGGATCCGCGGATGGTGACACGGACTTGGAATTAGAATCAACTGTGAAGAAGCCTCGAGTTACGAAGACGACAAGGCGTACATTATACGAGTCTCCCAAAAGATCACCTACCATTGTCGTAACCGAGGCGGACGTACATGCGGATTCGAATCCCTCCGTGGAACAACTCATCGGAAAATTGTCAGCTGATATGAAAATGATGTTCATGGCTCTAACCGAAATAATGGAAAAGTTGGAATCTGGGTTAGAGCAGCGCATTTCCAACAAGGTGGCGCAAATACTCGATAAGCGGGTAAACACTGAACTGAGCCGAATCCGCAAAGATGTTGATAATCGTCTGGATGACTTCAAGGAGTCAGTGAAAGCCGAGTTTGTGGCGGATATAGACGAGTTAAACAACAAGATCCAGAATATTAACACTGGCAGTTCCGGTAACTCTGCCTCTGATTCAGATATTTCCCTGAATATCGTTATCAGGAACTTGCCCGAATCACCCAGTGAAAATGTGATGAGCAAAGTGAATGCTCTTATAAAAGATGGCCTTCATGTGAAAAATGTATCTTGTGCCAGTGTAGAGCGTAAAGTAGTACATAGTGAAACAAAAACTGGTCTAGTTATTGCTAGGTTTCATAATCATGAAGATAAACTGAAAGTCATGTCACAAAAAGCGAAATTGAAAGGCAGCCGTAAGTACGAAAAGGTCTATTTGAATCACGATCTATCTCAGATGGACAGGCTTATGAACAACAATTTCCGCACTATACTAACTGCATTGAAATGCAAGGATATTAGTATGCGTGGTTCTCGTGTAGTGCAGGTAAAACCAGATGATCATTCTCGAGACAGGTCTGGTCAATCGGGCACAAGTGGCTATCAGCAATCACGTTATCATAATAGTAATAACTCAAACCAAAGAGCTGGCAGACGCGACGATACTGTGTACACTGCCAGGGGAGGTAATTACAACCGAAACGAGGGACAACGCAGAAACAACAATATTCACAACCGACGAAGATAATTGAAAATCGGGTTTTGGAATGTCCGTGGCTGGAATTCTAATGCCGATTCTGATAGCTCTATTTTAAGAACTTCTTGTGTTTTAGACAGTAATTGTGACATTTTAGGCGTTGCAGAGACGCACCTCTTAAACAATGACATTTTAAACATTGACGGTTTCCGCTGGTTCGGATTAAATCGTAAACATGTGCATAAAAATGCTAAAACCGGCTCAGGTGGTGTTGGTTTTCTCATTAAAGATGATATATATAATGAATTTGATATACATGTTCTAGATAACTCATATGAGGGTATATTCTGGTTAGAATTATCTCATAAAAGTGATAAATTTGTTTTTTTACCTTGTGTTTGTTATCTGCCACCCGAGAATTCATCAAGATACTTTGATGTTAACAGTTTCTATGACAATCTTATGGCAGACATTTATAAATACCAGAATAGAGGTTTAATATGTATATCTGGTGACTTTAATAGCAGATGTGGCGAGCTCGAAGATTACATCAGTGGAGTAGATAGTGTACCCGGCCGAAATGTAATTGATTTTAAAACAAATTTATATGGGGAACTATTTACTGAGTTTTTAATTAACACAAACATGTGTATGTTAAATGGACGAAACGGCACTAATAACGATTTCACATCTATTTCTGTTAAAGGTATGTCCGTGGTTGATTACTGCTTTGTAAGTCATGAAGATTTATCAAAATTATTTGATTTTACTGTGAATAGGACATCTGACCTAATAAGTAAGTCTCATCAGCTAAATGTGCTTGCACCAACTAGTGTGCCTGATCATTCTATGCTCACCTGGAATATTGATATTAGTGCAGTTTCGACCGTTTTTCATAATAAGGATGACGATTATTGCAGTTCGTATGATAAATTTGATGTTAGAAATGTTACTCATTCGTCCTTAACTGACGAAGGGGTTATTTATGAAGTAAATGTTGTTATTAATAGGTTAGAGCAAGGTATAAGGACTCAAAACCAGATAGATGTTGCTTACAGTGATTGGTGTAACCTGTTAAAGACAACTATGTATTCGTCGCTACCATACAAAACTATATATCCTGGTGTGAGCAATATAAAATGTAGACCGGGTAAGGCATGGTGGTCTGAAATATTGTCTGACCTATGGTCAGCAGTTTGTGATGCTGAAAGAAACTGGATCAACAGTGTTACAAGTAGTGATAAGAACAAATTAAAACTTGAATATATAAAAGCCCGAAAAGAATTTGATCGTCAAGTGCAGAGGTCGAAACGTCTTCATTGGTATTCGCTGCAGAATCAACTGCTAACCGAGTGTAATGTAGACCAAACTAATTTTTGGAAATCCTTCGGGAAAATAGGAATCGGTTTCTGTAAAAATAAGCAAATTCCGATGGAAGTAATTTTAGAAAATGGTTCGACCTCTACACAAACAGAAGACGTTCTACATAAATGGAAATCAGATTTTAGTGTACTATTAAACCATGTTAATTCTGATACTGTACCTTATGCCGCTGTTGTTAATAGTAATTCTGATTATTCGCCTTTTAACGAAAGTATAACTATTTTGGAAGTTAACAAAGCAGTAGATGATTGTAAGAAGGGAAGGGCAAGTGGTATTGATAATATTCCCAGTGAGGTACTGCAAAATGATTTGTCAGTTGTGTTCCTTCACTCCTTATGTAATGTATGTTTTAATTCAGGAACGATTCCTACACTGTGGGGGAAATGTATCATTAACCCAATACCTAAGTGATCAACTACGGATCCTAGAGATCCACTCTCTTACAGAGGTATCTCTTTGGCATCAGCTATGTATAAGATATATTGTAGTGTTCTTAATAGCCGCCTTAGTACATGGGCTGAGGAAAATAATAAAATTGCAGATGAGCAGAACGGTTTTAGAAAGAAACGAAGTACATTAGATCATATCTCAACTCTGACTAGTATTATTGAAACCAGGAAGAAAATAAAGAAATCTACTTTCTCCGCTTTTATTGATTTCAGCAAGGCATATGATTCTATTAATAGAGATAAACTTTGGAACAGGCTCATTGATACAGGAATTTCTGGTAAAATGTTTCTTGCTATTAAATCGCTATACTCATCTGTATCTTCAAGTGTAAGGGTTAACTCACTCAATACTGAATGGTTTGATGTTAAGTATGGGTTGAGACAAGGTTGTAATTTGTCTCCTATTCTATTTAATTTCTTTATCAATGACCTGGCAGTTTATCTCAAGTCCCTAGATATTGGTGTATGGTTGGATAATGTGCGTATATGTATTCTTTTATATGCTGATGACATCGTCTTATTAGCTGAAAATCAACAAGATTTACAGATATTGTTAAATGCTTTGAATGACTGGTGTTCTCTTAATGATATGCATATCAATACTACTAAAAGTAATGTTATTCATTTTCGGCCAAATTCTGTGACACGATCTCGATTCATATTTAGGTGTGGTGAAAACATTATTGATTATGTAAATACTTACACTTACCTTGGATTTCTCTTACATGAACATCTAGATTTCAATATTACTGTTAAACATGTAGCCAGAAGTGCAAACCGTGCCCTTGGTCTTCTCATTGCTAGATGTAAGTTAATTGGTGGTGTTCCTTATGACGTTTTTACTAAGTTATATGACTCTATTGTTTGGCCAGTCATTAACTACGGGGCCGCTGTATGGGGAACCTCATCGTTTTCATGCATTAACGCTATTCACAACCGTGCCATGAGATTTTTTCTCGGGATTGGAAAATATACTCCAAACTCGGCTGTAATTGGTGAAATGGCATGGCAACCAACTTCTGTCCGTCAGTGGAAGTAGCATTGCGAATTTCTGGTGCCGCATTTCATTTATAAATCATACCCGATTGAATAAACGTGTTGCACTCTGGGCACAGGCAAAATCGAGTAGATCATGCAAGAATTGGTTCTTTGTTGTAAAAAGGCATATGTTTGAATTTGGTTTAGACGATTATTCTGACATTAGTGAAAATATTAGCAAACACCCATGTGTATCCCTTGTTGAAACAAAGTGCATGGATGTATTCATTATTGATTGGCTTGAGTCAGTACAAAGACTAGATAGTATATCTGGAAACGGCCGTAACAAACTACGAACCTACCAACTTTTCAAACTGGATTTCGATGTTGAACAATACTGTAAGATTATTATGCCAATAAGCCATCGTTCAGCATTTAGTAAGTTTCGTTGTGGTGTTGCTCCTTTACGCATTGAAACTGGACGATATGAACATCTAACTGTACATAATCGTACCTGTCCATTCTGCAATGCAGTTGAGGATGAAATGCATGCCATTATAGATTGTTATATGTATGAGGATATCAGGGCTATATTATTTGGAAAAGCTTCCATTATCTGTGATAATTTTCTTACACTGTCTAAAACAAATAAATTGATTACGTTATTCACTAATCCGGCATTAATACGTATATGTGCCAAAACCTGTTTTAATATTTTACAGCGTCGTAGTTTTTATCTGTGTAAATAATGTGTACATTATTTTACTAGTGAACACATTTTTATGTGAACTATGTAAAGGCTGCTAATCCATCCATCCCTGATCTGATCAGAGGTGGTTCTGATTTCTTAAAACATATTCTAATTTGCGCGATAGTGCACCTTTTCCATGTCAGAATCTTAAAAATCAGTATTTTAAATAGTTTTTAATGTCATGATTAGCGACTTTCACATAGTTTTTAGAAAGTAAGACATGTTCCATGTATTGTAAAATGTTATTGTCTCTTATAAATCTCATTTGTAGAATGGCTATGTGCAATGTATGTGTCTATATTAATTGCAATGTATGTACTGTACATAGATGAGACAGAAATAAAGATATAATATAATATAGGCACGGAATTCATATAATGTATGCACTACAATATACCTGTTTGGGTATGCGTAATATATTAGAATGTCATATCCTAGTCATATCCTATTCCAACACGTGAATGTAATTATCACGTCATTAACATTCCTTATAATAGCTGTGGACGAAATATCCGGTAAGGTAGCTAGAGTCACCGAATGGGGCTAATCATATCCTAGCCCAGTTCATGGCTCCAGTCACACACCCTGCATTGAGCCTGTCATATTTATGTGTGTGTGTTTCCGGGCTTATACTTAATCATGATATCTACGCCAGGCCCGTAGCCACACTGAGACACTTTAGCTCAGCTGCATCGGTTAAAATTTCCAAAGCAAAACAAAATATGAAATAAATAAAATGCAAACATATTCCTTTGCTGTATAAAATGTGGACTTCTAGGGAGCTGAAAGTTCAGTATATAATTATACGTCTAAACTCATTAAATCAGAAAACGCAGGAAAACATGTTGACAATAACACGAAACCCTGTCATAACATAATAGTATATACCACATCCCTGCTGGAACATCCGCGAATCATATGGGAACCAAATATTGTTGCAGAATTTCAACTACGTATGTCGTAAATAGATTGACCTGGCCATTTCTGGATTCCAGCTCAAGCCTGTATTTCTATGCGCACACCGGTGAAAGTTTGGAGCTAGTTCTCTGAAAATAATTGGACAATTTTAATACCTATAATACGAATACAGGAGCAGTAATTCTTATCACATAAATTCCCATTTGTCCAGAAAAATAAAATATTGTTACAGATGTGAACGAATGTCATACAAGTAATGGCGGATGCGGCCAAACGTGTATTAACTCAGTGGGATCTTACTCGTGTGACTGCAGATCCGGGTACCAACTGAACTCAAACGGGAAGACATGTTCAGGTAATCTATTTCATTTACCAATAGGAATGAGGTAACCATACAAGCAGATTGCTTTCTCCTCAATCCTACATGTATATACATAGGAAAGAGGTAACCATACAAGCAGATTGCGTTCTTCTCAATCCTACATGTATGTACATAGGAAAGAGGTAACCATACAAGCAGATTGCTTTCTCCTCAATCCTACATGTATGTACATAGGAAAGAGGTAACCATACAAGCAGATTGCGTTCTTCTCAATCCTACATGTATGTACATAGGAAAGAGGTAACCATACAAGCAGATTGCGTTCTTCTCAATCCTACATGTATGTACATAGGAAAGAGGTAACCATACAAGCAGATTGCTTTCTCCTCAATCCTACATGTATGTACATAGGAAAGAGGTAACCATACAAGCAGATTGCGTTCTTCTCAATCCTACATGTATGTACATAGGAAAGAGGTAACCATACACGCAGGTTGCTTTCTCCTCAATCCTACATGTATGTACATAATATTTATACTTGATTCTGTTTATTCAAAGAAATAAATACTGTTTAAACTAATCTATTTCATTTAACCAAATAACTTTATTATTGAGCCATCGCCATCTTTGAACTGTGCACATTTATTATGAGAATGTTGAATGATCACAATTATTGGCGAACAAGTGAGCACGTCCTATATGCATTTAATGTTACAGATTATAATATGAAATTACCTTTTGCATTTAAATATAAAATGTCAAATAGTTGACTGGTACCACTCGTCAGTTTGTCTTTTCAGATATCAATGAGTGCAGTATTGGTACTTCCGGTTGTGCGCATGGGTGTACCAACATCGTGGGCTCCTACACATGTTCCTGTAATACCGGTTTTGTGCTGGGTGTTGATGGGAAATCGTGCGAAGGTAGCTGTTGTAATTCAGAACGTATCTCGACATGTCGCTGTAGTATTTAATAAATTAAGCATGTGAAACACTGCTGCAGACGTCAATACATTCCACAGTTCGAGTTATAATATACTAGAGGACATAGAAAACGCGCACCTACATTATATGATTATTATTACATGAAAACGAAATACGAAGGATTCCATCAAAGATATATCACATCATTATTACAAAACACAAACTGAACAACTACAAATATTCCAAAATGTTTAAAACTATGTATTTATACCGTTATCGTTTTTCATGTAAAACACACACTTATCCGAAGTGTGCGTTTTCCATATTCTCTAGTATAAGCACTGCAAATAACCACGGCAATGTCGATCCGAAATACACACTATGCTATGTTATACGTACTGGCAGAATAAGGGTATGCAATGAGAATGTACGCTTATTTTAAGAAGATATATACGTTTTGCCAATGGGAAGCTGTCCCCTCATATGTATTTCAGATATTGACGAATGTACGGATGGTTCCGCTGTATGTGAGGCATACTGCAACAACTCCCCGGGAACGTACAGCTGTTCCTGTGAAACAGGGTATATACTCCGTACTGATGGTTACAGGTGTCTAGGTGAGTGTGATTTTTACGTTTATTTATCGTCTCTACCGGTTGCCCATATGAGCGATGCCTCCTGAAGAGGTTAGTCATTTTAGATTGTGGAGGGTAGTGCAATGATACAGACAGAGGCCCATTCCAGAATCTCCTCTGTTTCGTTTACGTGCACGGTGTAAAGCACCGACATGAGACCTCGGTTTAAATGTCCCATCTGAAAGACTATTAATTTTATTAAGGTCAGGCGGTGGATCGAACCTGCGATCCCTGGATTACCAGTCCAGCGTGTTACCCACTGTACTACAGATCCGTCTGCGAAATGGCAGTACATATACTAAAATTGGAACGATACAGAGACAACATAGCATGGTCTCTGCGAAACAGCGTACACTATAAGACATGTGTGTTTTACGTTTATTTATCGTCGCTACCGGTTGCCCATATGAGCGACGCCTCCTGAAGAGATTAGTAATTTTAGATTTTTGAAGGATAGTGCATGATACAGACAGAGACCCATTACAGAGTCTCCTCTGGTTCTTTTACGTGCACGGTGTAAAGCACCGACACAATACCTCGGTTTAACGTCCCATCTGAAAGACTGTTAATTTTATTAGGGTCAGACGGGGGATCGAACCTGCGATCCCTGGATTACCAGTCCAGCATTTTACCACTGGGCTACAGATCCGTCTGTCACACTATAAGACACGCCTTTTATCGCGACCAACGCTGCCTAACATTGCCAATGCGCATGCCCGTAACTTCGAGTGCACATGCCAGCTGCATATCGTTAGTTATGAACACTCTTACGAAATTGTATACAATCAGGACACATGCGTTCATCGAAGGAAATGCAATACAGGTGTCAATATCTCCTAATCAATCCACTTGTCTTGATAGTTGTATTGTATGGATGTTATATGTACAGATGTTATATGCACAGATGTTATATGTCATGTTTATCTTGATAGTTGTATGGTATGGATGTTATATGTACAGATGTTATATGTCATGTTTATCTTGATAGTTGTATGGTATGGATGTTATATGTACATATGTTATATGTCATGTTTATCTTGATAGTTGTATTGTATGGATGTTATGTGTACATATGTTATATGTACAGATGTTATATGCACAGATGTTATATGTCATGTTTATCTTGATAGTTGTATTGTATGTATGTTATGTGTACATATGTTATATGTACAGATGTTATATGTACAGTTATATGTACAGATGTTATATGTACATATGTTATATGTCATGTTTATCTTGATAGTTGTATTGTATGTATGTTATGTGTACATATGTTATATGTACAGATGTTATATGCACAGATGTTATATGTCATGTTTATCTTGATAGTTGTATTGTATGTATGTTATGTGTACATATGTTATATGTACAGATGTTATATGTACAGTTATATGTACAAATGTTATGTGTACATATGTTATATGTACAGATGTTATATGCACAGATGTTATATGTCATGTTTATCTTGATAGTTGTATTGTATGTATGTTATGTGTACATATGTTATATGTACAGATGTTATATGTACAGTTATATGTACAGATGTTATATGTACATATGTTATATGTCATGTTTATCTTGATAGTTGTATTGTATGTATGTTATGTGTACATATGTTATATGTACAGATGTTATATGTACAGTTATATGTACAGATGTTATATGTACATATGTTATATGTCATGTTTATCTTGATAGTTGTATTGTATGTATGTTATGTGTACATATGTTATATGTACAGATGTTATATGTACAGTTATATGTACAGATGTTATATGTACATATGTTATATGTCATGTTTATCTTGATAAATAAAATATGTTTAAACCAATATTTCCTAAGGAATGGACACTGATTAGTCAATTTACCTCCATTGATAGGTGGCGCGAAATGCGACTATATCCGGACTATTTATTTCCACTACATGTGTTGATTGCAAACAAGGAAAGCATACTTCTATACAAGCACAGATGTTTGAAACATGCACAGAAATACCCCCCACCCCCTCAAACAAAGGTTTTCTCCAAAAACACAGCCTTTCCGTGATGCTGAAAAAGTGTACAGTCAGACCTGTGTTAGTGGTCACCTCCATTAAGCAGCCAACCTGTATTAAGCAGCCAGTTTCAAGATTCCAAATATGTTGATTTACTATACATTTGACCTGTATTAAGCAGTCACCTGTGCTAAGAAGCCACTTTCTCTCACTCCCTTGGCTGGCTGCTTAAGACAGGTTTGACTGTACTTGTAAACGTTTCCACTGTGTTACCGTATGGAAGGTATTAGTTTGGACAACTTACAACCCACTAGGGGACAGACCACTTGGAGACACCACTGGGCGGATGTACTAGGCCACGAAGCCCCCTAGCTAAACAGAATCCTTTATGGGTCGGTATGGAATGGTTCACAATGCCCAAATGCGCTATAATATATTGTCTCACTTAGACAAATGAATTGTGTTGGTGATTGATGCATTCAAGGCAAGCAAGAAACGATTATAACATACAAGAACAACTAAGCAAAGAATGAATCTATTACATTAGCTCTGGATTACGCTGGGCGTTATCCAGACGCAGTTGCTTTGGTTGTATGCATTTTAATGCATTAATACATTTGTTTTGATCAATTGCGATACGATGACGCGGCACGACGCAGCTCCGGAATGGGGAAAAGGTATTACTTTAAACAGCGTTTTGTACATTTTTTACAATATAGATATAGACGAATGTTTGGTTAGCAATGGCAACTGTGATCAGATATGTATCAATGAAGATGGATGGTATACGTGTGACTGCTACCCGGGTTACCAAATTTCAAACGCACCCGGTTGCATCGGTAGGCGTAATTAACAGTTCGGTTTTATTATACGAACGAACGAACGAACATATTTTATTCACATAAACTATACAGTTTTTAGTGACATAGCAATATTACATTCTACAACATAAGTATAAGATTATGACAACAAATGTAGGTGATAATTATTGGCCTACCATATTACTATAGGGATGAACTATAGTATATAATTTTACATACTCGAAATCTTAAAACATTTCTAAATGCAATCCTAATTAAAGTGACATCTATATATACGATATACTGTATTTCAGTACAACATATCAATGAATACTATTTACAACAAAAAGTGACATATAAACCTGATACTAGTGTATATTAAAATGGACAACATATTGAAAACCCCGTATCTGTATATTTTAGTCGAGTGTTCAGATCACTCAAGTCATATACAGAACAGTATGCAATACATATTTCATACTAGGGATACAGCGTTAGGTGGAACACACCACACTAGAATCCACTTCCAAGAAGTGTATCACAGAGTGTTGCCGGTTCAGTGATTGGGTCGATTCGTTCATGAAAGAAATTGGGCTTCGTCGGGGGTTACCTGTAATACATATAAAGTATTTTCATTGGATAATTTTGTAATATTTATTGAGCGTGATAGAGCTACGGATTTAGAAATACATTTGTAATGACCGATTAACAGATCTAACTTAAAGTCGGTTAACGGTTGGTATGTTGGGTAAAATAAAGACTATAAATAGTTCAAATAATTGTGCAACTTCATGACTTCACGATTTCAACTGCACATATTTACAATATCAACTTTGTGAAGTCACACTTTATATAAGCTCTGCTTCCGTTTTAATCCTTTCCTATTCTTTGATTGTATGTACATGTATTGATTAGTGAATGCATATAGTGGAATAAATATGTTTAAACTAAATTCGCTATTTGATCTACACGATTTCAACTTCACAATTCACGATTTCATCTACACGATTTCATCTACGCAATTTCAATTTCATGATTTCATCTACACGATTTCAACTTCACGATTTCATCTACGCGATTTCAATTTCACGATTTCATCTACACGATTTCATCTACGCGATTTCAATTTCACGATTTCATCTACACGATTTCATCTACGCGATTTCAATTTCACGATTTCATCTACGCGATTTCATCTACACGATCTCAACTTCACGATTTCATCTACACGATTTCAACTACACAACTACACGATTTCCACTTCCCGAATTCACGATTGCAACTTCACAAATGAACTACATCAACTTTATGCATTCAAGTGGAAGTCGTGATAGCTCAGTGGTAGCGCGTTCGCTTCATGTGCGAAAGGCCCGGAGTTCGAGTCCCGCTGGAGCCGTTACGATTGTGCCCTTAGGCAAGGCACTTAAATTCCACGATGCCTCTTCTCTCTCCTCGTGGCGATGGATTCCATCAGGAATGAGGTCTCGAGAGTGATTAATATAAGTTATAAAAGCTTGTTTCACGATATTTCACTATTTCAACTGCACGAATTAATTCGCGATTTCAACTTAATGATTTCACGAATTCACAGTTTTCAAATTGAGGATTTCACGAATTCACAATTTCAATTTCGTGAATTATTCACCACAGTGTAATTACCGTGTGTATGGCTTGTCTCTTTACAACGATGTTCCTAAGTGTCGCATCAGATCTTATCTAGTTTATTATTATGTATATTTTCAAAGATATAGATGAATGCATCCAGTCAACTTCCGGGTGTACACAGACCTGTAGCAACAGTGACGGTTCGTTTGAATGTGGCTGCAATGCAGGATATGTTCTTGATACTGATGCAAAAACATGTAATGGTAAGCCAATTCAATTCAGTACCTTACGGATTCAGTCAAATATACTATATTTATACATAGGTGAATTCACTGCCCACGAATCTGGTCCAAGATACTATATTTACATATAGGTGAATTCACTGCCCACGAATCCGGTCCAAGATACTATATTTACATATAGGTGGGTGAATTCACTGCCCACGAATCCGGTCCAAGATACTATATTTACATATAGGTGAATTCACTGCCCACGAATCCGGTCCAAGATAATTTATTTACATATAGGTGAATTCACTGCCCACGAATCCGGTACAAGATACTATATTTACATATAGGTGAATTCACTGCCCACGAATCCGGCCCAATATACTATATTTACATATAGGTGAATTCACTGCCCACGAATCCGGTACAGGATACTATATTTACATATAGGTGAATTCACTGCCCACGAATCCGGCCCAATATACTATATTTACATATAGGTGAATTCACTGCCCACGAATCCGGCCCAATATACTATATGTATGTGTACGATAACACCTATGCACTTGCAATGTATTTTTCTGTCAGATAATTCGATGATGATGATGATGGAGCTTATTTACCCTCGCCGCCGGCGAACCATGTTGGCAAGTTAACTCCTGTATCATCCAACGTTATATATGTATGCGTACCGGAAGTAGTCATACTATATTATGTGTGTGTGATTTATATTTATCTATCGTCGCTACCGGTTGCCCATATGAGAGAGGTCCCTTCTAGTGTCTCATTTGGTTCTTTTATGTGCACAGCACCGACACGAGACCTCGGTCTTAAAGTTTCATCCGAAAGACTATATGAGCCAGTTTAGTATTGTAACCCGGGGGATCGAACCTGCGACCCCTGGATTGCAAGTATATATACTATAATATCATGCACTGAGCTATGTATAGTACCGGAAGCAACTATAATATATTACATCATGCACTGTGTTACATACTGTGTATAGTACCGAAAACAACTATACTATATTACATCATGCACTGTGTTATATACCATGTACCGGAAGCAACTATAATATATTACATCATGCACTGTGTTATATACCATGTACCGGAAACAACTATAATATATTACATCATGCACTGTGTTATATACTATGAACCGGAAACAACTATAATATATTACATCATGCACTGTGTTATATACCATGTACCGGAAACAACTATAATATATTACATCATGCACTGTGTTATATACTATGAACCGGAAACAACTATAATATATTACAGCATGCAATGCGTTTTATACTATGTATAGTACCGGAAACAACTATAATATATTACAGCATGCACTGTGTTATATACTATGAACCGGAAGCAACTATAATATATTACATCATGCACTGTGTTATATACTATGAACCGGAAGCAACTATAATATATACTATCACCATCCAGATATTGATGATTGTGAACATGTCACGTGTGAACATGGCGGTTCCTGCCAGGACGCAGTGGAGTCATACACGTGTTTTTGTTCTACTGGTTATACGGATATGCACTGCGAAACAGGTCAATATGAATTATATCAGTATATGTGTAGTGTGTTAATTATGAATGGGTGTTAAAAGACAAATATAAATCAGGGGTGATCTCCCAGATAACGCTGACTGTAGTACGCAAATAAAGCGCACAAATTAAGTTTAAACTTTATTTATTTTACAACGATTGCGACTCGCCCGACGTGAGATCAGCCAGGCACTGACAGGAATCATGTGTGTTTACATATTTTCATTGACGCATGTGTGCGCTTAATACTGATTTATTAATTGACTATAAAAAGTTTAAACATTATTTATTTTACAACGATTGCGAAGCAAGTTTTAACAACTTATATTAGTCACTCTCATTGGCGCGGGTGAAAGCGTATACGTCGTCATTCGTGTGGGAGGAAACCGGAGTACCCGGAGAAAACCCACCTGTCCGATCTGGCGACCAGCGTACCATCTCTCATTCTACCAGGTCCGAGGATCGAACCCGGGTTGTATTGGCGGGAAGCGAGCGCGCTAACAACTGCGCTAATCGGACAATCCTTATTCACATCGCACGTTCTCCCGTCTACGGCCCGTTGGAAGAAGTAAGAATATAAAACAATTAGTTTATACATGTTCATGTCAACTTAACTCCTACATGAAGTAAGCCAGTAAACTTGTTTATTTTATTTAGTCTATAATATTTTAAAGATATACATTCGTATGCAACAAACAAATTAAAGTGGATTGAAAACAACAACAAATAATTCTTATATGAATTCCTTGTACATTTATAGACATATAGAAGAGCTGTTCATTATCAGATTATACACGTGCATTGTTACAACAGTTTGCATTGTTACCAACAGTTTGCATTGTTACCGACATTTTGCATTGTTACGAACAGTTTGCATTGTTACCGAATTTTGCAGTGTTACCGACAGTTTGGATTGTTACCGACAGTTTGAATTGTTACCGACAGTTTGCATTGTGTCCGACTGTTTGCATTGTTACCGACGTAACTTTATAATACTGGTGAACTGAGGATGCAAATAAACGGAAACACTAGTTAGATATGTGAACCAAAATCAAATCTTTACATCAACGTGTACATCAGCTTGACCTGTCATTCTTTCAACATATTAATAACCTTTAATCCAGTAGCACCGATTCATCCAACTTCAGGTAGCCTAACCAAAATGAAGCATAAACTTGAATGTATGCAGGTAGTGGTTTGTTTTTGGGTTTAAAGCGACATTACATCGCAAAAAGCAAATAAAATGCATTTCTGCACGTATAAATGCATTGCTACTACAAATTCTTCCGACTTTCGAACAATAACATTGAATCAATAAACAGTGTGTTTGTGGTCTACATACTTAAACATTGAAAGTAGGATTTCATATAACGATAAATCTGTACCATATCTCGTGTTATTCAGGATACACGCGTTGTATTACGCATGTATGTCCACTCTATTTACATTATTTTGTTATGTAAACAAACCGCATATACGACGTTTGTTTATTAGTTGCAATACTCAGTTTTTGAGGCAAATATTTGGAAATAAATTATACCATATAATAGGAAATTACATTCTGCAGAAATTTGCATTTTCATTGATGTAGTGTCGCTTTAATGTCGGACCGACAGTTTAGTCATATATCTCTAGCTGCTATTAGTTACCTAAGACCCCGGGATATCCTCTGAACACTATTACACGCACGGACGTGTACCCAGGTATAACCAACGACCTTTCTTGAGCCAACTGTATAGCTTCCTCACGAACAATAATTCGAGTAAATGTAGTGTTACACATGTATAATGGAATGGCGTAAATTGTAAGACACGACTTTTCTTGCGAATGCGCATTGCCGTATCTTCGAGTGCGCATGTCAGCTGCATATGATTAGTGAGGAAATTCATGCGACAATAGATACAAATAGGACATATACTCTCCTATATTTGGAGGAAATAAAAGTTATTATTATTATTGTTCATCGAAGTAAATGCAATAGCGATGTAAATATATTACTTTGCTAATAGTAGACAGTTGTATACCGGATACACTCGACCTGTGTATCCCCAGTATGCTTTTACTGCATACGTGTAACTAGTTGTTTATACCTTTAGTATAGTTGGCGATTTAAATCAGGACCTATTAAACAATAATGTTAATAACTTAAAACATATACTAGTAATAAACAATTTATTAAATGTAATTAATGAGCATACGAGGGTAACAAACACATCATCTACATTAATTGATCCTGTTATATTATCAGACTGTATTCAGTTTTATAATTCTGGAACAATAGAAGTCATTGACACAATTAGTGACCATAAATGCACATATGTTTATATCAAATCTCAAGGAAATTGCCGGACTTGTTCTAAAAGAAAAGTATGGTATTACAAAAGAGCAAATTTCGATAGACTGAATGAACTCATTTCTTCTGAAAATTGGGAATTTATTGACAATCTATCTAATGCCTGCGAAAAATTTACTGAAACTCTATTAACTTTAATGGCAGAATGTATTCCCTCTAAAGATATAATAATAAGACCTAATGATAAACCATGGTATGACTCGGAAATCAGACGGTTTTCTAGACTTAGAGACAAACAAAAATCGTTAGCGAAAAAATCAACTAATACCAACAACTGGTCTAAATATAAAAAATTAAGAAATCATGTTAACAATCTTAAGAAAGTTGCCAAACAACGTTTCTTTTTAAATATTGAAGAAAGTATATTCGAACAAAGTTCATCTAACCGAGGAAGTTATTGGAAATCGTTAAAAGGTTTACTAGGAAACTATAAGACATCTGACTCAATTCCTGTTTTAAAAACTACACTTGCAGATGGTTCTGAACAACTGCATTTTACATATGACGATAAGGCTAATTGTCTTAATGATTACATTACGTCAGTTTCTAATATAGATGATTCGTCTACTAATCTACCATTAATAAACATGAAAACAAATAAATCATTAAATGATATTATCATACAAGAATCTGACATAGAAGATATAATAGGTATTCTTGACGTTAATAAAGCCGTTGGTCCTGACCTCATTAGTCAAAGAATCTTAAAGAATGTTCAATTTTCTATCTCAAAACCTTTATGTTTATTATTTAATAAATCGCTGCGCGATGGGCTGTTCCCATCCAAATGGAAGCTTGCTTCAGTGTTACCCCTGTTTAAAAAAGGGAAAATAATATTGCCAGTAACTATCGTCCGATTTCTCTTCTGAGTTGTGTAGGTAAATTAATGGAACGGTGTGTGTATAAATATATTTATAATTTTCTAGTGCCCAACAACCTAATTTATAAACAACAATCTGGGTTCTTGACAGGTCACTCAACTGTATATCAATTAATTGATATTTATCATCAGATTGTACAGTCCTTTGATTCAAGGTTACATACATGTCTAATCTTCTGCGATATATCTAAAGCATTTGACCGAGTATGGCACAAAGGATTATTATTTAAATTAAAGCAATGTGGCATTGGTGGTCAGGTTTACAAATGGATCACTGATTATCTCTCGTCCAGGGAACAGCGGGTCATTATGGGCACATCGCTTTCACGGTCTAATACTATATATGCAGGGGTACCCCCAGGGAACAGTTCTCGTCCACTCTTATTTTTAATTTATGTTAATGACATAGCTGATCAACTACTAAGTATAACCCGATTATTTGCAGACGATACATCGTTAGCCTGTACAACTTCCAATATTGCAGATCTTGAAGGAATACTTAACCACGATCTCATTGTTTTAACAAAGTGGTCTAAACAGTGGCTTGTAACATTCAATCCCAACAAAACTGAAGTATTGTATATTGGAAACGGAAATGAACACCAACTGAACTTAATTTTTGATACCATTAGCTTGTCTACAAATGAAAGCCACAAACATCTGGGGGTAACTTTTAGCAATGATTACAAATGGCACAGTCATATTAATAATATTACTTTATCTGCGGCCAAACTTCTTGGTGTCATGCGAAAATTGAAATTTTCCATTAAACGCAAGTCTCTTAATCAAATTTATATATATTCCTAAGACCAATTCTTGAGTATGCGTCAACTGTTTGGATAATTGTACATTATACGATACAGAGAACCTTGAAAAAATACAGCATGAAGCAGCTAGACTAGTGACTGGTACTACTAGGTCAGTTAGCTTGAACAACCTCTACCACGAAATTGGTTGGCTATCTCTTTCCGACAGACGGGCATATCAAAAATTAATTTTGACTTACAAAATTAAGCATAATTTAGTACCCGATTACCTAAGTGCGCTATTTCCTAGAACGTTTAACCAAACGTCTCAATACAATCTGAGAAACAGTAATGATTTTGCAATATTGCCAAGGCGCACTTCGTTGTTTGTTAATTCCTTTGTTCCGTCCGCTATTGGTGCATGGAATGCATTACCACTTGCTGTCCGAGATCATCAAACACTTGCTTCGTTCAAACATGAACTCTTAAGTACAATGTGTGTTTCAACTACAGTTCCGTCATATTATGGATATGGTAAGAGGTACTTATCAGTTATGCATAAGCGTTTAAGGAACAATTGTAGTGACCTTAAACGCGACATATTTCTTAATCATGTTTCGGATCACGACCTTTGTAATCACTGTAATGAGCGTGAAGATGCAGCACATTACTTCTTTAATTGCATAAATTATACTGCGCAAAGTTCTCAATTATTCGTAGCAACCCGTCGCTTTCATCCCTTGAACTGCCAGTTCTTACTTCATGGTAATGTTGAACTCTCATATGAAGAAAATATTGCTGTCTTTCAAGCTGTTCAAGTGTTTATAAGAGATACTAAAGTTTTGATCGAATCAATTAACCTCCCTCTGTTGCTCCAGGAGCTAGGTGACACTACACACTACAAGTCTTTCACTCTCGTCTCCCTTCATTCATTTTCCAACACTTATCGAATCATATAATCACTCCTGTTTCTTCTATTATAGTCACTTCTTAGTCTCTGACTATTACATTGTAACTACATGTATTGCAATCGATGTTTACTATGTATTATATTGCCATGTACTCGTATAATATATCTACTCTGCCATATGTAAATTTTGTAAAATCAATGTACCAATTGGGAAGGGTCGAATCTAATGTTTTGAGAACTTGTGACCCGACCCACTTGCCATTATTTATGCTGTAGTTTGCTATGATGTATTATATTGTATATGCACTTTAATATTGGCAATAAAATATGTTTTATACTTTTAGACTTGAATGAGTGTGAACTGGTTAACGGCGGTTGTCAGGATATATGTACGAACACGGAAGGGTCATTTAACTGCACATGCGCAGAGGGCAGAAACCTTGATCCGGATGGGTTTTCTTGCACTGGAGGTAACTATTTATGCTTGCTTATGTTTGATTTAAACATAGTTATTCATTCATAATGTACTAACGTAACGCACAGAACTTGAAACTATATACATAATGAAAATGGATTTAATCGAAAGCTTATTGGGAGTATCTCCATTATTGTGATTGACCTTCCTCAAGCCAGTTGCACTTAAAATCCCACACTTTTAACAAAATATGATACTATATCTTATTATATGAACATTTTAAAATTGAGGCCCGTATATTAGCTTTGTGACAGTCAGGTAACTCTTTGTTGAGCTCATATGTACTATCGTTATTTCTGATTTGATAATATTTTATTGCTCTATATACATGTATATAACAATCACAATCGTTGTACAATTAGAAATTTAGCAAATGGGTTGGGCCACAAGTTCTAACAACATTAGTGATTGGCCCCCCATAAAATAAATTAAGAACAACAGAATGTAAGTGGCGTAGTTAATGCTGACAACATGTGCATAATGCATTTTACAAGATTTAATATAGTTAGTCTGTGAATTTTCAAAGAAATGTGCTAGTTTGCTCAATCCACTGTCCGGTTTCCCAAGAATTGCACCCCAGGACCAAGCCCAAACCCGACTGAAAAACGAGAACATATTGGAGCGTTACTAACTCAAATAGCGTAAGTATATATTAAATAAAAGTAATCAGTTAAAACGATGTGTTATTTCTATAGGTGAATCTGATAGCAGAACAGTATTCCAACGTCTGGAGATTCCTCGACAGCTACTGCCAGAAGCTTGCTTTACTATCAGCCTTGTTCGTTGTACCGATGGAGAAGACATAGATATATATCTCACATCAACGTCAGAATGGTACACCTTGATGTCTGACGCTGATACCATCTTTACACTAGGAATAGTCTTTGTTAAAGTTAACGACCTCTCGGTGCCTGTGTCTCTCCGTGGAATTGAGGTCACTAATCTAAATGAGGGATTTCAGTTGAATTACGGTGTGCAGTATGATTCGTCTCAGGGAATGGTCATTAACAATCACTTGACCTCCGTAGATTGTCAGCCATTTGAACTTGTTGAGGCTGATTTCTTTGACTTCATCAGTGTGGACTCATTTACGAAGTCATTTCTTCTTTCGTTGTTTCCGGCACTTCCTGACTGGTTAAGTTTCGAGAAGTCAAGTACAGAAATTCTGTCTGTACAAGATATCAAGAGTGACCTCGTGTACGGCCGGGATATGGACGATGACAACTGGTGTGCTGGCGCGCCTGTAATACATAGCCACCTGTACACCGTGTTCCGCTTTGGCACTGGATTCTCACTGAGTGTTATGGGAAGCCGTGTTGCCATTCCAAAACCGCTTAAGTCACGGAAGTTCTGCTTGATAGTTGACCTTTGCCACAGCAATGGCGGGACGGTGTTCCTGATGGTACCAGATGAGTCACGTGACCTCTTGCGTCAGCTTCCCATATTCCGCGTCCTAAAAGAAGAACAAAATCTGCACATTCATCCAAGAGGAATTGGTATATCTCTTGTTAACGGTATAAATGCGGATTACCATTCCTTGTCCGTTGACCTCTGGAATGGAGATATGATGTTTCAACCGTAAGCATTATTCATGCTCTTTATATAAATGAACAATTTTAGCCTAACTAGAAATGCACTAAAAAGAAATGCATTAATGAATGATTTATTGCAAGTCTTGATATTGACCAGTATAATATAACTAACGTAATTAGCCAGTCTGTTAGCCTGGACATGTAATTAGCCAGTCTGTTAGCCTGGACATGTGCACCACGAATGCACGAATTCTAGGACGAACACTCATTTTGCCACATAGCATGCTAAATATTATTTCGGGTTCAAATAATTGGTAATCATTATACATGGCATGGAAATAACACACAGAAAGCATATGGGATACTATTTATATCTAATGATTTTAAACTATTTAAAAATATGTTTTTATTTGGCATTTCAACAACAGTGTTCAACTGTTTCATTAGCTCAAGGTACTATCATATTTGTCATATTTAATTGCATAATCCTCGGACAGGGAAGTATGTGAGATGGTACGGTGGTCGCCAGATCGGACCGGTGGGTTTTCTCCGGGTACTCCGGTTTCCTCCCACATGAATGACCACATATACGCTTTCATCCGAGCCAACGAGAGTGATTAATATAAGTTGTTAAACTTGCTTCGCAATCGTTGTAAAATAAATAAAGTTTATAAAAAAATATTACATAATTTTATTATAATTTTCTAGGGTACTACCTCAAGTGGATTTCTGGATTGGAGGTGCACTCCTCAAATATGATGAGTATTTCACAGTTGCGGCAAATGCCGATATTTATTTAGGCGTTCCAAGTATTCAAACGGTACAACGTTCTTATTTACTGTTATATTGATTGTTAAAATATGTTCGTATGGAACAGACATCTGCAAGAACATTAATGACATTACAAAATATATACAATTCAACAGTCCAAGTGCACGAGTCTTCCGTTAACACTTTGCATACCGTATATTGGGTTTTACTCTACATGCTAGTTGTCACATGACAAACAATAAGCGGTCATAAGTATGTGCATCATATCGAACAGAAGAGAACATATAATTTATTAGTTGCCACATGACAAACAATAAATAAGCGGTCATATTTGCATCATATAGAACAGAACAGAACATATAGTTTATTAGTTGTCACATGACAAACAATAATTAAGCGGTAATATTTACATCATATAGAACAGAACAGAACAGAACATAACATATAGTTTATTAGTTGTCACATGACAAACAATAATTAAGCGGTAATATTTACATCATATAGAACAGAACATATAGTACGATTTTATTAACAGAGATAAATCGTGGAAAAGACTCAATGAAATTGGAGTTGCCGGTAATATGTGGCGAGCTGTTAAGTCTATCTACTCATCTGTATCGTCATGTATTAGGGTAAACTCTTTTAAGACTGATTGGTTTGATGTTAATTGTGGCTTAAGACAGGGATGCATTTTATTTAATTTGTACATTAATGATTTGAAATCATTAAATATCGGTGTTAATGTCGATAATCTATTGTACGCGGCTGACATTGTCCTACTAGCAGAAAACCAACTTGATTTGCAGAGATTATTGAATGCTTTACATGACTGGTGCAATATAAACGATATGTTTATAAACAGGGATAAAAGTAAAGTTGTCCATTTTCGTCCTGCTTCTATGCCAAGATCTGATGTTATTTTTAAATGTGGTGTTAATGTTCTGGAAACTATAGGTACATATACTTATTTAGGAATTGTTTTGAGTGAATACCTTGACTTCAATGTTACTGCAAAATGTGTTGCTCAAAGTGCAAGTCGTGCATTGGGACTGCTCATTGCTAAATGTAAGTTAGTTGGGGGTGTACCATATAATGTTTTCTCCAAATTGTATGACTCTGTTGTCTGGCCTGTGATTGCTTATGGCTCCCCGGTTTGGGGATATAAAGCGTTTTCATGCATTAATGCAATCCACAATCGTGCCATGCGTTTCTTTCTTGGTGTTGGGAAATATTCTCCCAATGCAGCTGTCTCCGGTGAAATGGGTTGGCAGCCGCCAGTTGTGCGACAATGGAAGCACATACCTGGGGTTTGGGCACGCTTAGCTAATACCGACAATTCCAGATTAAATAAGCGAGTTGCACTATGGGCGAATGCTAAATCTACAAGTTATAAAAACTGGTTTTATTATGTCAAGAGACAGTTTGCAGACATTACTTTGATGGATTACTGTAGCCTATCTATACCTATACATAAGCACAATTTAGTAGATAGTGTGGAAAATGCGGTAATGGAGAAATATGTTACTGACTGGTCCACCTCTATTAACAGTGTGATAGGTGTTTCTGGACGTGGTCGCAATAAGCTTAGAACCTACTGTACATTTAAATTTAAATTTCAAACAGAAGTATATTGTAAAATGATTTTACCCACACGTCACAGATCAGCATTATGTAAATTTAGATGTGGAGTTGCTCCATTACGTATAGAAACCGGAAGGTATGAGAATTTACCACTTGATGAACGTAAGTGCCCTTTCTGTAATGTATTAGAAGACGAAAGTCATGTATTATTAGAATGTTCACTGTATGATGATTTGAGAGCTGTTCTCTTAGAGAAAGCCTCATTATATGAAAATGACTTTCGGAACAAACCTGTATCCGACCAGCTTAGAATTATTTTTACTACTATACCTCTGATTAGAATTGTTGCCAAAACCTGTTTTTATATTCTTCAAAGACGATCCTTTTATTTATGTAAATAATGTATCCATTTGATTTATTGATTGTGTGTCTCTTATCCATTCCGAGAAACAGCTGCTAATTAGTTCAACCGCGATCTGATCGAGGTTGATAACTGATATTTTAAAACATTTCTTAATTGCGCATTAGTGCTTTTTTTCCATTTCAGTATTTCAAAATTTCTGGTTTTAGTAAGTATTTAATTTTCAATTAGCGACTGTTCCTCGGTTTTAATATGTAAATATAATAATATGTCGTTAGACTGTGATAGTTTGATTATCTGTGATTACATTAGTCTCTTATAATTCTTTTATAATGAATGGTGTTGTACTATGCCACGATAATTTGTTGTGTATATTTTATGTATTGTACAACGATGAGACTGAAATAAAGAATAAATCTATAGTTTATTAGTTGTCACATAACAAACAATAATTAAGCGGTCATATTTGCATCATATAGAATAGAACATATAGTTTATTAAATGTCACATGACAAACAATAAGCGGTCATATTTGCATCATATAGAACAGAACAGAACATAACATATAGTTTATTAGATGTCACATGACAAACAATAATTAAGCGGTCATATTTACATCATATAGAACAGAACAGAACAGATAGCTTATTAATTGTCACATGACAAACAATAAGCGGTCATATTTGCTTCATATAGAACAGAACAGAGCATATAGTTTATTAGTTGTCACATGACAAACAATAAGCGGTCATATGTACATCATATAGAACAGAAGAGAACATATAGTTTATTAGTTTAAACATTATTTATTTCAGTATTTTTCATATACATAATAGAATTAACATTTTTCAAATACATTAACACATTTCATTCTGAATACATTTAATGGCTTTTGCAAACAACATCGATCCAGATCAGCCGCAGCGTAACGCTGCGGGCTGATCAGGATATATGTTGTTTGCTACATAGCCAAGTATCTTAGCAAGATCATCTGAATAGCAAACAGTATATAGCCTGATCAGACGGCATGTTCCGTGGCAGCTGATCTGGCTTGTTCTTTGTAAATACTGTTTGAACGGTATCCAGAATGATATGGGTTAGCAGCAATATACTGAAATGGATTAGAACGAAAGACAACTTATATAGTTCTTTCTCATTATCATAATAATACATATAAACAAAAAAATCGCATGCAATAAAAAAATACTGGTAATCCAGGGATCGCAGGTTCGATCCCCCGTCCGACCCTAATAAAATTAACAGTCTTTCAGATGGGACGTTAAACCGAGGTCTCGTGTTGGTGCTTTACACCGTGCACGTAAAAGAACCATAGGAGATTCTGGAATGGGTCTCTGGCTGTATCATGCACTATCCTCCAAAAATCTAAAATAACTAATCTCTTCAGGAGGCATCGCTCATATGGGCAACCGGTAGCGACGATAAATAAACGTAAAAAAAAATATATAAAAAAATAAATTCGTATTTATGGAATATATTTCCATTTCTGATTTGTGCTCACAACCTATGACCTCGTTATTTTCTGCTTTAAATACTAGATGCTAACCTCAATGTTTCGGGAGGAATGGACGGGTCTGATTGCTATTCAGTTGACGGCGTCTCCTATTCTGCGGTTCAAACTACTTGGCAAGGAGTATTCGATTTCATTCCCACTGACGGCTGCATTTGATGCTGTTATTTCAGTTGGAGGTATGTATACATTTCCCTCAATCTATCAGTTCCATTCTATTTTACCTTCAGAGTTTTAAAATGCAAACATATGTAACTTTGACCACACAGGAAGTTACTACGATAGTAGCATGTGTGGGAGATACGTTGGAGGTATGTATACATTTCCCTCGATCTATCAGTGCTATTCTATTTTAGTTTTCAAATGTTTAAGCTAACAAATTTTAATGAATAAGTTAACGATATCGGACTACACTTATTGGTCGGTCTTTTTATGTATGGCGGAAAACATCCCCTGTGTAGCTTAGTTGGAATGTGTCGAATATATGCAAATAGAATTATAACAGCTGAATAGTTTTGTCACTTGAGACTAGATGGCATACTAAGACTGTGTGATATATTTCGGAATCTATCAGAACCCTACAATAGCTTTTATACTAGAGGACATCACGCACACCTACATTATATGAATATTATTATATGAAAACGAAATACGAAGGATTCCATCAAAGATATATCACATCTTTATTACAAAACACAAACTGAACAACTAAAAATATTCCAAAATGTTTAAAACTATGTATTTATATAGTTATTGGTTTTCATGTAAAAACACACTTATCCGAAGTGTGTGTTTTCTATGGCCTCTAGTATATGAACACAATATTGCGTTTTGGCGTGGCGGTTTTTGTGTGACATTATGAGTGGTACACAATGGGGCATTAAATGCTCTTCAACCATAATTAAGAAATAATAAGTATCAACCGTGGTATATCGCAGAATAACCCGAGTTTGAAGTTCTTATGCGTAGAAATATATCACGAAGGCCAAAGGCCTGAGTGATATATTTCTACGCATAAGAACGACAAACTCGGGTTATTCTGCGATATACCACGGTTGATACTTATTATTTCGATTCTAAAACGACTTACTTCTAATAATTTTAAAGGAGTATTTTCTTCAAACGCCGCTGCATTTGGCTTTCGAAATTTCCTCCCGCGTAAGGGGTGATGACGTTATTTTAATGGAAAATATCAATCTAGTGCATAAATGAACAAAAGTTGTAACTGATCAATAATTTTATTTATTTTGTCAAATAAAACTGTACATAATAGTAACTGAAACGTTACTTAACAGAAAAACAAGATGGACAAGAGATTATCTGATTCTAAAAATAGCTCACTTCCGTGAATTCCAACGGTATTTTTTACAAACATCACGTGACTTTCATTCATAAAACTTTACACGCATTGTATAAATGACGTAGCCAAAACACGGTGCGCGTGCAGCATAGTTCAAGGTATGTATATTGCAGAATAACCCGAGATTGATTTTACTCTACACGTATGTATGTTATTAGCTGGGTCGTGTTAGAATAGTATATACAACATCCTTGCTAGAATATTCCGAATCATATGGGGGGAACCAATTATTGTTCCAGAATTTCAACTACGTAAATAGATTGACCTGGCCATTTCTAGTTTCCAGTTCAAGCCTGTATTTCTATGCGCACACCAGTGAAAGCTTTGAACTAGTTCACTGAAAACAATTGGATATTTTTAATAGTTATAATACGAATACATAGCAGTAATTCTTATCACATAAATTCCCATTCGTCCAGAAAATAGGAAAGACTTTATGAAATGCGGAGATTTGAGAATATTTGATATAATTATTTTTATTTGAGGAACCTGTTGTAATTATATTCGAGTAAATTTGTTTGTTTCGACGGCTTGTTTTTTAACTAGATAATCGAACATAGAACCTGTGTTGATAATGTCACAATTAGCATACATATAAAATAATAATTTCAAGTTTCAAGTTTCAAATTTATTGGCATAATCAGCAACTATATTGCCTATATATATTGATAATAATGTGGCATTGTATCAAATGAACGGATAATGTTTCCTGATATTTGTAAAGTACATTTACTTGTACATATATACCGAAACATATTTAAAGACACTATGATATTTTCTCATCCACATGATGTAATTATTTTTATTTGCTATATTGTGTTGAACCTGTTGTAATTATATACGAGTAAATATGTTGTTATATTTCAACGGCTTGTTATTTGAACTAGATAAACGAACATAGAACCTTGGTTGATAAAGTTACAATTTGTATACATATAAAACATAATAAGGTTCATGTGACATTGTATCAAATGAAAGGTTTCTTGATATTTTTATAGTATATTTGTTTAGTCTATGTACATGTAAATGATCATACCGAAACATATTTAAAGACAATATGATATTTTCTCATCCACATAGGTTCCGACCGCCAATGGTGTGGTGATGTGTCAAACCCACCGGGTGTCTTCCTGTCCACAATGCTTGAACTCAACCCATTCAAGGGCGTTCCTATACTCGAGGATTGGGTTGTTTCAAATACACGTCTGTATGCATTTGTTACAAGTGATCCACGAGATCATCCATTAGACGGCATTAATGTAGACTTAGCTGAAGATATACTGCAGCTTGGTAGTTTTCTAAACAATGCCATCGCAATTGTTGATAATGCTATAAACAACATTGAAATAGAATTGTCAAATGCATCTAAAGCAATTGTCACAGAACTACAAGAGAGCGTAATTGCCGTAAAAGACGTCATAGGCGTAAATATAGCGGATATATTGTCGGGAGATTTTAAAGAACTTATGATATATCTTAGCGATATTCGACAGCATTTTCTTCAAATTAGAACTATCGTTTATACTTTCGCAGATGAAACTGAATTCATAGTGAATGAAGCTAAGGATAATTTCACAGATTTACTTCATACCCAAATCAACATTATTGATGAAAATATACACAGCGTGATCAACACAATAACAAAAAATGCCATAACCACTGTCGGAAACTACACTGGATTCGGTTTGAAATTCACTACCGATTTAAAATTATTTGGCCTGAAGTTCTTCGGTTTTGATATAGAAATTGTTTATTCGGAAGGAAATCTTTTTCAGTGCAGCCGATTTGATAAAATTCAGGAGCTTCTGAATGGAGAGAATGCGCTTCGATTCACGGGAAGAGCATCTAGAGAATATAAAATTGGTAAATTTCTAAAATATGTTGGAATAAGTGGAGCTATTGATATTGATTCAAATGATCTTGCAGTACTACAGTTGGAAGCTTTCATCAGTTTTATTGGTATGGGGGCAACATGTGACGTGTTCATCAGTAGCTCTGGAATATACACATATCTAGAAGTCAATATCTGGGATATATTCCTTGTGCAACTATATGTTTCAGCTGAGGTTGTTGATGAGTGGTACCAACTGAAATATACTGTCCATGGTCGTTTCGTCCCAAAGGCCAGGAAAAGGCGATATGATCAAACGTCCACTTCTTTAATTCATGATAGTTATTTGGATGCGTTTAAATTTGCTAGGAAAAGACGACAGGTACAAACAGTTAGTTCCTCATTTCAAGACAGTTATCTAAATGCGCTAAAAAGAGTGATAAGACTTATATCTGATGACGCCCAAAAACGATTAACTCAGGTTCAAAACACACTTACTGCTGCACAAAATGGTTTGACTAAGGCTCAAAACTGGATTGATGAAAAACAAGCTGAAGTTAGAAAGGCAAATGTCGCATTTGATAATGCTGTGCAAGTGCTTGATGATGTTAAAGAGAAGCTAGAGACAGCAAAGGGGCCGCTAAAAGCAGCCATAAGGAAAATCGATGAATCACAAAGGAAAGTTGATAATCTATGTAGAATTCGATCGTGTTCCAAAGTGTGCATACCTGGACTAAAATGTAAAATTTGTCGGACAGGTGGTTGGGTTAAATTTCCGTATCCATGTTGTCGGTTTACAAAATGTATGATCAGCTTCCCCAATCCTTTGTGCGTCCTTGCTAACATAGCCTGCAGGATATTAAGAGCTCTTGCGTATGGAATTCTAGAACTAGCAAAGATATTTGTAAGAGCAGCAATGCTGGCTTTTGATATAGCGCAAGCAGTAGTAGCCGTTGCTCAATTTATTGTCGATAAATCACGCGTTGTTTTATTGATTGCTGAAGGTTTCCTAGAATTAGCCGAAATCGGACTGGAGTTTGCCAACGTAATACTAGAAGCAGCTAAAGTCGCATTGGAAGCGGTTAAGTTTATTATAGGTGTTGCGGTTCAAGTTCTTGAATTTGTAATTGAATACGGTCTCAAAAGTATAATAGACGTACGGAATTGTGGATTCAATATTGAATTATCTACCACCGACTTGGCCATGTTTGAGGTATATTGTGACGTCAATGCATTTAGACTCGGGTGGACACCAATTAAGCTTAAAATCAACTTCAAGAACATATTACAAAGTTTGTGGCAGGCAGCACGGGCCACAATAGGTGCACTTATGGACATTGTAGGGAGTATATTCAGTGGGAGAAAACGAAGGGATATAACATTTGAGGCTTCATCTAGAATGCATGTGTTACTGCGAAAGATTAGGGAATCAAATGGTCTGAATAATTCAGACACATACTGGAACGAAACGATTGATATTGTAAACAATATCACAGGATTGCGAGACACTGATACCGATTCAGATAACAGAATTCAATTGTACCGCGAAAAATGTAACACTATTACAGTCATACAGGATTTTATGCAGGTTGCCTTTGAATCACTACAGGACATAGCTAACGAGTCTAAAGCTTACTTGTACGAGATTGATGACGTGAAAAGCCAATTACAATCATATGGTAATAGCTCTACTGAAAATATTACTGTAGAAAGTGCAGGTATAAGTAGGGAATATGCTGCAAAAGATTACAACATGACTGATGACGATCTTGATAAGGCAATAAATGACACGAAGGCTGCAGCTATTGATGATCCTTTGCTTATCGAAATCCAAGCTGCAACGAATGTATCAATGGAAAGTGTCGATGCTGAAGCTAGATCAGTTGAATCGGTAGATTATGTAAGTTATTGGTTCGTTTCTTTGAAAAACATGACAAGAGACTTTTTCAATGAAACAGAGTGTGAAGATTTTAAGGATTGTGTGTTCTATTCGATTTCAAGTTTATACAGTCTTTACGAATCAGAAGTGCTTCCAAATATAACGGCTATTCAAGACTCTATACTTGACCTTGAGAATATATTGATTGAAGCTTTTCAGAATGAATCATCGTCAATTTTAGACACATCAATCGCAATGGAATATGTTCTCACACAAATCAACCGCCTTGTAGATATGAATTTGTTTTGTTCCGAACCTCCACAGTTTTTGAAACAGTTGCAGAACCAGACTGTTCTGACCGGAAGTGATGTTATATTTTATTGTCATGTGAGTGCTGATCCGGAACCGAGTTTCTTTTGGGTTAGAAACGACGATGTGATTTCAGGAGAACATTCAAACATGCTTGTTATAGCAAATGTTTCGGAGGCTGACACAGTTGATAAATACAACTGTATCGCTGGAAATGTGGTAGCGAATGTAACGTCAACAGATGCGTATATTACTGTTGTCTCAGAGGGTAAGTCATAGAGGATATTTATGTTTATTAGTATAAGATAGGATTTTATTCCATCCAGTGATACCATCGAAATATGTATTTCCACGAGTGGCATTAATATTCTTTTTCTTTTATGATTTCCAATGCTTTTGGCTGATATAATATTAATTTTGTTTTCAAATTTGATTCAATTTAACTGCCCTGTCGGAGCCTCATTGTACTACAATACACAACCGCACAGCCACTTCTGTTAGTGTGAAAGTCCGTAATAAGAAATCAGTACGGTATAATGTTCAAGTTAGTTTCTGTTTGCTGTCAGAATTAAAAACTACAGACAAACAAATTCATTAGAATATATTACTTTACTGTTCGTGATTATCAGAAAATAGCTAAAATATAAAAGTACATCCAACCGCGGAGGAATACAGTAACAGATAAAATGCCATCTTTCACTGTTTCAAGTCTACCATTCATTAGAAAGCATACATGAACTATTTATATACTACCGATACAGTGCAGACTCGGTTATTAATCAAGATGGTGCCGTCATACTGTATTAAGCAAACTGCAACCACAGAAATCTAAAATCAGATATTTTACAGAATGTCTATGGAATTCATATTTATTGATATTTATAATTATATTGCATGTGACTCGTTACATTATTCAACATAATATGATTGTAGTGACCAAATAGTGATGAATTTGTATGGTAACTTTAATTAAACAGATGTATTCTTAAGTTTAACTGCAATACAAATGTCAAATTATAACGTTCATAGAATCATACATTCATATGCCGGTATATAAATAATGGCTCGTGTGTGTACAGTCAAACATGTGACAGTGGTCACGCTACCTCTATTAAGCAACCACACTACGTCTGTGTTAAGCGGAAACTTGCTGTGCTTCCCTTGAATGGCTGCTTAACACATTTTTCACTGTATAATGTTCTCGACTTCCTGTTTAACAGATGACGAATGGGAAAATTAACAACCAATGCAAAGAATCATATGCATAAATAATGTATATGTACATGTTTCTGTATTTTCTGTGTAGATGATGACGAATGTGAAACAGATAATGGTAACTGCACACATGTATGTAACAATACCATCGGGTCATATGTTTGTACGTGCTACAACGGATATGGAATTGAGGAGGATGGGGTTTCTTGTTCCGGTATTTACATAATTGACATACTTACATATTCAAGTTTCTTCATTAACCCACGACGTAGAAAAGATGGTTAATAGAGGGCTACGTCTGTCTGTCTGTCTGTCTGTCTGTCTGTCTGTCTGTCCAAGCTAAGATAGGGTTGTCTGTGGTAGGATATGCCTGTTTAACCATACGGAAATACAGCTAAGCGTGCAAAATGATGTCATTCTTGGGCTACTTTCAGGCTATCTATATTTAGGATGTTTAGAAGAACGAAACAATTGCATATTTGCTATGACATCCACTATTGCACAATAAATTTACAACAGTCTATACGATATACTGTCATACTGTAAAACATGTATCATAAGAACGGAATCGAAAACAGGTATATCTTTAAAGATTGCAAATACATTCGATTGGAGTCATGCTAGCGCAGTGGTAGTGCGTCCGCTTCAGATGGGAACAGCCCGCGTTCGCGTCCAGCTAGAGCCGTTACGATTGTGCCCTAAGGCAGGGCATTTAAATTCCATATCCCTCTTCTCTTTCCCTAGTGGCGATGAGGGCTCGATAGTTGTAAGAACTTGTTTATGCAATCGACCTAAATGAAAAGAAACTATTTGATATCAACTAAAAAATTAATATAATATTATGCAATTCATCGTTATGCACAGTCTATAATTATTATTGTAAATACAGTCAAGTCTGCCTAAGCAGCCAGCCAAGGGAATCCCACAAAGTGGCTGCTTAGCACAGGTAGCTGCTTAGCACAGGTAGCTGCTTAATAGAGGGCACATTCATAACAACGTAACATATTGGGAATATGGAAACCTGCTCCTTAATGCAGGTTGTCTGCTTAATAGAAGTGCCCAATGACACAGGTTTAACTCTAATTAATATGACATTTCTAGACGTTAATGAATGTGAAGAGGACAATGGTGGCTGCCATCAGCAGTGTCATAACTACATTGGTATATTCAACTGCAGCTGTCAATCTGGCTTCACCCTACACGCTGACCTGCACAACTGCACAGGTAGGTTTATATAGGTCATTCTCAATGTAATGCACATGCGCAGTCATATTTCCGGACATTGTCATGATTGCACCGCAGGTGGACCTGAGTCTCTCGATAAGACAATCACATATAGTAGGTATGATTAGGTCCCCAACGTGTTAGCAACTCGTCCAAATGTTACAAAATGTTGTATTTTTATCTAGTTCTAGCTTAATTGTGATAACACTAGGGTTCTAAAGTGATTGTTTGATGACCCGGTTGTATCATGACGTCACCGAGGTAATACGTCGAATTGTTTCAGTTATAGCTCTGGTTTGGCGAGACCTGTGGCCGAGCAGTTATGATCGCTTCAAATCACGGATGCATGCTTGACTCGTTTTGTGTTCTTTTTTAATTAATTTAGTTGTTCCAATTGTAATTCCAAACCCAATAACAAATACAAATTTTTGAACATTCGGAAATGAATCTCTTTAAGAAGGCAGACTTATCACATATCGCCCGCCGTGTAATGGATGTCCGCCGTTTAACCGAAAGATGGGTGCCGAATGAGAACCATTAGTCAGTTACTGCCCCTGAATACTCCTACTAGTATATTGGTCCTCTTAATTGGTTTCCTCTGTTTTTATCGTCGTTTCCTTAGCACCACATATTTTCCATTCTCATCCGTATTCTCGTTTTATAATTATGAAATTATGAAATCTCGACAGATATCCTTTAGCATGTCCAATGGATACGTTACTGTAAAAATGGGTTCAATTAATTAACACAATTTTGATAAAATTACACTTATCCTAACGCAACATCTGTTTAGACGACAACAGTAAAAACAAAGAATTCCAACTAAAAGGACCAATATACATTTAGGGATAAATCTGACTTTATCCATCAAGGGAGGTAATAGAAAAACCAGTAATGTCTCTCATTATTTTAAGTGAGGAGATCTATATATCTAGCTGACGGAATGTCGGTGGTTCTACCCGTGTCCGAGTATGCACTACTGCTCAGATGGACATCCGGGACCTTCTTCCACCAAATACAGTTGTTGGGTCGCCATATAACTTAAGCTTTGGTGCATTATTATACTGAAAAGACATAGTTTGCTCTTTCATTTGGGAAAATAGTTTCCCAACCAAATGTCCTGTACTAGTCTGAAGATTATATACTCTTTCTACACGTTGAAACATGGCAACTAGATAGTATACGTGGATATACGAGACCAGGAGTTTGTTGAACTATTTACAGAACAGAACATGTTTTATTGCAAAATCGTCAATCACTTTATATTTGGCAATGCAATGTACATACATATTATACACAATATTACATTAATAATATTAATATGGTAGATGTATTAACATTATTTTAGCTCACTGGAGTTAGCTCATGTGAGCTCATGTAAGGTATTGCTACCACAACGTGTTTGTCCGCCGTCCCTGAACATATCTTTCAATCGTCTTGAGTAATCATTGGGTCTATAGCCACCATTTATGGTCATGATACTTAGGTGGGGGATTACATAATTGTTAAAATCACGCCATTACGTACTCCAAGATGACCGCTGTCTAAAATCCAACATCGCAGTCAATATGTCAACATTTTATGAGTGATTTCAAACGTTTTCTTCTCACGAACTCAAGAAACTATACTTGTTTGATCCTTGGGTGAAGCCATTTCAAAGATGTTAAAATAAAGTTTTCCTGAAATCCAAGGCCACCATCTAAAAATAGCACAAATTCCTTTAAAAATAAACTTCTTATGAACCACCAGCCGGATTATGACGATTCTTGGTAGAACTGATCGACGTACAATACTCTTTCAAAGTTGTTCAAATGATGACCCTGGGATCAATATTGGGCTTGGCACGGGAGGTCAAATTGAGGTCATATTTTATGTTTGAGCAAATATTGTGGTGTCATTTATCAAATATAAGGTATCGACGAGGCGATCGCTCTGAATGTTGTTGGATTATCACAATCAAATGATTTTGTCTCATCCAAGATGATTGCCGAAAGGTCAAAATATGGTTCTTTTAATATTGATATCAAAATACCTCTTTATCCAAACCACTTAGCCAACGTTGCCAAATTTCAAAATTATAGTCCATGGGTGTAGCCTTTTCAGATTTGTTAAAATGGAGGTTGTCGCGAATACCATCTCACGAACCACCGCTTGGATATTGACAATACTTCGTAGGAATGATCAATGCACAATGCTCTTTCAAAGTTGTAAAAAATATGGCTCTCTTGTTATATTTATGCTGGTATATCTAATTTAAAAGTGGTCACGTGTCGGTGCTTTACACCATGCACGTAAAAGAACCAGAGGAGGCTCTGGAATTGATCTCTGTCTGTATCAGTGCATAATACTCCAAAAATCTAGAATGACTAATCTCTTCAGGAGACGCCGCTCATATTGGCAACCGGTAGCGACGATAAAAAAACGTAAAACACACTAATTTAAAAGCAAGTTTCAGTTAATGTGCAAATATAGCACGAAAGCACTTAGTGATAACAATAGGTGGTAAAAAGGACAATTATTTATGTTCCATTTCTGTGCCAGATATAAATGAATGCATACAAGACAATGGTGGATGCAAACAACATTGCAACAATGCAGACGGAACATTCAAGTGTAGCTGCGACAAGGGCAACATGCTCCAAGAGGATACCATCTCGTGCGTTGATGTTAATGAATGTAACACAGACAATGGTGGATGCGAACATACATGCACAAACGGAAACGGTTCATTCCAGTGTAGTTGCCAAGATGGATACACGCTCCAAGATGATGAAGTATCTTGTGTCGATATTAATGAATGTAGCACTGACAATGCAGGATGCGAACATACATGCACAAACGGAAACGGTTCATTCCAGTGTAGTTGCCAAGATGGATACACGCTCCAAGATGATGAAGTATCTTGTGTGGATATTAATGAATGTAGCACTGACAATGGTGGATGCGATCATACATGCACAAACGGAAACGGTTCATTCCACTGTAGCTGCAAAGATGGATACACGCTCCAAGATGATGAAGTATCTTGTGTGGATATTAATGAATGTAGCACTGACAATGCAGGATGCGATCATACATGTACAAATGGAAATGGCTCATTCCAGTGTAGCTGTAGAGATGGATACACGCTCCAAGATGATGAAATATCTTGTGTCGATATTAATGAATGTGACACTGACAATGCAGGATGCGATCATACATGCACAAATGGAAACGGTTCATTCCAGTGTAGCTGCAAAGATGGATACACGCTCCAAGATGATGAAGTATCTTGTGTGGATATTAATGAATGTAGCACTGACAATGGTGGATGCGATCATACATGCACAAACGGAAACGGTTCATTCCACTGTAGCTGCAAAGATGGATACACGCTCCAAGATGATGAAGTATCTTGTGTCGATATTAATGAATGTGACACTGACAATGCAGGATGCGATCATACATGCACAAATGGAAACGGTTCATTCCAGTGTAGCTGCAAAGATGGATACACGCTCCAAGATGATGGAGTATCTTGTGTCGATATTAATGAATGTAGCACTGACAATGGTGGATGCAAACACACATGCACAAACGGAAACGGTTCATTCCAGTGCAGTTGCAAAGATGGATACACCCTCCAAGATGATGGAGTATCTTGTAGCGATATCAATGAATGTAACACTGACAATGGTCGATGCAAACACACTTGCACAAACGGAAACGGTTCATTCCAATGTAGCTGTAGAGTCGGATACAAGCTCCAAGATGATGAAGTATCTTGTGTCGATATTAATGAATGTAGCACTGACAATGCAGGATGCGAACATACATGCACAAACGGAAACGGTTCATTCCAGTGTAGCTGTAGAGATGGATACACGCTCCAATATGATGGAGTATCTTGTGTGGATATTAATGAATGTAGCACTGACAATGCAGGATGCGAACATACATGCACAAACGGAAACGGTTCATTCCAGTGTAGTTGCCAAGATGGATACACGCTCCAAGATGATGAAGTATCTTGTGTGGATATTAATGAATGTAGCACTGACAATGGTGGATGCGATCATACATGCACAAACGGAAACGGTTCATTCCACTGTAGCTGCAAAGATGGATACACGCTCCAAGATGATGAAGTATCTTGTGTGGATATTAATGAATGTAGCACTGACAATGCAGGATGCGATCATACATGTACAAATGGAAATGGCTCATTCCAGTGTAGCTGTAGAGATGGATACACGCTCCAAGATGATGAAATATCTTGTGTCGATATTAATGAATGTGACACTGACAATGCAGGATGCGATCATACATGCACAAATGGAAACGGTTCATTCCAGTGTAGCTGCAAAGATGGATACACGCTCCAAGATGATGAAGTATCTTGTGTGGATATTAATGAATGTAGCACTGACAATGGTGGATGCGATCATACATGCACAAACGGAAACGGTTCATTCCACTGTAGCTGCAAAGATGGATACACGCTCCAAGATGATGAAGTATCTTGTGTGGATATTAATGAATGTAGCACTGACAATGCAGGATGCGATCATACATGTACAAACGGAAATGGCTCATTCCAGTGTAGCTGTAGAGATGGATACACGCTCCAAGATGATGAAGTATCTTGTGTCGATATTAATGAATGTGACACTGACAATGCAGGATGCGATCATACATGCACAAATGGAAACGGTTCATTCCAGTGTAGCTGCAAAGATGGATACACGCTCCAAGATGATGGAGTATCTTGTGTCGATATTAATGAATGTAGCACTGACAATGGTGGATGCAAACACACATGCACAAACGGAAACGGTTCATTCCAGTGCAGTTGCAAAGATGGATACACGCTCCAAGATGATGGAGTATCTTGTAGCGATATTAATGAATGTAACACTGACAATGGCAGATGCGATCATACATGCACAAACGGAAACGGTTCATTCCACTGTAGCTGCATAGCTGGATACACGCTCCAAGATGATGGAGTATCTTGTGTCGATATTAATGAATGTAGCACTGACAATGGTGGATGCAAACACACATGCACAAACGGAAACGGTTCATTCCAGTGTACCTGCAAAGATGGATACATGCTCCAAGATGATGAAGTATCTTGTGTCGATATTAATGAATGTAACACTGCCAATGGCAGATGCGATCATACATGCACAAACGGAAACGGTTCATTCCACTGTAGCTGCATAGCTGGATACACGCTCCAAGATGATGGAATATCTTGTGTCGATATTAATGAATGTAACACTGACAATGGTGGATGCAAACACACATGCACCAACGGAAATGGTTCATTCCAGTGTAGTTGCCAAGATGGATACACGCTCCAAGATGATGAAGTATCTTGTGTCGATATTAATGAATGTAGCACTGACAATGCAGGATGCGAACATACATGCACAAACGGAAACGGTTCATTCCAGTGTAGTTGCCAAGATGGATACACGCTCCAAGATGATGAAGTATCTTGTGTGGATATTAATGAATGTAGCACTGACAATGGTGGATGCGATCATACATGCACAAACGGAAACGGTTCATTCCACTGTAGCTGCAAAGATGGATACACGCTCCAAGATGATGAAGTATCTTGTGTGGATATTAATGAATGTAGCACTGACAATGCAGGATGCGATCATACATGTACAAATGGAAATGGCTCATTCCAGTGTAGCTGTAGAGATGGATACACGCTCCAAGATGATGAAATATCTTGTGTCGATATTAATGAATGTGACACTGACAATGCAGGATGCGATCATACATGCACAAATGGAAACGGTTCATTCCAGTGTAGCTGCAAAGATGGATACACGCTCCAAGATGATGAAGTATCTTGTGTGGATATTAATGAATGTAGCACTGACAATGGTGGATGCGATCATACATGCACAAACGGAAACGGTTCATTACACTGTAGCTGCAAAGATGGATACACGCTCCAAGATGATGAAGTATCTTGTGTCGATATTAATGAATGTGACACTGACAATGCAGGATGCGATCATACATGCACAAATGGAAACGGTTCATTCCAGTGTAGCTGCAAAGATGGATACACGCTCCAAGATGATGGAGTATCTTGTGTCGATATTAATGAATGTAGCACTGACAATGGTGGATGCAAACACACATGCACAAACGGAAACGGTTCATTCCAGTGCAGTTGCAAAGATGGATACACCCTCCAAGATGATGGAGTATCTTGTAGCGATATCAATGAATGTAACACTGACAATGGTCGATGCAAACACACTTGCACAAACGGAAACGGTTCATTCCAATGTAGCTGTAGAGTCGGATACAAGCTCCAAGATGATGAAGTATCTTGTGTCGATATTAATGAATGTAGCACTGACAATGCAGGATGCGAACATACATGCACAAACGGAAACGGTTCATTCCAGTGTAGCTGTAGAGATGGATACACGCTCCAATATGATGGAGTATCTTGTGTGGATATTAATGAATGTAGCACTGACAATGCAGGATGCGAACATACATGCACAAACGGAAACGGTTCATTCCAGTGTAGTTGCCAAGATGGATACACGCTCCAAGATGATGAAGTATCTTGTGTGGATATTAATGAATGTAGCACTGACAATGGTGGATGCGATCATACATGCACAAACGGAAACGGTTCATTCCACTGTAGCTGCAAAGATGGATACACGCTCCAAGATGATGAAGTATCTTGTGTGGATATTAATGAATGTAGCACTGACAATGCAGGATGCGATCATACATGTACAAATGGAAATGGCTCATTCCAGTGTAGCTGTAGAGATGGATACACGCTCCAAGATGATGAAATATCTTGTGTCGATATTAATGAATGTGACACTGACAATGCAGGATGCGATCATACATGCACAAATGGAAACGGTTCATTCCAGTGTAGCTGCAAAGATGGATACACGCTCCAAGATGATGAAGTATCTTGTGTGGATATTAATGAATGTAGCACTGACAATGGTGGATGCGATCATACATGCACAAACGGAAACGGTTCATTCCACTGTAGCTGCAAAGATGGATACACGCTCCAAGATGATGAAGTATCTTGTGTGGATATTAATGAATGTAGCACTGACAATGCAGGATGCGATCATACATGTACAAACGGAAATGGCTCATTCCAGTGTAGCTGTAGAGATGGATACACGCTCCAAGATGATGAAGTATCTTGTGTCGATATTAATGAATGTGACACTGACAATGCAGGATGCGATCATACATGCACAAATGGAAACGGTTCATTCCAGTGTAGCTGCAAAGATGGATACACGCTCCAAGATGATGGAGTATCTTGTGTCGATATTAATGAATGTAGCACTGACAATGGTGGATGCAAACACACATGCACAAACGGAAACGGTTCATTCCAGTGCAGTTGCAACGATGGATACACGCTCCAAGATGATGGAGTATCTTGTAGCGATATTAATGAATGTAACACTGACAATGGCAGATGCGATCATACATGCACAAACGGAAACGGTTCATTCCACTGTAGCTGCATAGCTGGATACACGCTCCAAGATGATGGAATATCTTGTGTCGATATTAATGAATGTAACACTGACAATGGTGGATGCAAACACACATGCACCAACGGAAATGGTTCATTCCAGTGTACCTGCAAAGATGGATACATGCTCCAAGATGATGAAGCATCTTGTGTCGATATTAATGAATGTAACACTGACAATGGCAGATGCGATCATACATGCACAAACGGAAACGGTTCATTCCACTGTAGCTGCATAGCTGGATACACGCTCCAAGATGATGGAATATCTTGTGTCGATATTAATGAATGTAACACTGACAATGGTGGATGCAAACACACATGCACCAACGGAAATGGTTCATTCCAGTGTAGCTGCAAAGATGGATACACGCTCCAAGATGATGGAGTATCTTGTGTCGATATTAATGATTGCAACACTGACAATGGTGGATGCAAACACACATGCACAAACGGAAACGGTTCATTCCAGTGCAGCTGCAAATGTGGATACACGCTCCAAGATGATGGAGTATCTTGTAGCGATATTAATGAATGTAACACTGACAATGCAGGATGCGATCATACATGCACAAACGGAAATGGCTCCTTCCAGTGTAGCTGTAGAGATGGATACACGCTCCAAGATGATGGAGTATCTTGTGTGGATATTAATGAATGTAACACTGACAATGGCAGATGCGATCATACATGCACAAACGGAAACGGTTCATTCCATTGTAGCTGCATAGCTGGATACACGCTCCAAGATGATGGAATATCTTGTGTCGATATTAATGAATGTAACACTGACAATGGTGGATGCAAACACACATGCACCAACGGAAATGGTTCATTCCAGTGTAGCTGCAAAGATGGATACACGCTCCAAGATGATGGAGTATCGTGTGTCGATATTAATGAATGCAACACTGACAATGGTGGATGCGATCATACATGCACAAACGGAAATGGTTCATTCCAGTGTAGCTGCAAAGATGGATACACGCTCCAAGATGATGGAGTATCTTGTGTCGATATTAATGAATGTAGCACTGACAATGGTGGATGCAAACACACATGCAAAAACGGAAACGGTTCATTCCAGTGCAGCTGTAGAGTCGGTTACAAGCTCGAAGATGATGAAGTATCATGTGGTGATATTAATGAATGTGACGCCAGAAACGGAGACTGTGATCACATATGTATGAATGAAGAAGGATCCTTCCGGTGTAGATGTAACATTGGATACACCCTCCAAGATGACCGTATGAAGTGTGTTGATGACAATGAATGTAACACGGACAATGGAGGTTGCGGCCATACATGCACCAATCAGGATGGGTCATATAAGTGTAGTTGTAACGATGGATACCGTCTAGACACTGATAGCGTTTCGTGCACTGATATTGACGAATGCGTATCCGATGGTGCTGGATGTGAGCACACTTGTTTGAATTTTATTGGAAAATTCTCCTGCATCTGTAATGCTGGACATGTGCTGGATGTGGACAATGTGTCTTGCTCAGGTATGTTGCGCTTGTCATGATTTTATGGTGTTCAGTATATAATCTAACATTTTATTTTGAGTCGGAAGGAATACACTTTGCATAACTGAATCTCTGAAATGTTGAACATATCATATTTAAAGTATTCTCTAAATATGAATATATTAATAAATATTCGAAAATAAAATATAGGTATATTAAAAATTTCCTTTTCAAAATAATCTCTTTCACCAGCATTATTTTGTTTTCACAGTACAGCATATTATTTACCGATACGATACAATCCTGTTTCTTCTTATATATACACCTATGCTTTCCTTTCTATTTCGTCGTAGAATTGAAACAACACAAGGTTTCATCCTCTGTAAAACTAGATGTCCCGCTACCCAACCTGGCGTACTATGCTGCATACAAGAAAATAGTGGATGATGTCAGACAAATGGTACTCTATTCTTTGCCCAATAGTGTCTAGAACCCATTCATTAACCTGTGAATAATTGTACTGTGCGTTTGTCCATCTTACTTTGTAACTAATATTCTATATAAGGCAAACATATGGGTTTGAAGTTTATATATGCAAACATATGGGTTTGAAGTTTCTATATGCAAACATATGGGTTTGAAGTTTCTATATGCAAACATATGGGGTTGAAGTTTCTATATGCAAACATATGCGGTTGAAGTGTCTATATGCAAACATATGTGGTTAAAGTTTCTATATGCAAACATATGGGATTGAAGTTTCTATATGCAAACATATGGGATTGAAGTTTCTATATGCAAACATATGGGGTTGAAATTTCTATATGCAAACATATGCGGTTGAAGTGTCTATATGCAAACATATGGGTTTGAAGTTTCTATATGCAAACATATGGGGTTGAAGTTTCTATATGCAAACATATGGGATTGAAGTTTCTATATGCAAACATATGGGGTTGAAGTTTCTATATGCAAACATATGGGGTTGAAGTTTCTATATGCAAACATATGTGATTGAAGTTTCTATATGCAAACATATGTGGTTGAAGTTTCTATATGCAAACATATGGGATTGTAGTTTCTATATGCAAACATATGTGGTTGAAGTTTCTATATGCAAACATATGGGATTGAAGTTTCTATATGCAAACATATGGGGTTGAAGTTTCTATATGCAAACATATGGGATTGAAGTTTCTATATGCAAACATATGGGATTGAAGTTTCTATATGCAAACATATGGGATTGAAGTTTCTATATGCAAACATATGGGATTGAAGTTTCTATATGCAAACATATGGGATTGAAGTTTCTATATGCAAACATATTGGCTTGAAGTTTCTATATGCAAAGACATGTGCAATTGATCTTTTGTTTTTTTTATAATTACAGAAATATTATAATAATTATACGAAACTAGATACTCTCTTATACGTATAACGTGTGGACTGGGTATATGCTATGATATAATGGATACTTATATATATATTCTGCATACTTAGATTAAATTAAATTATTGAAATTTGTTTTATTTTAAACTTTATATTTATTTAACAATATATAGTACAAGTTAAATTGTACACAACTGTGTACCATAATAAATAGAAATGTATTAGAAAACAAACCATTAACATAATGATAGAGATTGATAGATTTCTCTAGCTATAGAGGGTGGTCTAATTAATTCTGATTATGATTGTATTTAGCGTATGCAATTGATCTTTGATCTGTTTTATAATAATTTTATTACAGAAATATTATAATAATTATACGAAACTAGATACTCTCTTATAAGTATAACGTGTGTACTGGGTATATGTTATGATATAATGGATAATTATATAATTATATTTTCTGCATGCTTAGATGGGGCTATAATAGTATTGATTTTTTTAAAACTTTATATTTATTTTACAACGATTGCGAAGCAAGTTTTTTTTAACAACTTATATTAATCACTCTCGTTGGCGCGGATGAACGCGTAAATGTTATTGTTATTGAAATAAATAATATATGGAACATGTTAAATTATACACAACTATGTACCATAATAAATAGAAATTTATTAGAAAACAAACCATTAACATAATGATAGATAGAGATAGCTTTCTTTAGTTATAGAGGGTGGCCTAATTAATTCTGATTACGATTGTATTTAGCGTGTTGATTGTATTTGGTATGGAACTCTGGAAAGTAGCTACTATTATTTACTGGAATTGTATTGTATGGCTATGGTATTGTGTGTCCATATAGTTTTCCTGGTAAATTCTGTAATTTAATTTTTCAGTTGGAGAGGCATATCATGAAATACACAGACGCACAGATAACTGTGTTTGTGAATCGGATCAGGTAAAATTATATGCGTGTAACACAGTAATGAATGATAAATTAGAAAGGGCTGTTGCTAATGTTTTCAAAACGCGTAGCCCAATCCTATTGCACTTTGAAAAATAGCATGTACATTCTACACCCGTTATGTCAAAGTCGGTTGTGTCGAATTCTCCGGTTATCTCAAATTCGGAATCAAAGTCCCGTTTCAGACCATATTGCTACCATATTTTTTATAACTGTATCTGTTTATATCGAATTTCGTTACGTCAATATTCGGTTATGTCGAAGTATTTTGTTCGGTCCGACGGAATTCGACATAACGGATGTAGACTGTATATGGATCTGATCAGGTTTTATGTACATGTATGCTAAGAATATGACATTAATGTTATTGTGATATGTAGTTGTAAATTGTATGCCTCATTGTGAAAAAGTTGCAATAAAATCTGATTAAATTAACAATAAATTATTTTTATTAACTAATTTCGTTACCAGCCTGTGATTTGGGATATACATCTGGAATACTATATATTAAACTACATTTCTCCTCCAGGAACGGTAGCATCATTGCTGACTACACAGTCATCTACGATGACGAGGGAAACAAGACCGAGACGGCAGATGCAATAGTTCAGTCAATCGCGGAGTTATCTGTTGGTGAAAACTTAGAGTATAATGGAAAGCTTGTACATACCACATCAAGTAATGGCATTAGTTTATCTTCTTAAGATAGCTGGTTATTATTCAATCACAAATGCAAAATCAGTAAATAGAGTGGCGAGTGAATATATATTTCGGTGATCACGTGCTTCGTGTACATTTATATTTACATTTTTTCTTCTTTTTCTTTTATGATTTCCAATGATTTTGACTAATATATAATATATATAATATTTCTTCTCAAAGTTTATTCATTTTAACTGCCCTCTCGGGGAGCCCATTACATTGCAATGCACAACTGCACAGCCACTTCTGTTAGTGTGAATGTCCGTAATAAGAAATAGTTCTGGTATAATTTTCAAGTTAGTATATGTTTGCTGTCAATATTAAAACAACAGAAAAAACAAATTCATTAAAATATATTACTTTATAATTATATTATTATTCAATCGCCAATGGAAACTCACTAAATAGAGGATATTTGCGTTTATTAGTGTAAGATGGGATGTTATTTCCACGAGTGATCACGAGATTACACTTAGACTAGATTAGACTTACAATAATAAACACAAATCTTCTTTTTTATGATTTCCAAAGATTTTGGCTAATATAATATTTGTTTTTCAAACACTTTCATTTTAACTGCCCTGTCGGGAGTCTCATTACACTACAATACACAACAGCACAACCACGTCTGTTAGCGTGAACTTCCGTAATAACAAATAGTTCCGGTACAATTTTCAAGGTACTTTGCTGTCAAAATTAAAACTACAGACACACAAATTCATTAGAATATATTACTTAATAATTAACTGTGCATGATTGTCAGAAAATAGCTAACATATCAAAACTCAAGCAGAGGCAGAGAAAATGCCATCTTTCACTGTTTCAAAGCAATGGAAGATGGAGTTTTCTTTCATTGGAAAACACAAACGAAACTAGCTTTTTTAACATATCTTCTGGGTAATAGTTAATTATTGTTCCATCATCCATGCGAAATCTCGTAATATATATATTTACATCTGACATTAGAAAAAGTTCCACAGTTCATACGCAATTTACCTCCTATTTAAATCAAGTTGGGATCTCTCGCTGCCTACGGATCTGTAGTCCAGTGGTAACACGCTGGACCGGTAATCTAGGGATCGCAGGTTCGATCCCCCGTCTGACCATAATAAAATTAACAGTCTTTCAGATGGGACGTTAAACCGAGGTCTCGTGTCGGTGCTTTACAACATGCACGTAAAAGAACCAGAGGAGACTCTGGAATGGGTCTCTGTCTGTATCATGCACTATCCTTCAAAAATCTAAAATGACTAATATCTTCAGGAGGCGTCCCTTATATGGGCAACCGGTAGCGACGATAAATAAACGTAAAACACACACTCGCTGCCTACATCTTCCACCGTGCTGCTAGTAACTGATTAGTCTGCATGAAGAGGGTAGGATGTGTACAATAGATGGGAAGTCAGTGACATTATGTATTGCAAAGAATATAATGAGCGATATCTCCCATCTTGAATTCTAATAAAATAGCCGCGAATGTCATAAATTCCACTAGAACGAACTCGTATCAACAGCGACATGTTAAAAGGAAAGCTTCACGAATACCAATGCAAATAATACAGAACGGATATAACCTGGTTTACATACCTAAATAAGTAAAGTAGAAGTATTTTGGAGAAACAATAAAGAAAATACGCCAGCAAGTGCGCGAAAAATGACGTCACGCAGCTTATTCATAGCTAAGCTATGAAACTACAAACACGCTATGAAACTACCGACAATTAAAAAGAATGATCACATGATTATATTTAGCTTCACTGTACGTGGTCGTTTGCTAAAATAGTCACAATTCCTAAATAGTTCTCTTATTTCAGTTTTACCAGACAATGTGAGCGATCCATGCGACATTCGTGAACTTTTACTGGCGCCGTGTGCAGACGGTTTTTACTGCAAAGTTGATACCGATGGACCCCAGTGTCGGTAAAGGGAAACTTATTAATAATTTGTTCATTTCCATTTAACATAATACTTATACGTATTAATAACTCGTCATTTGTTCATGTTCATTTAACATAATATATGTATTAATAATTCGATGGAGATACCCATCATTTGAGTCCAGTTTGCAAATGGCCCGGAGTTCGCACACAGCTCTAGCCGTTAAGATTGTGCCCTTAGACAAGGCATTTAAATTCCCTGTTGCCGCTTCTCTTGTAACATAATGGGGTTATATGTTGATTATGTTAATTAATTACCTCCATAATTAGTTGGATAGCATGATACATATTCATGAGTATTGGTCCATTTATAATAATGCTGTATACGATCGTTATACAAGGCAATTATACATGGAACTATACTAACTGTTTATGTTGGCAGAGAAGCAAGTACATTTAGCAGATAAACAAGTATACTTGGCGTGGACATCCCTTACATGTATGCCTGATCAGTATATTAAAGGTTTTCCCACACATGTGTGCTATTACATCAGAAATGTACTCTGATGTTTTAAGCTTAAACAGTACACTTTCAAAATATTAACATGTTATTTTCCGTACAAGCATGTGTTTGCACAAAAACAATATATCCGAATTGATATATTGAATGGCAGTTATGCCAAACATGTTTACTGGAACATATGTAGCTTGACATTTTATGGAATACATGTCCAAGCTTGCTTCTCTATAAAAGATGAGATACATTTAGATTAGGGGGAGACGAACTGGGATTATTGAAAGCGCCATATGGTGCTTGGGCACACCGTAGACATTTATTTAAATAAACACTTATAACTTGGACTTGTTTTGGAACTTATACGATTACCGTATGTACAATCTCTCCCTTCTCACGATGTATGTCATCAGGAATGAGGTCTCGAGAGTGATTAATATATGTGGTAGGAACTTGTTTCACAATCGAGCTAAAATACATTTGTATAAACTAAATATAATTTTGCGTCGGTTTAGATACGGTTATATCATACCACCAATTCAAATATTGTATTGCCATAAAATAATATTATAAATGCGTGTTGTATTGTCACACTACGCGTGACACAGTGGGCTCTTTCAATCGTAATGGTTGAAGTCACAATAACCAATCACCAAGTCCCGTTGTGGTTATCGTTTTATTATACAATTGTAGTCCAGGTTATATTATATTATATTAAAATAGTTTAATTTCTACAATAAAAACATCATCAAATTATGGTCTGCTTGATTACAAAAACTACTTTCTAGGGCACAACGACCAGGAACCAATTCCTTCAGTGGGGTCACACGTTAAGTGCCCGCGCATATTCTGTGATGCAGTCCGACTACGTTACGTATGTTAATTGGACTTGACAGACATTAGTCCCCCACCACCGGTGTCCACATCAAGTGATAAGTGCCCGGTGTTATAAGATTGCAAAACAACATATCAATTGCCTAATAAATTAAACACCAACAACAGTAATAACCTGTCTTGTAATGAGAGACAATGGTGAGTTACTGCCCCTGAATATGCCCTAAAAGTATGTAGGTCCTCTTAGGTGGTTTCCTCTGTTTTTATCGTTGTTTCCTTTGCACACCATGCTATCAATTTTCTTCCACTTTCTCATATTATAATTATTATGTTACTATATCTCGACACATATCATATAGTATATCCAAGGGTAAAAAATCGTTTTTTTTTCAATTAACTAACAAGAATTGGGAAGTATGTGAGCTGGTACGGTGGTCGCCAGATCGGACAGGTGGGATTTCTCCGGTTTCCTCCCACACGAATGACATCATATACGCTTTCATCCGCGCCAACGAGAGTGATTAATATAAGTTGTTAAAACTTGCTTCGCAATCGTTGTATAATAAATAAAGTTAAAAAAAACCAGATGTTGCGTTATGATAAATGTGATTTTATCCAAATCATTTTTTTTAACTTTATTTATTATACAACGATTGCAAAACAAATTATTCCAAATCAAAGGACCGCTTTGCGCTTAGGGATAAATCGGACTTTATCTGCCAAGGAAGGTAATAGAAAAGCCAACGAGGTCCCTCATTGATTCCATCCGCCATTATTCTATTCCGCCATCCCGCCATCAACTTTCTCAAAGTTAATCTTTTAGTTTTAATATTTAGTCACCATGTTTGGAAAATCCCCCATACTAATAACTGTAACAGCAAACACTGTTATTGCTAAATCTCTGCCATACAGCATTCGCTTGCTCATATATGAAAGCGATGTTGTTGAATTTTGTTACGGTATTTATCATTTTCTAATATAAAAATTGTTGTATCTTTCAGTGAAATGAAAGTAGAATCTGCTCCAGACAATGGTAAGATAACTCATTAATCAAATGATAGGATACACTGCGCAATTGTGTTGATCAATGGCGTCGTGACTTGCGGTGTGACGTTAGTCTGGTCAATGGTAAGATAGCTCATTACTCAAATGGTATGATACATAGTTAACTATTGCGCAATTGTGTTGATCAATGGCGTCGTGACTTGCGGTATGACGTTAGTCTGGTCAATGGTAAGATAGCTCATTACTCAAATGGTATGATACATAGTTAGCTATTGCGCAATTGTGTTGATCAATGGCGTCGTGACTTGCGGTATGACGTTAGTCTGGTCAATGGTAAGATAGCTCATTAATCAAATGATAGGATACATTGCGCAATTGTGTTGATCAATGGCGTCGTGACTTGCGGTATGACGTTAGTCTGTAAATGGTAAGATAACTCATTAATCAAATGATATGATACATAGTTAGCTATTGCGCAATTGTGTTGATCAATGGCGTCGTGACTTGCGGTATGACGTTAGTCTGGTCAATGGTAAGATAGCTCATTAATCAAATGGTATGATACATAGTTAGCTATTGCGCAATTGTGTTGATCAATGGCGTCGTGAATTGCGGTATGACGTTAGTCTGTAAATGCCGACATATAATACCTATTTGATCACATAACTGTGATTGTATTCAGTCATCTCATAATTTCTTAAATGTATGCACATGTAATAACACCTGGAATGATTCTGATTGGTTGAGAGAATAATTCTTATAATTTGTACATTAAACTTTAAATTATGCATATTTCTATTTGAATTGGTACATACTGTTACTGGCAAGACACACTATGCTTTACACCGTACACCATTTGGGTCAACGTGCGGTAGCAATTAATTAGATACTATTGCAATCTCTAAGTACACCGTACACCATTTGGGTCAACGTGCTGTAGCAATTAATTAGATACTATTGCAATATCTAAGTACACCGTACACCATTTGGGTCAACGTGCTGTAGCAATTAATTAGATACTATTGCAATATCTAAGTACACCGTACACCATTTGGGTCAATGTGCTGTAGCAATTAATTAGATACTATTGCAATATCTAAGTACACCGTACAACATTGCGTCAACGTACGGTAGCAATTAATTAGATACTATTGCAATCTTAATGTACACCATACAACATTGGGTCAACGTACGGTAGCAATTAATTAGATACTATTGCAATCTTTAAGTACACAATACAACATTGGGTCAACGTACGGTAGCAATTAATTAGATACTATTGCAATCTTTAAGTACACCATACAACATTGGGTCAACGTACGGTAGCAATTAATTAGATACTATTGCAATCTTTAAGTACACCATACAACATTGGGTCAACGTACGGTAGCAATTAATTAGATACTATTGCAATCTTTAAGTACACCGTACAACATTGGGTCAACGTACGGTAGCAATTAATTAGATACTATTGCAATATCTAAGTACACCGTACAACATTGGGTCAACGTGCGTAGCAATTAATTAGATACTATTGCAATATCTAAGTACACCGTACAACATTGCAAAAAAAACACAAGGTCAACGTACGGTAGCAATTAATTAGATACTATTGCAATCTCTAAGTACACCGTACAACATTGGGTCAACGTGCGGTAGCAATTAATTAGATACTATTGCAATCTCTAAGTACACCGTACAACATTGGGTCAACGTGCGGTAGCAATTAATTAGATACTATTGCAATCTCTAAGTACACCGTACAACATTGGGTCAACGTGCGGTAGCAATTAATTAGATACTATTGCAATATCTAAGTACACCGTACAACATTGGGTCAACGTGCGGTAGCAATTAATTAGATACTATTGCAATCTCTAAGTACACCGTACAACATTGGGTCAACGTGCGGTAGCAATTAATTAGATACTATTGCAATATCTAAGTACACCGTACAACATTGGGTCAACGTGCGGTAGCAATTAATTAGATACTATTGCAATCTCTAAGTACACCGTACAACATTGGGTCAACGTGCGGTAGCAATTAATTAGATACTATTGCAATCTCTAAGTACACCGTACAACATTGGGTCAACGTGCGGTAGCAATTAATTAGATACTATTGCAATCTCTAAGTACACCGTACAACATTGGGTCAACGTGCGGTAGCAATTAATTAGATACTATTGCAATCTCTAAGTACACCGTACAACATTGGGTCAACGTGCGGTAGCAATTAATTAGATACTATTGCAATCTCTAAGTACACCGTACAACATTGGGTCAACGTGCGGTAGCAATTAATTAGATACTATTGCAATCTCTAAGTACACCGTACAACATTGGGTCAACGTGCGGTAGCAATTAATTAGATACTATTGCAATCTCTAAGTACACCGTACAACATTGGGTCAACGTGCAGTAGCAATTAATTAGATACTATTGCAATCTTTAAGTACACCGTACAACATTGGGTCAACGTGCGGTAGCAATTAATTAGATACTATTGCAATCTTTAAGTACACCGTACAACATTGGGTCAACGTGCGGTAGCAATTAATTAGATACTATTGCAATCTTTAAGTACACCGTACAACATTGGGTCAACGTGCGGTAGCAATAATTAGATACTATTGCAATCTTTAAGTACACCGTACAACATTGGGTCAACGTGCGGTAGCAATTAATTAGATACTATTGCAATCTTTAAGTACACCGTACAACATTGGGTCAACGTGCGGTAGCAATTAATTAGATACTATTGCAATCTCTAAGTACACCGTACAACACTGGGTCAACGTGCGGTACTATTGCAATCTCTAAGTACACCATACAACATTGGGTCAGCGTATGGTAGAAATTAATTAGATACTAATGCAATATCTACGTGCATCGTACAACATTGGGCCAAGGCGTTGGAAATGTAGATATGTTCCTTACTAGTGTTAAATAAAGATTAAATGACCAATGTATACAGAACTGGAATGCAAGATTGAATAATTCTAGTAGAGCATTGTTTTATAGGAATATATCATGTTTTGGATTCCAACCATATCTAGAGTGTTTAATGTTAATAAGTTTTGTCAATCATTATTTAAGAATGCCGTCACATGTCTAGGCATGTACGGACACCTGTGTCCGAAAGGAAATGTTTAACCTGTAATATAATTGAAGATGAGTACCATTTTATCATTGAGTGTGATATATATGCTAATATTAGAAACTTGTATATATCTAGAAAATACTGGATCAGACCGAATATGAACTCTTAAACTCAGAAAATAAGCAGGAAATACGAAATTGAGTGTTATAAGATATGGCAA
>CM026400.1:24342041-24417886 GCA_014843695.1 Archivesica marissinica | reverse complement strand
TGTATATGTATGTATGTATTGTATATGTATGTATGTATTGTATATGTATGCATGTATTGTATATGTAGGCATGTATTGTATATGTATGCATGTAGTGTATATGTATGCATGTATTGTATATGTATACATGTATTGTATATGTATGCATATAATGTATATGTATGCATGTATTGTATATGTATGCATGTAGTGTATATGTATGCATGTATTGTATATGTATGTATGTATTGTATATGTATGCATGTATTGTATATGTATGTATGTATTGTATATGTATGCATGTATTGTATATGTATGTATGTATTGTATATGTATGCATGTATTGTATATGTATGCATGTATTGTATATGTATGTATGTATTGTATATGTATGCATGTATTGTATATGTATGCATGTATTGTATATGTATGCATGTATTGTATATGTATGCATGTATTGTATATGTATGCATGTATTGTATATGTATGCATGTATTGTATATGTATGCATGTATTGTATATGTATGCATGTATTGTATATGTATGCATGTATTGTATATGTATGCATGTATTGTATATGTATGCATGTATTGTATATGTATGCATGTATTGTATATGTATGCATGTATTGTATATGTATGCATGTATTGTATATGTATGCATGTATTGTATATATATGCATGTATTGTATATGTATGCATGTATTGTATATGTATGTATGTATGTATGTATGTATGTATGTATTGTATATGTATGCATGTATTGTATATGTATGTATGTATTGTATATGTATGCATGTATTGTATATGTATGCATGTATTGTATATGTATGCATGTATTGTATATGTATGCATGTATTGTATATGTATGCATGTATTGTATATGTATGCATGTATTGTATATGTATGCATGTATTGTATATGTATGCATGTATTGTATATGTATGCATGTATTGTATACATATGCATGTATTGTATATGTATGCATGTATTGTATACATATGCATGTATTGTATAATATGTATGCATGTATTATATATGTATGCATGTATTGTATATGTATGCATGTATTGTATATATATGCATGTATTGTATATGTACGCATGTATTGTATATGTATGTATGTATGTATGTATGTATTGTATATGTATGCATGTATTGTATATGTATGTATGTATGTATTGTATATGTATGCATGTATTGTATATGTATGCATGTATTGTATATATATGCATGTATTGTATATGTATGCATGTATTGTATATGTATGCATTTATTGTATATATATGCATGTATTGTATATGTATGCATGTATTGTATATGTATGCATGTATTGTATATGTATGCATGTATTGTATATGTATGCATGTATTGTATATGTAAGTATGTATTGTATATGTATGCATGTATTGTATATGTATGCATGTATTGTATATGTATGCATGTATTGTATATGTATGCATGTATTGTATATGTATGCATGTATTTTATATGTATGCATGTAGTGTATATGTATGCATGTATGTATTGTATATATATTGCATGTATTGTATATGTATGTATGTATTGTATATGTATGCATGTATTGTATATGTATGCATGTATTGTATATGTATGATGTATTGTATATGTATGCATGTATTGTATATATATTATGCATGTATTGTATATGTATGCATGTATTGTATATGTATGCATGTATTGTATATGTATGCATGTATTGTATATGTATGCATGTATTGTATATGTATGCATGTATTGTATATGTATGTATGTATTGTATATGTATGCATGTATTGTATATGTATGCATGTATTGTATATGTATGCATGTATTGTATATGTATGCATGTATTGTATATATATGCATGTATTGTATATGTATGCATGTATTGTATTTGTATGTATGTATTGTATATGTATGCATGTATTGTATATGTATGCATGTATTGTATATATATGCATGTATTGTATATGTATGCATGTATTGTATATGTATGCATGTATTGTATATGTATGCATGTATTGTATATGTATGCATGTATTGTATATATATGCATGTATTGTATATGTATGCATGTATTGTATATGTATGCATGTATTTTATATATGTATGCATGTATTGTATATGTATGCATGTATTGTATATGTATGTATGTATTGTATATGTATTTATTGTATATGTATGCATGTATTGTATATGTATGCATGTATTGTATATGTATGCATGTATTGTATATATATGCATGTATTGTATATGTATGCATGTATTGTATATGTATGCATGTATTATATATGTATGCATGTATTGTATATGTATGCATGTATTGTATATATATGCATGTATTGTATATGTACGCATGTATTGTATATGTATGTATGTATGTATGTATGTATGTATGTATGTATTGTAAATGTATGCATGTATTGTATATGTATGTATGTATTGTATATGTATGCATGTATTGTATATGTATGCATGTATTGTATATGTATGCATGTATTGTATATGTATGCATGTATTGTATATGTATGCATGTATTGTATATATATGCATGTATTTATATATGTATGCATGTATTGTATATGTATGCTGTATTGTATATGTATGCATGTATTGTATATGTATGCATGTATTGTATATGTATGCATATTGTATTGTATGTATGTATGTATGTATGTATTGTATATGTATGCATGTATTGTATATGTATGCATGTATTGTATATGTATGCATGTATTGTATATGTATGCATGTATTGTATATGTATGCATGTATTGTATATGTATGCATGTATTGTATACATATGCATGTATTGTATATGTATGCATGTATTGTATATGTATGCATGTATTGTATATATGTATGCATGTATTGTATATGTATGCATGTATTGTATATGTATGCATGTATTGTATATATATGCATGTATTGTATATGTATGCATGTATTGTATATGTATGTATGTATGTATGTTTGTATATGTATGCATGTATTGTATATGTATGCATGTATTGTATATGTATGCATGTATTGTATATGTATGCATGTATTGTATATATATGCATGTATTGTATATGTATGCATGTATTGTATATGTATGCATTTATTGTATATGTATGCATGTATTGTATATGTATGCATGTATTGTATATGTATGCATGTATTGTATATGTATGCATGTATTGTATATGTATGTATTTTGTATATATATATATATATATATGCATGTATTGTATATGTATGCATGTATTGTATATGTATGCATGCATTGTATATGTATGCATGTATTGTATATGTATGTATGTATGTATTGTATATGTATGCATGTATTGTATATGTATGCATGTATTGTATATGTATGCATGTATTGTATATGTATGCATGTATTGTATATGTATGCATGTATTGTATATGTATGCATGTATTGTATATGTATGCATGTATTGTATATGTATGCATGTATTGTATATGTATGCATGTATTGTATATGTATGCATGTATTGTATATGTATGCATGTATTGTATATGTATGCATGTATTGTATATGTATGCATGTATTGTATATATATGCATGTATTGTATATGTATGCATGTATTGTATATGTATGCATGTATTGTATATATATGCATGTATTGTATATGTATGCATGTATTGTATATGTATGCATGTATTGTATATGTATGCATGTATTGTATATGTATGTATGTATTATATATATATATATATATATGCATGTATTGTATATGTATGCATGTATTGTATATGTATGCATGCATTGAATATGTATGCATGTATTGTATATGTATGCATTTATTGTATATGTATGCATGTATTGTATATGTATGCATGTAGTGTATATGTATGTATGTATTGTATATATATATATATATATATGCATGTATTGTATATGTATGCATGTATTGTATATGTATGCATGTAGTGTATATGTATGCATGTATTGTATATGTATATATGTATTGTATATATATGCATGTATTGTATATATATTTGCATGTATTGTATATGTATGCATGTATTGTATATGTATGCATGTATTGTATATGTATGCATGTATTGTATATGTATGTATGTATTGTATATGTATGCATGTATTGTATATGTATGTATGTATTGTATATGTATGCATGTATTGTATATGTATGCATGTATTGTATATGTATGCATGTATTGTATATGTATGCATGTATTGTATATGTATGCATGTATTGTATATGTATGCATGTATTGTGTTTGTATGTATGTATTGTATATGTATGCATGTATTGTATATGTATGCATGTATTGTATGCATATGCATGTATTGTATATGTATGCATGTATTGTATATGTATGCATGTATTGTATATGTATGCATGTATTGTATATGTATGCATGTATTGTATATATATGCATGTATTGTATATGTATGCATGTATTGTATATGTATGCATGTATTTTATATAGTGTATACATGTATTGTATATGTATGTATGTATTGTATATGTATGTTATATGTATTTATTGTATATGTATGCATGTATTGTATATGTATGCATGTATTGTATATGTATGCATGTATTGTATACATATGCATGTATTGTATATGTATGCATGTATTTTATATGTATGCATGTATTATATATGTATGCATGTATTGTATATGTATGCATGTATTGTATATATATGCATGTATTGTATATGTACGCATATATTGTATATGTATGTATGTATGTATGTATGTATTGTAAATGTATGCATGTATTGTATATGTATGTATGTATTGTATATGTATGCATGTATTGTATATGTATGCATGTATTGTATATGTATGCATGTATTGTATATGTATGCATGTATTGTATATGTATGCATGTATTGTATACATATGCATGTATTGTATAATATGTATGCATGTATTATATATGTATGCATGTATTGTATATGTATGCATGTATTGTATATATATGCATGTATTGTATATGTACGCATGTATTGTATATGTATGTATGTATGTATGTATTGTATATGTATGCATGTATTGTATATGTATGTATGTATTGTATATGTATGCATGTATTGTATATGTATGCATGTATTGTATATGTATGCATGTATTGTATATGTATGCATGTATTGTATATGTATGCATGTATTGTATATGTATGCATGTATTGTATATGTATGCATGTATTGTATATATGTATGCATGTATTGTATATGTATGCATGTATTGTATATGTATGCATGTATTGTATATGTATGCATGTATTGTATATGTATGCATGTATTGTATATGTATGTATGATGTATGTATGTATTGTATATGTATGCATGTATTGTATATGTATGTATGTATGTATTGTATATGTATGCATGTATTGTATATGTATGCATGTATTGTATATGTATGTATGTATGTATTGTATATGTATGCATGTATTGTATATATATGCATGTATTGTATATGTATGCATGTATTGTATATGTATGCATGTATTGTATATATATGCATGTATTGTATATGTATGCATGTATTGTATATGTATGCATGTATTGTATATGTATGCATGTATTGTATATGTATGTATGTATTGTATATATATATATATATATATGCATGTATTGTATATGTATGCATGTATTGTATATGTATGCATGTATTGTATATGTATGCATGTATTGTATATGTATGTATGTATGTATTGTATATGTATGCATGTATTGTATATGTATGCATGTATTGTATATGTATGCATGTATTGTATATGTATGCATGTATTGTATATGTATGCATGTATTGTATATGTATGCATGTATTGTATATGTATGTATGCATGTATTGTATATGTATGTATGTATTGTATATGTATGCATGTATTGTATATGTATGCATGTATTGTATATGTATGCATGTATTGTATATGTATGCATGTATTGTATATGTATGCATGTATTGTATATGTATGCATGTATTGTATATGTATGTATGTATTGTATATGTATGCATGTATTGTATATGTATGCATGTATTGTATATGTATGCATGTATTGTATATGTATGCATGTATTGTATATGTATGCATGTATTGTATATGTATGCATGTATTGTATATGTATGCATGTATTGTATATATATGCATGTATTGTATATGTATGCATGTATTGTATATGTATGCATGTATTGTATATGTATGCATGTATTGTATATGTATGCATGTATTGTATATGTATGTATGTATTGTATATGTATTTATGTATATGTATGCATGTATTGTATATGTATGCATGTATTGTATATGTATGCATGTATTGTATATATGCATGTATTGTATATGTATGCATGTATTGTATATGTATGCATGTATTGTATATGTATGCATGTATTGTATATGTATGCATGTATTGTATATATATGCATGTATTGTATATGTAGCATATATTGTATATGTATGTATATGTATGTGTATATGTATGCATGTATTGTATATGTATGTATGTATTGTATATGTATGCATGTATTGTATATGTATGCATGTATTGTATATGTAGCATGTATTGTATATGTATGCATGTATTGTATATGTATGCATGTATTGTATATGTATGCATGTATTGTATAATATGTATGCATGTATTATATATGTATGCATGTATTGTATATGTATGCATGTATTGTATATGTATGCATGTATTGTATATGTATGCATGTATTGTATATGTATGTATGTATGTATGTATTGTATATGTATGCATGTATTGTATATGTATGTATGTATTGTATATGTATGCATGTATTGTATATGTATGCATGTATTGTATATGTATGCATGTATTGTATATGTATGTATGTATTGTATATATATGCATGTATTGTGTATGTATGCATGTATTGTATATGTATGCATGTATTGTATATGTATGTATGTATTGTACATGTATTATATATGTATGCATGTATTGTATATGTATGTATGTATTGTATATGTATGCATGTATTGTATATGTATGTATGTATTGTACATGTATGCATGTATTGTATATGTATGCAGTATTGTATATGTATGCATGTATTGTATATGTATGTATGTATTGTACATGTATTGTATATGTATGCATGTATTGTATATGTATGCATGTATTGTATATGTATGCATGTATTGTATATGTATGCAGTATTGTATATGCATGCGTGTTTGTATATGTATGCATGTGTATATGCATGCGTGTTTGTATATGTATGCATGTGTATATGTATGCATGTATTGTATGTGTATGTATGTATTGTATATGTATGTATGCATGTATTGTATGATACGATACATACGTCGCTCATATGGGCAACCGGTAGCGACGATAAATAAACGTAAAACACAGTCTCAAAATAAAACAACCTGAACATTTTAACGTAATATGTTAGCAATTGAGAAGGAACAACAACAATAATAATAATAAAATAATAATAATAATAAATAATAATAATAATAAAATAATAATAATAATAAATAATAATAATAAAGTGACGAAGTTTTTGTAAAATATACACACACGAAAAAGAAAGTTAGAGGGACAATTTTATACTTATATATAGAAGCAACAAATGTGGGCCGTTTTCTAATGTTGTTAAAACTTGTGGCCCAAACCATTTGTATTATCATGCTATATTTGTGTAACATTGTATTGTATATTATATCATGATGAATTCAATAAAAAAAATGTTTACGTTTATTTATCGTCGCTACCGGTTGCCCATATGAGCGACGTCTCCTGAAGAGTTTAGTCATTTTAGATTTTTGGAGGATAGTGCATGATACAGAAAGAGACCTATTCCAGAATCTCCTCTGGTTCTTTTACGTGCAAGGTGTAAAGCACGACACGAGACCTCGGTTTAACGTCCCATCTGAAAGACTGTTCATTTTATTAGGGCCAGACGGGGGATCGAACCTGCGATCCCTGGATTACCAGTCCAGTATGTTGCCACTGGACAACAGATCCGTCTAATCAAATATGATTAAACTAAAGCAATAAATAGGCAAATGTAGAATCAATACGTGCAAACATGTAGTGACTACACGATGTGTTACTTTTAATTGAAACACAGGTTTACATGTGAATATAAGTATATAATGTTCCCTCTAACCAAGTGCGACATTTGAAATGGTAACATTTACTAATCTCTAATGGTCATATGATTTCTTAAAGCGACATTACATCGCAAAAAGCAAATAAATTGCATTATTTTCACGTATTAACTCTTTCACCGCCAATGTCGCATAAAAGCGACTTTGTAAAAAAAAAGGTAGAGAACCCGATCGGACAGAACAGAACATGCCGTCTGATCAGGCTATTTACTGATTGCTCTTCAGAGAGTGGAGCTGAAGCACCTGTCCGAATAGCAAACAACATAGATCCTGATCAGACGCGGCGTTACGCCGCGGCTGATCTGGATCTATGTTGTTTGCACATGCTCTGAATTTATTCAGCGCTGAAAGAGTTAATGCATTGCTACTACTGTTTTTGTAGTCTACAAGCTTTCAAAATTGAAATTAGGATTTCATATAACGGCCAATTTCGGAAGAATGTGTAATAGCAATGCATTTATACGTGAAACAATGCATTTTATTTGCGTTTTGCGATTTAATATCGCTTTAAGTGTGTATGTATAAAATGATAGGTAAGATTACCATATTCACGAAATATTATTTCACGAAATATTGACATGTGATTATAAGTAAGCGAACTTATTATGTTGTTGTCATCGTAGTCGTCGTTGTTGTTGTTCATTCTTTGAACATGAATATGACATTAAGTAACTGAGCTATCGTGAAAGTCGTGGTAGTGCGTTCGCTTCAGGGGCGAAAGACCAGGAGTTCGAGTCCCGCTGGAGCGGACTCTATCAGGAATGAGGTATCGATAGTGATTAATATAAGTTGTAAAAACTTGTTTTGCAATCCAGCTAAAATAAATGTGTATAAACGAATTAACTGTGAGTTATTATAATTATTATACACATGTAATCAATATAGTTATCTCCAATCGGGATAATGTGGTCGGTTGTCGGCACTGGGGGTCAATACTGATGTTGATTTATATTGGTGCCGACGGTCGACAACATCATCTTGTGTACTACAAGTAAAGTACTACATGTAAACCTTAGAAGTAACTGATGATATAATGTTTAATTTGTTTTTAATTGGTTGTATTCATGTCATACTATCGAATGAGGAGAGGAAAGAGATAGCGGTAGGGGAGAACGGGGGTAAGAAAGAGAGGAGGGGGAGCGAGGGGGTCAGAGAGAGAGAGAGAGAGAGAGGAGGGAGAGTGCGAGAGGAGGTATGTGGAGGGGGAGAGAGGAGGGTAAGAGATAGAGAGAAGAGGAAGAGAGTGGATGGGTAGTGAGAGGGAGGGGAGGGAGGGAGTTGCCTAACAACTGGAACTGGAAAGAAGGCGGATAAATAATCTGGCACTAGTCGATATGAATCGTTTAGTTACTTATTTCTCCCTCTACGTGTCGTCGCATATCGACATAATATAAATACTAGAAATAATTAAACAGTACATCATAATAATGGATTGATTAATTTTTATTGTCATTGTCCAGCAATTAAGTTTAAATTTTATTTTATTCACAAAATGTTCGAGTTCCCATTTTCGGATGGCCCCGGCCATAATTATTATGACTGCAGTTTCATTGTATGTTAACATTTGCAGTTGTATTATTGTACAGTGACATTATCCACCAAGATTACACAGCTAAATATTCATAAATCCCACTAACATTTATATTTTTATTATTTTAAATATAGTCTAGACATGTGGCCTGAAATCAGAATTAACATTTTAAATGTATTATTCTAAATGGAAATTACCTAAGAAGAGTGCACAAGATTACAATCCATATAACCATCTTAGTGTCTGTTAACACTCTATTATGTTATCAGTTATAACGCACAGTTGTCTTAATATACACACCATTCTAAATGACTGACTCACTGGGTTTACCCAATGAGACATCCGACGTAATATGGAAGTCCACTAGTATTGTAGTTATTTTAAGTGTCTCTGTTATTGACTAAATAATTAAATATTCATAAATAATTAGGAACATTTCACAACGAACAAAGTCGTGATAGCGCAGTGGATGCGCGTTCGCTTCAGGTGCGAAAGGTCCGGAGTTCGAGCCCCACTGGAGCCGTTACGATTGTGTCCTTAGGCAAGGCATTTAAATTCCACGTTGCCTCTTCTCTCTCCCTCGTGGCGATGGATTAATCAGGAATGAGGTCTCGAGAGTGATTAATATAAGTTGAAAGAACTTGTTTCGCAATCGAGCTAAAATAAATTTGTATAAACTAACGAAAAAAGCAAAAATAACGTGTTGAGTTCGTTTATAAATATGTTTGCGATTTCCGACAGTCTGTCCGTCTGTTTTCAGACTACAATGTTTTATCAACTCTGAACGTCGTGACACGTTAAGCAGTTAAATCATCAATTCGAGGAAATTGTTACTGATCTTGACCTGTGTGATGGTTAATGAATTTTACAATAAAATGTGTGTGTCTTCAAGGGGTGCGCTGGTGGGACTTTAAAACAGAGGTCTCGTGTCGATGCTTTACGCCGTGCTCGTAAAAGAACCAGAGGAGACTCTGGAATGGGTCTCTGTCTGTATCATTGCACTATCTAACAATCTAAAATGACCAATCTCTTCAGGAGGCGTCGCTCATATGGGCAACCAGTAGCGACGATAAATAAACGTAAAAGAAAAGAGGTGCCCAGAACGTGGTGATTCTTTAAACAGTTATTTCATTAATTCGACAAAATGGTTGCTGATCTTGACCTGCGTTAAGATTCATGTCCTTTTAGTTTAACCTATATATTTCATCGAGGGACGCCCAGAACGTGGTGAAACTGTATTTAGTCAATAATGACAGACTATTGTGTTCTACTAAATGGTTGCTGACCTCGATCTGCGTTACCCAATAATAACTATTGCTGTCTACTAAATGGTTGCTGACCTCGACCCGCGTTACCCAATAATGACTATTGCTGTCTACTAAATGATTGCTGACCTCGATCCGCGTTACCCAATAATGACTATTGCTGTCTACTAAATGGTTGCTGACCTCGACCCGCGTTACCCAATAATGACTATTGCTGTTTACTAAATGGTTGCTGACCTCGACCCGCGTTACCCAATAATGACTATTGCTGTCTACTAAATGGTTGCTGACCTCGACCCGCGTTACCCAATAATGACAATTGCTGTCTACTAAATGGTTGCTGACCTCGACCCGCGTTACCCAACAATGACTATTGCTGTCTACTAAATGGTTGCTGACCTCGACCCGCGTTACCCAATAATGACTATTGCTGTCTACTAAATGGTTGCTGACCTCGACCCGCGTTACCCAATAATGACTATTGCTGTCTACTAAATGGTTGCTGACCTCGACCCGCGTTACCCAATAATGACTATTGCTGTCTACTTAATGTTTGCTGACCTCGACCTGGGTTACCCAATAATAACTATTGCTGTCTACTAAATGTTTGCTGACCTTGACCTGGGTTAAGATCGTAGTTTAACATATATGTGTCTTTGAGGGACGCTCAGAATGCGATGATACTTTATATAGCCAATAATGACAGACTATTGTATTCTACTAAATGGTTGCTGACCTTGACCTGCGTTAAGATTCGCGCCATTTTAGTTTAACCTACATGTGTCATCGAGGGACGCTCAGAACGCGGTGATACTTTATATAGCCAATAATGACAGACTATTGTTTTCTACTAAATGGTTGTTGACCTTGACCTTGATAAGATTCGCGTCATTTTAGTTTAACCTACATAACCTACGTCATCCTCCAAAAATCTAAAATGACTAATCTCTTCAGGAGGCGTCGCTCATATGGGCAACCGGTAGCGACGATAAATAAACGTAAAACACGTCGAGACCGGAGCACAGAAGTTGCATTGAGCTTAAGAGATCGAACAGTTTTATAACCACAGAGCCTGGACTGGTGAATGAGACAAGTTGCATTTACATATACATGTAGCTAAAATGCATATATATTGTACATGTACATTGTATACCTGATTTGGATTTCTTGGAAAGGATGGGTAAGAGGAAGAGGAAACAATTTTATTACACACACACTATTAGGCCTACAGTATTTTAGATATCAGACAAGTTCATATAAATAAATTATGTTGCCGACATTTATGTATTATTAACTCTTTTTTTTAAGTATAATGTATATATAATAGAGGAAGATGCATTTAACACACGAGTTTTTTTATTATTTAAATTACTCACCCTGAGTTGATATTATGTGTTTGCAGAGGTGTATCAGCAATAAATCTACCCAGGTATACTTCCTGGTAGCATTGCATAGTCGTCGCTCAGGATGATCTGCGGAGCGACGGCTGTATCTGTTGGAATGTGCCAGATAAAAGCCTCCATTCACATACATATACGTAGGAACTTGGTTCAAAAGCCTATCTGCAATATTTGTTTTTAAACTTGATTTATTTTTACAACGATTGCGAAGCAAGTTTAATGTGGTCATTCGTGTGGCAGGAAACCGGAGTACCCGGAAAAAACCCACCTGTCCGATATGGCGACCACCGTACCAGCTCACATACTTCCCGGTTCGATCCTCGGATGCATTGGTGAGAAGCGAGCGCTCTAACCATTGTACTATTTAAAGCCCTATGTGTTTATTTGTAATGTTCTACACACCAAGATATTGTAAGCATCCGATGATTAGATATTGTGATTATTGTCTTATATTTTCATTTTCCATTACGGTATCAAGCATTGCGACTTTCCCGGGAGATCGACACTACATGTATATTTGCTCTACAACGTGTTAACAACGTGGGCGACTGACCCACGCTAATAATATACCCCCTACATATTGTTATGCCCAGTGTAGCGATGCTACACTAAACCCCGACAACCGTAGTGTACATATTAATTCCCTTTCCGCCTTGCTATACCTGCTTGGGTTCCCTGTCCGGTACCATAGATAATCCATCATCGACTCTCACGCTAACCATATCAAACAATATTATACCTCATTTGCATATTTTCTTCTTTACTGTATGCGACGTGCTCCGGAGTTTATTGAGCCTGCGGGCCACCAAATCTCACGGCGTGTGAAAATTACGACACATCACAAAATTATCTCCCTTACTCGGATAAACAACAAAAAATATAATTCTTTTCGGTTAAACGAAGTGAATTAGAAGAGAATTATTTCCCCTCGTATTGTTCCTGACGGACCACTGCGGGGCGCTTTTTCGCGCTCTGGCGAGCACGATTTTTTCGCTTTGCGAAGTGGTCAGTTCACTTCAGCGCTTGGTCACTCGACTGTCAACATGTCCATAGAAAAATTTTCTTCCGCACCTCCGACAAACGATAACGATACGTCCATAAAGGAACATTTAGCTGAGATTTCCCGACAGCTTTCACGGCATAGAGAAGAAGTTACATCCTTGAGAGAGGAAGTACGTGGTAGTAACGCTACAGTTGGGAAAGAAGTCAAGAAATTGAAGTCGGACATTGATATTCAGTGGAAACGCCAGGGCAACAAAATACAGTACGTATTTAACTGTGAAATTATTGACTTTATGAATCAGGCAGTTTTGGCTATCGATAATAACTACACACCAGAAGGGAATTTTCAACTCTTCCAACAAGGGGAGGAAGGCTTTTTCGACGCTCGGGCAACTTCCCATCTAGACCAGTCGCCTACGGCTCGTGCTTCTCCTGCGGCTCGTTCGAACACATCCGACGTTCATGTCCCTATGCTACAGGGTTCGACATCGACATATCCGGACAGGTTCCCGCCAGAAAGTAGGGAGTTTCAAGATTACACTATGGAAGATGAGTATTTTTCACATTCTGGTTAGTTTACATAAAAAAGCAGAATCAAAATTGACAAGACTATTATGAACATGAATCTGGACAAACAACATTTTAGTTAGAGGTCGCTTGAGAGATAACTTATCTTTCTGGCAATCTATAGGTGCAAATAAATTTATACTTGATACTATTTCACAAGGCTATAAAATACCTTTTTATTCAGAACCTGCGTGTTCATTTTTACGCAAAATAAATCTGCCATAAATAATTGCGATTTTGTAAGTGAAGCTATTTCAGAATTATTGGATAGAAATTTAGTCGAGCTATGCGACTGCATTCCTTACATTGTTAATCCGCTCACAGTTTCAGTCCGGGATACCGGTAAGAAACGTCTGATCCTTGACCTCAGAGTAGTAAATAAACAGTTATGGAAACAGTATTTCAGGTATGAAGATATCCAAAGTAGCGTTATCTTGTTTGGCCAAAAGTTTTGGATGATTAAGTTTGACATACATTCGTCTTATCATTTCATTGAAATTTTCCCACCACGTACTAAATTTTTGGGTTTGTCATGGAAGGACAAAAACGGAATTATCAAGTACTCTAAAATGTTAGTATTATCTTTCGGTTTATCTACAAGTCCGTATTTATTCAGCAAGGTTACAAGACCATTAATTTCAAAGTGGAGAGCAGAAGGTAAAAAAGTACTGTTGTTTCTAGACGATAGTTTTGGGTGCGATTCTGGTTACGAACGTACTTTATCTCTCGGGTTTTCAGTCAAACAGGATCTCATTCTTTCAGGTTTTGTTCCCAAGTCAGCAAAATGTATTTGGGTACCGGTACAACATTTACAATTCCTGGGAAATGATATTGATTCAGTATCTGGAATGATATCCATACCTCAAACTAGAATTAATAAATGTCTTAAGACATTGGATAAATTGTCACATAGCATTGTGAAACACAGCAGGGTTCGTGTTCGATCCTTGGCTAGTTTTGTTGGTCAAGTGATTTCAATGTCTATAGTCATAGGTAACATTTCTCAAATTATGACCAGATTTGTTAGTATGGACATAGCTACAGTCCCTCACTGGCATTGTTATGTAAAATTGTCTCCAGAGAGTAAGGACCAGCTAGAATTCTGGAAAAGAGAGTTACCTCATTTGAATTCTAGAAAGCCTTTCGATTGCTTTTCTTCTACAAAAATTGTGTATTCAGACGCAAGTTCTATAGCTTACGGCGGGTATGAATAGAAGTAAGTGCATATAATAATATAGCACACGGTGTTTGGTCACAGGTAGAGACTTTACGGTCCTCTACATGGAGAGAACTCATGGCAGTTTACAGAGTTTTGAAATCTTTAGATCATTTACTACATTATCAAAGAGTTAAATGGTTTACCGACAACCAAGCAGTGAGTAAAATTGTAGGCAAATGTTCGATGGTTTATGATTTGCAGTCTATAGCTTTAGACATATACAAATTTTGCCTAAACAATTCAACTATCATTGCTATTGAATGGATACCTAGGTCAGAGAATGAAAAAGCAGATTTTCTTTCTAATATTTGCGATGTTGATGACTGGGGTATTTCTTATGCCATTCTGGATTTAGTACAGAGTAAATGGGGCCCGCTAGAAGTTGATTGGTTTGCTTCCGTTCTAAATGCTAAGTTACCGGTTTTTTATTCTAGATTTTGGAATATTAAATCGAGCGGTATAGACGCATTCACAGAAGACTGGTCCAGAAAGTTCGGATTTTTTTGTTCCACCGATATCATTAGTTCAGAGTACTTAAGAAAATGGTCACAGATAAAGTTCAAGGTGTTCTTATTACTACCCACTGGACATCTGCTAATTATTGGCCAATTTTATGACCGAATGGGGTTTTTACAAACCAAGTTCTCGAATGAATGCATTTACCAATAAAAAAGGAATTTTACATCTGTTGTAAAAATGACAAAGGCATTTTCGGGAATAAGGACTTGTGTTTTAATATGTTGGCTATCCGATTTAGCTATAATAAAGGGGATTAATTCTGGAACCAATAATTTGACTTAACAATTAAGATTTATCCCCCGTTCCTTTAAATTTTGCATTACGGCAATATAACATAAACTATTTGTTTCACGTCCTATATTTTATTCCTGATTTTTGACAGGACAGTTATTACAATATTCACTAAACATGATTTATCGACAGTCGTTGTATTCATGTATCGGTTGGCTTTGCAGCCATGATAATAGCCTGGCTTTGCAGCCATGAGAATAGCCTGGCTTTGCAGCCATGATAATAGCCTGGCTATGCAGCCATGAGAATAGCCTTGCTTTGCAGCCATGAGAATAGCCTGGCTTTGCAGCCATGAGAATAACCAGGCTTTGCAGCCATGAGAATAGCCTGGCTTTGCAGCCATGAGAATAGACTGGCTGTGCAGCCATGAGAATATCCTGGCTTTGCAGCCATGAGAATAGCTTGGCTTTGCAGCCATGATAATAGCCTGGCTTTGCAGCCATGATAATAGCCTGGCTTTGCAGCCATGATAATAGCCTGGCTTTGCAGCCATGAGAATAGCCTGGCTTTGCAGCCATGAGAATAACCAGGCTTTGCAGCCATGAGAATAGCCTGGCTTTGCAGCCATGAGAATAGCCTGGCTTTGCAGCCATGAGAATAGCCTGGCTTTGCAGCCATGAGAATAACCAGGCTATGCAGCCATGAGAATAGCCTGGCTTTGCAGCCATGAGAATAGCCTGGCTTTGCAGCCATCGTAATAGCCTGGCTTTGCAGCCATGAGAATAGCCTGGCTTTGCAGCCATGAGAATAGCCTGGCTGTGCAGCCATGATAATAGCCTGGCTTTGCAGCCATGAGAATAGCCTGGATTTGCAGCCATGAGAATAACCTGGCTTTGCAGCCATGATAATAGCCTGGCTTTGCAGCCATGAGAATAGCCTGACTTTGCAGCCATGAGAATAGCCTGGCTTTGCAGCCATGAGAATAACCAGGTTTTGCAGCCATGAGAATAGCCTGGCTTTGCAGCCATGAGAATAGCCTGGCTTTGCAGCCATGAGAATAGCCTGGCTTTGCAGCCATGATAATAGCCTGGCTTTGCAGCCATGAGAATAGCCTGGCTTTGCAGCCATGAGAATAGCCTGGCTTTGCAGCCATGAGAATAGCCTGGCTTTGCAGCCATGAGAATAACCAGGCTTTGCAGCCATGAGAATAGCCTGGCTTTGCAGCCATGAGAATAGCCTGGCTTTGCAGCCATCGTAATAGCCTGGCTTTGCAGCCATGAGAATAGCCTGGCTTTGCAGCCATGAGAATAGCCTGGCTTTGCAGCCATGATAATAGCCTGGCTTTGCAGCCATGAGAATAGCCTGGCTTTGCAGCCATGAGAATAGCCTGGCTTTGCAGCCATGAGAATAACCTGGCTTTGCAGCCATGATAATAGCCTGGCTTTGCAGCCATGAGAATAGCCTGGCTTTGCAGCCATGAGAATAGCCTGGCTTTGCAGCCATGAGAATAACCAGGCTTTGCAGCCATGAGAATAGCCTGGCTTTGCAGCCATGAGAATAGCCTGGCTTTGCAGCCATGAGAATAGCCTGGCTTTGCAGCCATGATAATAGCCTGGCTTTGCAGCCATGAGAATAGCCTGGCTTTGCAGCCATGAGAATAGCCTGGCTTTGCAGCCATGAGAATAGCCTGGCTTTGCAGCCATGAGAATAGCCTGGCTTTGCAGCCATGAGAATAGCCTGGCTTTGCAGCCATGAGAATAGCCTGGCTTTGCAGCCATGAGAATAGCCTGGCTTTGCAGCCATGAGAATAGCCTGGCTTTGCAGCCATGAGAATAGCCTGGCTTTGCAGCCATGGCAATAGCCTGGTTTTGCAGCCATGAGAATAACCAGGCTTTGCAGCCATGAGAATAGCCTTGCTTTGCATCCATGAGAATAGCCTGGCTTTGCAGCCATGAGAATATCCTGGCTGTGCAGCCATGAGAATAGCCTGGCTTTGCAGCCATGAGAATAGCCTGGCTTTGCAGCCATGATAATAGCCTGGCTTTGCAGCCATGAGAATAGCCTGGCTTTGCAGCCATGAGAATAGCCTGGCTTTGCAGCCATGAGAATAGTCTGGCTTTGCAGCCATGATAATAGCCTGGCGTTGCAGCCATGAGAATAACCAGGCTTTGCAGCCATGAGAATAGCCTGGCTTTGCAGCCATGAGAATAGCCTGGCTTTGCAGCCATGAGAATAGCCTGGCTTTGCAGCCATGAGAATAGCCTGGCTTTGCAGCCATGATAATAGCCTGGCTTTGCAGCCATGAGAATGGCCTGGCTTTGCAGCCATGGCAATAGCCTGGTTTTGCAGCCATGAGAATAACCAGGCTTTGCAGCCATGAGAAGAGCCTTGCTTTGCGGCCATGAGAATAGCCTGGCTTTGCAGCCATGAGAATAGCCTGGCTGTGCAGCCATGAGAATAGCCTGGCTTTGCAGCCATGAGAATAGCCTGGCTTTGCAGCCATGAGAATAGCCTGGCTTTGCAGCCATGATAACAGCCTGGCTTTGCAGCCATGAGAATAGCCTGGCTTTGCAGCCATGATAATAGCCTGGCTTTGCAGCCATGATAATAGCCTGGCTTTGCAGCCATGAGAATAGCCTGGCTTTGCAGCCATGGTAATAGCATGGCTTTGCAGCCATGATAATAGCCTGGCTTTGCAGCCATGATAATAGCCTGGCTTTGCAGCCATGATAATAGCCTGGCTTTGCAGCAATGAGAATAGCCTGGCTTTGCAGCCATGAGAATAGCCTGGCTTTGCAGCCATGATAATAGCCTGGCTTTGCAGCCATGAGAATAGCCTGGCTTTGCAGCCATGAGAATAACCTGGCTTTGCAGCCATGGTAATAGCATGGCTTTGCAGCCATGATAATAGCCTGGCTTTGCAGCCATGATAATAGCCTGGCTTTGCAGCCATGAGAATAGCCTGGCTTTGCAGCCATGAGAATAGCCTGGCTTTGCAGCCATGAGAATAGCCTGGCTTTGCAGCCATGAGAATAGCCTGGCTTTGCAGCCATGGTAATAGCATGGCTTTGAAGCCATGAGAATAGCCTGGCTTTGCAGCCATGATAATAGTCTGGCTTTGCAGCCATGATAATAGCCTGGCTTTGCAGCCATGATAATAGCCTGGCTTTGCAGCCATGATAATAGCCTGGCTTTGCAGCCATGAGAATAGCCTGGCTTTGCAGCCATGATAATAGCCTGGCTTTGCAGCCATGATAATAGTCTTGATTTACAGCCCTGATAATAGACTGGCGTTGCAGCCATGATAATAGTCTTGATTTACAGCCCTGATAATAGACTGGCGTTGCAGCCATGATAATAGTCTTGATTTACAGCCCTGATAATAGACTGGCGTTGCAGCCATGATAATATTCTTGATTTACAGCCCTGATAATAGACTGGCGTTGCAGACATGATAATAGTCTTGATTGACAGCCATGATAATAGCCTGGCTTTGCAGCCATGATAATAGCCTGGCTTTGCAGACATGATAATAGTCTTGATTGACAGCCATGATAATAGCCTGGCTTTGCAGCCATGATAATAGCCTGGCTTTGCAGACATGATAATAGTCTTGATTGACAGCCATGATAATAGCCTGGCTTTGCAGCCATGATAATAGCCTGGCTTTGCAGCATGATAATAGTCTTGATTGCAGCCATGATAATAGCCTGGCTTTGCAGCCATGATAATAGCCTGGCTTTGCAGCATGATAATAGTCTTGATTGCAGCCATGATAATAGCCTGGCTTTGCAGCCATGATAATAGCCTGGCTTTGCAGACATGATAATAGTCTTGATTGACAGCCATGATAATAGCCTGGCTTTGCAGCCATGATAATAGCCTGGCTTTGCAGCATGATAATAGTCTGATTGCAGCCATGATAATAGCCTGGCTTTGCAGCCATGAAATAGCTGTTCAGCCATGATAATAGCTGGCTTTGCAGCCATGATAATAGCTGGCTTTGCAGCCATGATAATAGCTGTTCAGCCATGATAATAGCTGGCTTTGCAGCCATGATAATAGCTGGCTTTGCAGCCATGATAATAGCTGTTGCACCATGATAATAGCCTGGCTTTGCAGCCATGAGAATAGCCTGGCTTTGCCATGAGAATAGCCTGGCTTTGCAGCCATGATAATAGCCTGGCTTTGCAGCCATGATAATAGCCTGGCTTTGCAGCCATGAGAATAGCCTGGCTTTGCAGCCATGAGAATAGCCTGGCTTTGCAGCCATGAGAATAGCCTGGCTTTGCAGCCATGATAATAGCCTGGCTTTGCAGCCATGATAATAGCCTGGCTTTGCAGCCATGAGAATAACCAGGCTTTGCAGCCATGAGAATAGCCTGGCTTTGCAGCCATGAGAATAGCCTGGCTTTGCAGCCATGAGAATAGCCTGGCTTTGCAGCCATGAGAATAGCCTGGCTTTGCAGCTATGAGAATAGCCTGGCTTTGCAGCCATGAGAATAGCCTGGCTTTGCAGCCATGAGAATAACCAGGCTATGCAGCCATGAGAATAGCCTGGCTTTGCAGCCATGATAATAGCCTGGCTTTGCAGCCATGGTAATAGCCTGGCTTAGCAGCCATGAGAATAGCCTGGCTTTGCAGCCATGAGAATAGCCTGGCTTTGCAGCCATGAGAATAGCCTGGCTTTGAAGCCATCGTAATAGCCTGGCTTTGCAGCCATGAGAATAGCCTGGCTTTGCAGCCATGAGAATAGCCTGGCTGTGCAGCCATGATAATAGCCTGGCTTTGCAGCCATGAGAATAGCCTGGCTTTGCAGCCATGAGAATAGCCTGGCTTTGCAGCCATGAGAATAGCCTGACTTTGCAGCCATGAGAATAGCCTGGCTTTGCAGCCATGAGAATAGCCTGGCTTTGCAGCCATGAGAATAACCAGGCTTTGCAGCCATGAGAATAGCCTGGCTTTGCAGCCATGAGAATAGCCTGGCTTTGCAGCCATGAGAATAGCCTGGCTTTGCAGCCATGATAATAGCCTGGCTTTGCAGCCATGAGAATAGCCTGGCTTTGCAGCCATGAGAATAGCCTGGCTTTGCAGCCATGAGAATAGCCTGGCTTTGCAGCCATGAGAATAGCCTGGCTTTGCAGCCATGATAATAGCCTGGCTTTGCAGCCATGAGAATAACCAGGCTTTGCAGCCATGAGAATAGCCTGGCTTTGCAGCCATGAGAATAGCCTGGCTTTGCAGCCATGAGAATAGCCTGGCTTTGCAGCCATGAGAATAGCCTGGCTTTGCAGCTATGAGAATAGCCTGGCTTTGCAGCCATGAGAATAGCCTGGCTTTGCAGCCATGGTAATAGCCTGGCTTTGCAGCCATGAGAATAACCAGGCTTTGCAGCCATGAGAATAGCCTGGCTTTGCAGCCATGGTAATAGCCTGGCTTTGCAGCCATGAGAATAACCAGGCTTTGCAGCCATGAGAATAGCCTGGCTTTGCAGCCATGAGAATATCCTGGCTGTGCAGCCATGAGAATAGCCTGGCTTTGCAGCCATGAGAATAGCCTGGCTTTGCAGCAATGATAATAGCCTGGCTTTGCAGCCATGAGAATAGCCTGGCTTTGCAGCCATGAGAATAGCCTGGCTTTGCTGCCATGAGAATAGTCTGGCTTTGCAGCCATGATAATAGCCTGGCGTTGCAGCCATGAGATTAACCTGGCGTTGCAGCCATGAGAATAGCCTGGCTTTGCAGCCATGAGAATAGCCTGGCTTTGCAGCCATGAGAATAGCCTGGCTTTGCAGCCATGAGAATAGTCTGGCTTTGCAGCCATGATAATAGCCTGGCTTTGCAGCCATGAGAATAGCCTGGCTTTGCAGCCATGAGAAAAGCCTGGCTTTGCAGCCATGAGAATAGCCTGGCTTTGCAGCCATGAGAATAGCCTGGCTTTGCAGCCATGAGAATGGCCTGGCTTTGCAGCCATGGCAATAGCCTGGTTTTGCAGCCATGAGAATAACCAGGCTTTGCAGCCATGAGAAGAGCCTTGCTTTGCAGCCATGAGAATAGCCTGGCTTTGCAGCCATGAGAATAGCCTGGCTGTGCAGCCATGAGAATAGCCTGGCTTTGCAGCCATGAGAATAGCCTGGCTTTGCAGCCATGAGAATAGCCTGGCTTTGCAGCCATGATAACAGCCTGGCTTTGCAGCCATGATAATAGCCTGGCTTTGCAGCCATGATAATAGCCTGGCTTTGCAGCCATGATAATAGCCTGGCTTTGCAGCCATGAGAATAGCCTGGCTTTGCAGCCATGGTAATAGCATGGCTTTGCAGCCATGATAATAGCCTGGCTTTGCAGCCATGATAATAGCCTGGCTTTGCAGCCATGATAATAGCCTGGCTTTGCAGCAATGAGAATAGCCTGGCTTTGCAGCCATGAGAATAGCCTGGCTTTGCAGCCATGATAATAGCCTGGCTTTGCAGCCATGAGAATAGCCTGGCTTTGCAGCCATGAGAATAACCTGGCTTTGCAGCCATGGTAATAGCATGGCTTTGCAGCCATGGTAATAGCATGGCTTTGCAGCCATGATAATAGCCTGGCTTTGCAGCCATGATAATAGCCTGGCTTTGCAGCCATGAGAATAGCCTGGCTTTGCAGCCATGAGAATAGCCTGGCTTTGCAGCCATGAGAATAGCCTGGCTTTGCAGCCATGAGAATAGCCTGGCTTTGCAGCCATGAGAATAGCATGTCTTTGCAGCCATGAGAATAGCCTGGCTTTGCAGCCATGATAATAGCCTGGCTTTGCAGCCATGATAATAGCCTGGCTTTGCAGCCATGATAATAGCCTGGCTTTGCAGCCATGATAATAGCCTGGCTTTGCAGCCATGATAATAGCCTGGCTTTGCAGCCATGATAATAGCCTGGCTTTGCAGCCATGATAATAGCCTGGCTTTGCAGCCATGATAATAGTCTTGATTTACAGCCCTGATAATAGACTGGCGTTGCAGCCATGATAATATTCTTGATTTACAGCCCTGATAATAGACTGGCGTTGCAGCCATGATAATAGTCTTGATTTACAGCCCTGATAATAGACTGGCGTTGCAACCATGATAATAGTCTTGATTTACAGCCCTGATAATAGACTGGCGTTGCAGCCATGATAATATTCTTGATTTACAGCCCTGATAATAGACTGGCGTTGCAGACATGATAATAGTCTTGATTGACAGACATGATAATAGCCTGGCTTTGCAGCCATGATAATAGCCTGGCTTTGCAGACATGATAATAGTCTTGATTGACAGCCATGATAATAGCCTGGCTTTGCAGACATGATAATAGTCTTGATTGACAGCCATGAGAATAGCCTGGCTTTGCAGCCATCGTAATAGCCTGGCTTTGCAGCCATGAGAATAGCCTGGCTTTGCAGCCATGAGAATAGCCTGGCTGTGCAGCCATGATAATAGCCTGGCTTTGCAGCCATGAGAATAGCCTGGCTTTGCAGCCATGAGAATAGCCTGGCTTTGCAGCCATGAGAATAACCTGGCTTTGCAGCCATGATAATAGCCTGGCTTTGCAGCCATGAGAATAGCCTGACTTTGCAGCCATGAGAATAGCCTGGCTTCGCAGCCATGAGAATCACCAGGCTTTGCAGCCATGAGAATAGCCTGGCTTTGCAGCCATGAGAATAGCCTGGCTTTGCAGCCATGAGAATAGCCTGGCTTTGCAGCCATGAGAATAGCCTGGCTTTGCAGCCATGAAAATAGCCTGGCTTTGCAGCCATGAGAATAGCCTGGCTTTGCAGCCATGATAATAGCCTGGCTTTGCAGCCATGATAATAGCCTGGCTTTGCAGCCATGAGAATAACCAGGCTTTGCAGCCATGAGAATAGCCTGGCTTTGCAGCCATGAGAATAGCCTGGCTTTGCAGCCATGAGAATAGCCTGGCTTTGCAGCCATGAGAATAGCCTGGCTTTGCAGCTATGAGAATAGCCTGGCTTTGCAGCCATGAGAATAGCCTGGCTTTGCAGCCATGAGAATAACCAGGCTATGCAGCCATGATAATAGCCTGGCTTTGCAGCCATGATAATAGCCTGGCTTTGCAGCCATGGTAATAGCCTGGCTTAGCAGCCATGAGAATAGCCTGGCTTTGCAGCCATGAGAATAGCCTGGCTTTGCAGCCATGAGAATAGCCTGGCTTTGCAGCCATGAGAATAGCCTGGCTTTGCAGCCATGAGAATAGCCTGGCTTTGCAGTCATGAGAATAGCCTGGCTTTGCAGCCATGAGAATAGCCTGGCTTTGCAGCCATGGTAATAGCCTGGCTTTGCAGCCATGAGAATAACCAGGCTTTGCAGCCATGAGAATAGCCTAGCTTTGCAGCCATGGTAATAGCCTGGCTTTGCAGCCATGAGAATAACCAGGCTTTGCAGCCATGAGAATAGCCTTGCTTTGCATCCATGAGAATAGCCTGGCTTTGCAGCCATGAGAATATCCTGGCTGTGCAGCCATGAGAATAGCCTGGCTTTGCAGCCATGAGAATAGCCTGGCTTTGCAGCAATGATAATAGCCTGGCTTTGCAGCCATGAGAATAGCCTGGCTTTGCAGCCATGAGAATAGCCTGGCTTTGCAGCCATGAGAATAGTCTGGCTTTGCAGCCATGATAATAGCCTGGCGTTGCAGCCATGAGAATAACCAGGCTTTGCAGCCATGAGAATAGCCTGGCTTTGCAGCCATGAGAATAGCCTGGCTTTGCAGCCATGAGAATAGCCTGGCTTTGCAGCCATGAGAATAGCCTGGCTTTGCAGCCATGATAATAGCCTGGCTTTGCAGCCATGAGAATGGCCTGGCTTTGCAGCCATGGCAATAGCCTGGTTTTGCAGCCATGAGAATAACCAGGCTTTGCAGCCATGAGAAGAGCCTTGCTTTGCGGCCATGAGAATAGCCTGGCTTTGCAGCCATGAGAATAGCCTGGCTGTGCAGCCATGAGAATAGCCTGGCTTTGCAGCCATGAGAATAGCCTGGCTTTGCAGCCATGAGAATAGCCTGGCTTTGCAGCCATGATAACAGCCTGGCTTTGCAGCCATGAGAATAGCCTGGCTTTGCAGCCATGATAATAGCCTGGCTTTGCAGCCATGATAATAGCCTGGCTTTGCAGCCATGAGAATAGCCTGGCTTTGCAGCCATGGTAATAGCATGGCTTTGCAGCCATGATAATAGCCTGGCTTTGCAGCCATGATAATAGCCTGGCTTTGCAGCCATGATAATAGCCTGGCTTTGCAGCAATGAGAATAGCCTGGCTTTGCAGCCATGACAATAGCCTGGCTTTGCAGCCATGATAATAGCCTGGCTTTGCAGCCATGAGAATAGCCTGGCTTTGCAGCCATGAGAATAACCTGGCTTTGCAGCCATGGTAATAGCATGGCTTTGCAGCCATGATAATAGCCTGGCTTTGCAGCCATGATAATAGCCTGGCTTTGCAGCCATGATAATAGCCTGGCTTTGCAGCCATGAGAATAGCCTGGCTTTGCAGCCATGAGAATAGCCTGGCTTTGCAGCCATGAGAATAGCCTGGCTTTGCAGCCATGAGAATAGCCTGGCTTTGCAGCCATGAGAATAGCATGGCTTTGCAGCCATGAGAATAGCCTGGCTTTGCAGCCATGATAATAGCCTGGCTTTGCAGCCATGATAATAGCCTGGCTTTGCAGCCATGATAATAGCCTGGCTTTGCAGCCATGATAATAGCCTGGCTTTGCAGCCATGATAATAGCCTGGCTTTGCAGCCATGATAATAGCCTGGCTTTGCAGCCATGATAATAGTCTTGATTTACAGCCCTGATAATAGACTGGCGTTGCAGCCATGATAATATTCTTGATTTACAGCCCTGATAATAGACTGGCGTTGCAGCCATGATAATAGTCTTGATTTACAGCCCTGATAATAGACTGGCGTTGCAACCATGATAATAGTCTTGATTTACAGCCCTGATAATAGACTGGCGTTGCAGCCATGATAATATTCTTGATTTACAGCCCTGATAATAGACTGGCGTTGCAGACATGATAATAGTCTTGATTGACAGACATGATAATAGCCTGGCTTTGCAGCCATGATAATAGCCTGGCTTTGCAGACATGATAATAGTCTTGATTGACAGCCATGATAATAGCCTGGCTTTGCAGACATGATAATAGTCTTGATTGACAGCCATGAGAATAGCCTGGCTTTGCAGCCATCGTAATAGCCTGGCTTTGCAGCCATGAGAATAGCCTGGCTTTGCAGCCATGAGAATAGCCTGGCTGTGCAGCCATGATAATAGCCTGGCTTTGCAGCCATGAGAATAGCCTGGCTTTGCAGCCATGAGAATAGCCTGGCTTTGCAGCCATGAGAATAACCTGGCTTTGCAGCCATGATAATAGCCTGGCTTTGCAGCCATGAGAATAGCCTGGCTTTGCAGCCATGAGAATAGCCTGGCTTGCAGCATGAATGCCTGCTTTGCAGCCATGAGAATAACCAGGCTTTGCAGCCATGAGAATAGCCTGGCTTTGCAGCCATGAGAATAGCCTGGCTTTGCAGCCATGAGAATAGCCTGGCTTTGCAGCCATGAGAATAGCCTGGCTTTGCAGCCATGAAAATAGCCTGGCTTTGCAGCCATGAGAATAGCCTGGCTTTGCAGCCATGATAATAGCCTGGCTTTGCAGCCATGATAATAGCCTGGCTTTGCAGCCATGAGAATAACCAGGCTTTGCAGCCATGAGAATAGCCTGGCTTTGCAGCCATGAGAATAGCCTGGCTTTGCAGCCATGAGAATAGCCTGGCTTTGCAGCCATGAGAATAGCCTGGCTTTGCAGCTATGAGAATAGCCTGGCTTTGCAGCCATGAGAATAGCCTGGCTTTGCAGCCATGAGAATAACCAGGCTATGCAGCCATGAGAATAGCCTGGCTTTGCAGCCATGATAATAGCCTGGCTTTGCAGCCATGGTAATAGCCTGGCTTAGCAGCCATGAGAATAGCCTGGCTTTGCAGCCATGAGAATAGCCTGGCTTTGCAGCCATGAGAATAGCCTGGCTTTGCAGCCATGAGAATAGCCTGGCTTTGCAGCCATGAGAATAGCCTGGCTTTGCAGTCATGAGAATAGCCTGGCTTTGCAGCCATGAGAATAGCCTGGCTTTGCAGCCATGGTAATAGCCTGGCTTTGCAGCCATGAGAATAACCAGGCTTTGCAGCCATGAGAATAGCCTAGCTTTGCAGCCATGGTAATAGCCTGGCTTTGCAGCCATGAGAATAACCAGGCTTTGCAGCCATGAGAATAGCCTTGCTTTGCATCCATGAGAATAGCCTGGCTTTGCAGCCATGAGAATATCCTGGCTGTGCAGCCATGAGAATAGCCTGGCTTTGCAGCCATGAGAATAGCCTGGCTTTGCAGCAATGATAATAGCCTGGCTTTGCAGCCATGAGAATAGCCTGGCTTTGCAGCCATGAGAATAGCCTGGCTTTGCAGCCATGAGAATAGTCTGGCTTTGCAGCCATGATAATAGCCTGGCGTTGCAGCCATGAGAATAACCAGGCTTTGCAGCCATGAGAATAGCCTGGCTTTGCAGCCATGAGAATAGCCTGGCTTTGCAGCCATGAGAATAGCCTGGCTTTGCAGCCATGAGAATAGCCTGGCTTTGCAGCCATGATAATAGCCTGGCTTTGCAGCCATGAGAATGGCCTGGCTTTGCAGCCATGGCAATAGCCTGGTTTTGCAGCCATGAGAATAACCAGGCTTTGCAGCCATGAGAAGAGCCTTGCTTTGCGGCCATGAGAATAGCCTGGCTTTGCAGCCATGAGAATAGCCTGGCTGTGCAGCCATGAGAATAGCCTGGCTTTGCAGCCATGAGAATAGCCTGGCTTTGCAGCCATGAGAATAGCCTGGCTTTGCAGCCATGATAACAGCCTGGCTTTGCAGCCATGAGAATAGCCTGGCTTTGCAGCCATGATAATAGCCTGGCTTTGCAGCCATGATAATAGCCTGGCTTTGCAGCCATGAGAATAGCCTGGCTTTGCAGCCATGGTAATAGCATGGCTTTGCAGCCATGATAATAGCCTGGCTTTGCAGCCATGATAATAGCCTGGCTTTGCAGCCATGATAATAGCCTGGCTTTGCAGCAATGAGAATAGCCTGGCTTTGCAGCCATGACAATAGCCTGGCTTTGCAGCCATGATAATAGCCTGGCTTTGCAGCCATGAGAATAGCCTGGCTTTGCAGCCATGAGAATAACCTGGCTTTGCAGCCATGGTAATAGCATGGCTTTGCAGCCATGATAATAGCCTGGCTTTGCAGCCATGATAATAGCCTGGCTTTGCAGCCATGAGAATAGCCTGGCTTTGCAGCCATGAGAATAGCCTGGCTTTGCAGCCATGAGAATAGCCTGGCTTTGCAGCCATGAGAATAGCCTGGCTTTGCAGCCATGGTAATAGCATGGCTTTGCAGCCATGAGAATAGCCTGGCTTTGCAGCCATGATAATAGTCTGGCTTTGCAGCCATGATAATAGCCTGGCTTTGCAGCCATGATAATAGCCTGGCTTTGCAGCCATGATAATAGCCTGGCTTTGCAGCCATGATAATAGCCTGGCTTTGCAGCCATGATAATAGCCTGGCTTTGCAGCCATGATAATAGTCTTGATTTACAGCACTGATAATAGACTGGCGTTGCAGCCATGATAATATTCTTGATTTACAGCCCTGATAATAGACTGGCGTTGCAGCCATGATAATAGTCTTGATTTACAGCCCTGATAATAGACTGGCGTTGCAGCCATGATAATATTCTTGATTTACAGCCCTGATAATAGACTGGCGTTGCAGACATGATAATAGTCTTGATTGACAGCCATGATAATAGCCTGGCTTTGCAGCCATGATAATAGCCTGGCTTTGCAGACATGATAATAGTCTTGATTGACAGCCATGATAATAGCCTGGCTTTGCAGACATGATAATAGTCTTGATTGACAGCCATGATAATAGACTGGCTTTGCAGCCATGATAATAGCCTGGCTTTGCAGCCATGATAATAGTCTTGATTGACAGCCATGATAATAGACTGGCTTTGCAGCCCTGATAATAGACTGGCGTTGCAGACATGATAATAGTCTTGATTGACAGCCATGATAATAGCCTGGCTTTGCAGCCATGATAATAGTCTTGATTGACAGCCATGATAATAGCCTGGCTTTGCAGCCATGATAATAGTCTTGATTGACAGCCATGATAATAGACTGGCTTTGCAGCCATGATAATAGACTGGCTTTGCAGCCATGATAATAGTCTTGATTGACAGCCATGATAATAGACTGGCTTTGCAGCCATGTTAATAGTCTTGATTGACATCCATGATAATAGCCTTGCTTTACAGCCATGATAATAGCCTTGCTTTGCAGCCATGATAATAGACTGGCTTTGCAGCCATGATAATAGTCTTGATTGACATCCATGATAATAGCCTGGCTTTGCAGCCATGGTAATAGCCTTGCTATACAGCCATGATAATAGCCTTGCTATACAGCCATGATAATAGCCTTGCTATACAGCCATGATAATAGCCTTGCTATACAGCCATGATAATAGCCTTGCTATACAGCCATGATAATAGCCTTGCTTTACAGCCATGTTAATAGTCTTGATTGACAGCCATGATAATAGCCTTGCTTTACAGCCATGATAATAGCCTTGCTTTGCAGCCATGATAATAGCCTTGCTTTACAGCCATGTTAATAGTCTTGATTGACAGCCATGATAATAGCCTTGCTTTACAGCCATGATAATAGCCTTGCTTTACAGCCATGTTAATAGTCTTGATTGACAGCCATGTTAATAGCCTTGCTTTACAGCCATGATAATAGTCTTGCTTTACAGCCATGTTAATAGTCTTGATTGACAGCCATGATAATAGCCTTGCTTTACAGCCATGATAATAGTCTTGCTTTACAGCCATGTTAATAGTCTTGATTGACAGCCATGATAATAGCCTTGCTATACAGCCATGATAATAGTCTTACTTTACAGCCATGTTAATAGTCTTGATTGACAGCCATGATAATAGCCTTGCTATACAGCCATGATAATAGCCTGGCTTTGCAGCCATGATAATAGTCTTGCTTTACAGCTGGTTTTGCTTTATACACATTAAAGTAAATTACAGCAGATTTTAAATTTCATCATATAAGAAATAGAAAAATAGTTAAAGTGAATCTTTTTCTTATGTTATAAACACATTTTGTTTTGGTGTTAAGCTATAACTGTTTTGTTATAATGTTACAAATACTTAAACGGTTGACTTTATATACCGGTATGTACAATACTTAGTGTTTAGCAAAATGTTGAAACATATAATTTAAAATTTTGTTACACGTTTATTTTTACAGTGTCACAAGAACGAAATAGAAGAATTGCCGGATGTTCTGGTGGACAAAGTGACCCTACTGCCCAAGATATTACAGCATTCCAGAGCTGATAGTACGTGTAAAGGTTATAACAGCGCATTTAACCGATGGAAAAAAGTGGGCTTTTTCAAATAGTCTTGGTAGTGGGGACATTTTGACCGCCAGGGCATTACCGTCAGCCATTTATCTAACTTCATTAATGCAAAATGCTTCTTCGGCAAAACCGATTGAAAAATCTTACTACGCTATAAAATGGGTTCACGAAATTAATGGCTTAACTTCACCTACTAATTCTTCATTAGTTTATACTGTATTACAAGCAGCAAAGGTATTCTTGCTAGGCCTGTCGTAAAGAAAGAGCTGTGGATCTTCTTTCTTCAGTTTACAAGAGTTTATATACGCATGGTAATATCATGTCTCAGAGAACATATGTGCTTTATTGTTATCATTCGCTGGATTTTTTAGAAGTTCAGAGTTGTTGAAAATAATAAAAAATGATTTAGTTTTTCGTGATACTCATATGGAAATATTTATTGAATCTAGTAAAACAGATCAATACAGAGACGGTGCTTGGATCATTACTGCCAAAACAGGAACATCACTATGTCCAGTACAGAAACTGTAAAAGACATGGTCGTTGGACCAGCGAACAAGCAAAAGACGGTTATGTGAAAGACAGTTTGGAGGAACGTCTTATTGTTTCTGGGCTTATGAACATTATAAGTATTTAGTATTGTGATGTCATGTTGTATGTTTATTAACGGAACACGTACATTAAATACAAGTAATAGATTTTCTAGTTTATATATTACCTAGATTTTCCTGTTCTTTAGGTTCAGTCGACACCAAGTCGCTTACAACAAATTAAACTATTATTCATTGAAACTTTGTTCATATTCTGTATGGTATTAATGTTTTATTGTGATAGTTCTTGTCCGTGGGGTACGATTTGAGGGGAATATAATTCTTTTCGGTTAAACGAAGTGAATTAGAAGAGAATTATTTCCCCTCGTATTGTTCCCGACGGACCACTGCGGGGCGCTTTTTCGCGCTCTGGCGAGCACTATTTTTTCGCTTTGCGAAGTGGTCAGTTCACTTCAGCGCTTGGTCACTCGACTGTCCGTAGAAAAATTTTAATTTTAAGTTTTAACACTTGTATTTCATGTGTGTGTTCCATTTTGTAAATAAAATTATACACTGAACGGATTTCGAGGCAGGATAGTTATAAGTTGATTAGATAGAAAATCACTGGGTTTTTTAAATCGGTTCGGTGTATACGAGATCATGATATTATAGTCATGTTGGACATGTGGTTAACTGTTAATGACAGTTAACTCAATAAGATGGGTGGAAACGTAAAAATTATTCAATTTAATTTTGAATAAAATGAATAATGTTGTGTTTATATTGATAATGATTATATACGAATGTGTTTGTACATGTGCAGTCGACACCAAGTCGCTTACAACAAATTAAACTATTATTCATTGAAACTTTGTTCATATTCTTTATGGTATTAATGTTTTATTGTGACAGTTCTTGTCCGTGGTGTACGATTTGAGGGGATGTCGTTTATATTGTTGAAAGTATTCAAAAACTGTGTCTTGCATATAATAATGTGCTTTCCCGTCAGGATCGTCACTGATTGATATTTAATATAGAGCTCTAGATAAGATGAGTAGTTTTCAATCATTTTCCGATAATATCCCTCTTATCTAGAGCTTTCCCCCAACAAAAGAGAGATGGGAGAGACAGACAGAATGTGAGTGACAGAAATTTAAATAAATGTGCTTGTCTAATATTCGGTATGTAACCCATGTCATATTTATGTTAAAGGGAAATAATTATTGATATTTAGTACATGTACATTATAATGTTTCCAAACCCTGCTGCAAGCGTACCGCCCAATAGTTTCCCTTATATGGCCTTATTAAAATCACTGGTCTGAATCATATCATAATTATATAGCCTGGTCCCATACTATGTCTTTGTATAATATATACTAGTCTTCACTACTATTGTGTATACAGTATTATGGGTGAGTGATTGTGAGTGACGATCAGGTCAGATGTGTGAATGAGTGAACTAACTCAACTAATTAGGTGCACTTTCCAACTAACTTGTTCAAGACCCTTATCCCACACTCTATCTCTACTAGTCAAACGGATAAGTTGTGAAGCTATCATGTCTACGTTAATATATACTTTACTAGTAACTATATAGTAACTATATACATATATACATTATATGTATCAGCTGATAGCCGGACTCTGGCTCTTTATATCCATATATACGAAAATACGAAAACAACCAGAGTTTGTTATATCTATAAACTCCCCGGTCTACAAATGGCTCCCCGTCGGGGAATTGAACCCCAGTCTCCCGCGTGACAGGCGGGGATACTCACCACTATACCAAGAATCTCAGATGCATCGACCAAAGAGGACCTGATGACAGAATTTTTTAATTCCTCTCAGGCAGCGGACGAATCAGTAACATCTTATGCATGTCGCCTAGAAACGTTGTTACAGGCCATCATTAATAAGGGTCAGTTACCAGGTGTTGCAAGGAATGACATACTTCGTCATAAGTTCTGGACAGGGTTATCCTCGGATATGTTGCGACTACAAACCCGCCACAAGTATGATACCCTGGCGGACTACAACCAATTACTTAGAGAAATCCGCAAAGTTGAGAAAGAGATGTTGCGCACTTCGACTTCTTCTAATCTCAACTCTTCTTCAACTGGTAATGTTCTACAGACAACTCCTTTTTCTAAGAAGGTTTCTGTTAAGAACAATACAGTTACTGCGGACTCAGACGTGCAACAACAGTTTTCTTTATTGGAAAAGAAAATGCATTCTCGCTTGGATCAGTTCGATACCAAAATCACTTCCTGGGAGAACATGATGGACCAGAAGATCAACTCAAAGTTCGACCAGATTTTACAGAAGCTGGACTCTACCCACAACCAGCAACAATAACATCAGTCATTATCTCTACCACCACAACCATTTAGTACCAACAGAGGTCGCGGTCATAGACCTGGGAGATACAGTGGTGGCAACCAAGCTTCTGGTTATAGTCAGCAGGATTACAATCCGAAAGGATCACACCTGCAGCCGAACTCCGGACCAAGGTCATTTGGTCGCGGAAGAGGCAATTTCCCAATATCGCTAATCGTTAAACTAGATACCGTCTGTTGAGGGCCAAACAGGGACTGGTGATCAAGTTGCCCAAACGAACCCACACCCACCAAAACAACAATTTGTGAACCGTCTTATAGGTTCACCGAATGAACAGGATATTGTTATCAACGGCAGTTCTTTTAAAGCCTTGATTGATACTGGTAGTCAAGTAACCACTCTTTCTCTTTCTTGTTTCAAGAGACTTTCAGATGTTGTATTACAGCCTCTCACCACTCTTGGTCTTGACGTATCAATTGCTGATGGTTCACGCATGGAGTACTCAGGTTATTTTGAGTCTACCATCACATTACCGTTTTTATCTGTTTTTAAATTGGATATTCCTGTTCTGGTCATCCCAGACAATAGTTTTAACAGAACGTGTCCCGTCATTGTGGGAACAAACGTTCTTAGAAGGTGTAAGACATTTTTGTCCCCATCTTCAGACAATTCTACTGTTGACATCCCAGTAGAATGGAAGTCGGCGATGGATAGCCTCGACTCCCGGACCTTCTCAGTAAAAGCGTGCGGTACCAAAACGATTACGGTAGCACCATATGAGACAGTTACTATCAATGGGATAGTCCGTAATTTCGACAACAACATCTCATCTGTTGTCACTGAGACACCGGAAACTGTTACAGGTTATATAGTATGTCCTCGGATTGTTAAAGTCAATCAACAATCCACAGTTAAAGTCCCAGTCAGGATTTGTAATATGACTGCGAAGACTTTATCTTTTAAACCCAAAACACAGATTTGTGACATTTCTGAAGCAACAGTTGTGGATGATCTTTCTACATATATTTGCCAGGATACATCTTCAGATACCTCTCTCGAAGACCTGGGTGTCAACGTTGACAATACAAATTTGTCTCCGTCTCAAGTTTTGCGGTTTCAACAAGTCCTGGGTAAATGGAAACATGTATTTTCAAAAGACAGTCAGGACTTGGGTAAAACAAATCTTGTACAGCACAAGATAGTGTTAGAGGACAATACACCGTTTAAAGACCCATACAGACGAATCCCTCCAGCCATGTATGAGGAAGTGCGTCAGCACATATAGGAAATGTTGGAGGCAGACGTTATTCGAGAGGCTGATAGTCCTTACTCTTCTAACGTTGTTTTGATTAGAACATCCTCCGGTGCACTCAGGTTTTGTGTGGATTGGCGTCGATTGAACAACAAGACCCGTAAGGATGCTTTTATGTTACCCAGATTCGACGACACTATTGATGTCCTTTCTTCTGCCAAATATTTTAGTAAACTTGACCTACATTCAGCCTACTGGCAGGTCGAAGTTGCAGAAGAGGATAAGGCCAAAACAGCTTTTAGTGTCGGAGCACTGGGGTTTTATGAGTGGAACCGGATGGGTTTCGGACTCACCAATGCACCCGCAACCTTCCAGCGACTGATGGAAAAATGCATGGGTGATATGCATCTTAGAGAATGTTTAATTTTCTTAGATGACATCCTTATTTTCTCCTCTACATTTGAGGAACACCTAGGGAGGATTGAATCCGTCTTTCAACGGTTGGATCAGCATCACTTGAAGCTTAAACCTTCAAAATGCGAATTCTTCAAGAAATCCGTAACTTACTTGGGTCATGTCGTTTCTGATCAAGGTATTTCTACGGATCCCGGTAAAGTTTCCGCCGTTAAAGATTGGCCAGCATGTCACGATCTGAAATCTCTCAGACAATTTCTTGGATTCTCGGGCTATTACAGAAAATTTATAAAGGATTATGCCCAGATTGTACAGCCGTTAAACTCCTTATTAGAAGGACATGGTTTTAACCAGAAAAAATCCAAGAAAAAGACCAAGAAGACCAAGACACCCGTTCCATGGATATGGAGTGATGCCCAGCAAGCTGCCTTTGATACAATCAAAGATAAATTAACATCACACCCAATCTTGGCATATGCAGACTATTCCCAACCTTTTATTCTGCACACGGATGCATCCTCTCTTGGATTAGGAGCAGTACTGTACCAGGTCCAAGACGGGAAGGAGCGTGTTTTTGCATACGCATCCCGAAGTTTGAGACCCAGCGAGAGGAATTACCCCGCCCACAAGATGGAATTTCTAGCCCTTAAGTGGAGTATCACCGATAAATTCCATGACTACTTGTGTGGGAATGACTTTAAGGTGGTTACTGACAATAATCCCTTAACCTATGTCAAAACCTCTGCAAAGGTTGATGCAACAGGCCACCGTTGGCTAGCAGAATTAGCCAATTACAATTTTTATATTGAATACCGTAGTGGCAGCCAAAACGGAGACGCAGATGGATTATCTCGTCGATACGTTTTTCAAGAAGAAATGAAAGCGATTTTTCAAGGTGCTCTAAATGCTACACCACTTGTCGACTGTGTATCAGATTCGGCAGTTCCTCATTCGGCCGATGAGGAGATGTTTGAATCTGAACATGTCAACAAGATTGACTGGAAAGCTGAGCAATTGAATGATTTTACCATTTTAAGGGTGATTGACCTCCTCGAAAGCGGTTTTCTTCCCAGAGGGAGAGGATCCGAGTCAAAAGCTGTACAGCGTTTTCTCCGAGAATGGAACAGACTTCATCTCGATGAGGGAATTCTGTACAGAACCGCTTTCTTGGACGGCCAGTCAGTTCGTCAACTTGTTTTACCTGAATCCCACAGGGCTATTGCCTTGAAGGGCATTCATGACGATGCTGGTCACCAGGGCAAGGAAAAGACCCTTTGGCTGGCCAGACAACGGTTTTATTGGCCTGGGTTGGAAGAGGATGTTAACAAGTACATCACCAATTGTAGCTCATGTATTAGACGAAAGACCCCTGTCAAACCTTTCGCAGAGCTTGTACCAATTTTTACCTCTAGACCTATGGAGCTAGTGTGCATCGACTTTTTAAAGCTCGAACCTAGCAAAGGTGGTGTGGAAAACCTACTGGTTATAGTGGATCACTTCACCAGATATGCTCAAGCAGTGCCATGTCGCAACCAGACTGCACAAACCACTGCCAAGGCCTTGTATGACCATTATTTCCGTTTTTATGGTTTTCCCGAGCGACTTCAGTGACCAAGGTCGAAATTTTCTTAGTAGGACTATACAGGAACTGTGTAAGCTCACGGGCATTCGTAAAAGCCGTACAACGCCGTACCACCCTATGGGTAATGGTTCAGCAGAACGATTCAACGGCACTCTTCTGCGCATGCTTGGTACCTTAGAGGAACACCAAAAGAGCGACTGGAAATCGTATATCGCCCCTCTTGTTCAGGCATACAATGGTACCAAGAGTGACGCAACCGGTTTTTCGCCACACTATTTAATGTTTGGATGGCATCCTCGACTTTCTGTCGATGCCTACTTAGGCACAGATCCACAAGACATTGGTGAATTCACACCTACGACATATGTAGCCAAACTAAAGAACCGGCTAGAATATGCATATAGGGCAGCTGCCAATGAAGCTGGCAGGCAGGCTGCCAAGAACAAGGACAGGTACGACTGTACAGTTTGTGAGACCAAGATATAAGTTGGAGACCGTGTACTTGTAAAGAAAGTCGGTATCAAGGGGACACATAAGCTAGCAGACAGATGGGATCGCGACCCTTATGTTGTGCTAGCTATGCCGAACCCCGACATACCAGTATTTCGTGTACAACTTGAGAATGGCAAAGGACCAATCCGGACGTTGCATAGGAATATGCTCCTGCCATTCAATTGTGTACCCAGAGATACACCGACGGTGGATGTAAGTGTAGAATCTGAGATAGGCCCTATCCGCAAGGATTTGGCCAGAACCAATCTCAAGACACCACCAGTACATGTACCTCACGCAATCCAATCTGATAGTTCTGATTTAGATAGCGAAGGCGAAAGCGTCAAACTATACAGACCTCCAGCTTTGAGAAAGCATAATCACCCTGGATTGCTGCCTCCGACGATACCTAGGACGGTTCCTGCGACTACTGATAGTCCAACCCATATTCCTAGCCGTATCGTCGAGAACAATCCAGGAGTGCAACACTCGACCAGATCTAACTCTGCGACATCGAGCTCAGAACCCTCTGTACCTAGTTCACCTGGTACCGGTAGTGCGATACCTGAATCTTCACAGATTCATGATATATCTGATAACACCACCTCGGAACCATCGGTACAGAGATCTGTCTCACATTTAGAGTCCATAATAGACCAACCTGTTGTCGTCCCTGCTGGCAATGCCCAAACTCCTGAACCGACCCGTCGTCCGGTGCGCCAAAGGAAGCCACCGGACCGGTATGGAGAATGGGTGGTCCCATTGACGGCAGTACCAAACACTGACAAGGTTGTGTACTATGTGTAAGACAGCGTCAGATATTGAGTTTTTAATTGTTTCAAAATATACTGTATTCTGGTATTTTACTGTGTAAGTGCAATGTTTGAATCATTCTATGTCAATATATATACAATGCGCGTACATTAGTATTACATTTCATTATGTCATTTGAAATGGTTGGTTTTATTTCATAGTAAATGTTCATGTTTGTACAATTTGAAGGTTAATCTTACCTTTACAGGTCTCCACATAGTTGGAACAGATTTGTAGCATTTGTCCATTATTGTGGACATATACCTTTAAGCCAGCCATATTGAGCATACCCATGCACGGTGTAATACTTAACTAATGATCGTTACATTAGTATCTTTAATTACATTGTATTGGTTGTTATGTTTTTATTTCAGTTTGTAAAATTATTTCAGTTGACAATGTCGGATGTTGGATACTGAATGATGCAGTAAATAAAATTGTTATTATATAGCTTGATTATTTGGATTGATCTACAATATTCATTTAGTTTCAGGTAATTAAAACGTCAGGAGACCTTTTCTCCAAGAGGGGGAACTATGTAACCCATGTCATATTTATGTTAAAGGGAAATCATTATTGATATTTAGTACATGTACATTATAATGTTTCCAAACCCTGCTGCAAGCGTACCGCCCAATAGTTTCCCTTATATGGCCTTATTAAAATCACTGGTCTGAATCATATCATAATTATATAGCCTGGTCCCATACTATGTCTTTGTATAATATATACTAGTCTTCACTACTATTGTGTATACAGTATTATGGGTGAGTGATTGTGAGTGACGATCAGGTCAGATGTGTGAATGAGTGAACTAACTCAACTAATTAGGTGCACTTTCCAACTAACTTGTTCAAGACCGTTATCCCACACTCTATCTCTACTAGTCAAACGGATAAGTTGTGAAGCTATCCTGTTTACGTTAATATATACTTTACTAGTAACTATATAGTAACTATATACATATATACATTATATCTATCAGCTGATAGCCGGACTCTGGCTCTTTATATCCATATATACGAAAATACGAAAACAACCAGAGTTTGTTATATCTATAAACTCCCCGGTCTACAGCAGGTATAATATAACAGATAGAACATGATGTTTCGGGCGCCATGCAAATATATGGACTGGTCAGTCAGACCTGAAGTAAGATATGGACCGAAGCTTCTGCATGGCGCCCTCAACACCATGTTCTATCTGTTAAATAAACCACATGCAATTAATTCTCTGTCGTAACTGCAGACACAGATCTGCTTAGTCATATCGTAATTACGTGTGTGTTTTACGTTTATTTATCGTCGCTACCGGTCGCCCATATGAGCGACGCCTCCTGAAGAGATTAGTCATTTTAGATATTTGGAGGATAGTGCAATGATAAAGACAGAGACCCATTCCAGAGTCTCCTCTGGTTCTTTTACGTACACGGTGTAAAGCACCGACACGAGACCTCGGTTTAACGTCCCATCTGAAAGACTTAATTTTATTAGGGTCAGACTGGGGATCGAACCTGCGATCCCTGGATTACCAGTCCAGTGTGTTACCACTTTTACGTGCAGTGAGCCTTTAAATACGCTGTATGTAAACCACCGCTATCAAGCAGTAAACCCCCCGTAGCCACGGTGTTAAACCCCAGCTGAAGATATATAAAATATGTCGGCTAGAGATCATATATTGTCCACACTCTCCGAAATATGCTTCCCAACTCACTACACGCCAGCATGCTTTCCTCCACAAAACATAACCCAATCACTTATCGATGAAATATCTCATCGTCATGGGAATATCCGTATCGGCTCATAGATTTCGGATGTGTTGTCACATTTTTGATCCATCCATCCATATATAACAAGATAAAAAACAATTTCGAAAAATTACTTGTTAGTGTAATTCTTCTGTAATTGTCTTTACTCACTCTGCATCGTGAGTAAATCAATTATTCACTTATCCCATGTTCCTACCAACTACAAATACAATAAAGAAACAAAATAGGATTCAGGCATTTGTATTTGACAGCATTCAATATTTATAATGTATTCATTGGTAGCAAATATCTTGTACATGCCCCCAAAGTAACCCGAGTGCGAATGATTAAAATTCTCGTGGAATAAATATGTATACGATGTTACACCATATGTTCTAAAGTAAGCCAATCCCTCAGAAAATCACGTAAATACTAAACTGTAGTGCCAGCTGCTCCAACCAACTCCGCTAATTATACATGAAGTATAATCTCCTCATCTTTTTCTATTATTTCTTTTTTGTGAAGGAGGAGGAGGTGGAAGTAGAAAGAATCCACGCAAACTATCCAGTGTGAAAAGGCCTTCTTTGCTGCCCCGCGACCTCCCCAGGGACTAGCATAACGATAAAACTGGTTAACATCTATAGACTAGTTCCAACTCGTATGTACAATATCAAGCTCTTAATCATTAACAACACTCTGTCTTAAATTGTTATTATAGTCCTGGCTCAATTCTGTCCATCGAATTCTCAATCATTAAACACTGATGGTAGGAAGCACAATATAGAACGTAAGTGGATCCAGGTTGAACGTTTTGGACGGATCTTGATAAACCTGGAAAATACTAACATACTTTAAAGTAAAAGCATATTGAAAGTGTCTTAAGTAATAAATAATTATTCAAGATTACTATCAAAATTCAGTTGAAGATCGATGAAAAACAACAGCCTTGTTTAATGAGTCGTATATCATGTATTGGGAGGGCGGGCTGGGAATAACCATATATAACTAGAAAGTTCCTCACTGCTGTCAAAATATGCCTCGAGTGAAGATATTGTGTAAACTGCGCTTGTATATAGGTACGCAGATGATACTCACGAAAATTACGTTCGAAACATGAATAGAAGGCATAGAGCAAACTCATTATACTGATGGCATGAATAAAGATGGACTAGAATAGAGTAACGATGGTAAACGTGAATAATTTCATACATCGTCTGTTTCAGTTTCAGTTTATTTTCATATTCTCAGGAAGCAGATTTGCAACAATATGAGATATTTATTACATAACAAATGTATATACACTACATACATCACCGTGATACATGGCATTTAAATATATACATGATAGTCAAAGTTTCTGAAATAAAGCTAAAAGTAATTTTAACTAATAGTCAGGTTCACTATGTCAATAAATTAAATTTCATTCAGAATTATGGTAGATTAGCAAACCTATAATATTTGGGGAAACATTATTACATGGAAAATCTGAAAATCAATGTTTACATTTGCGGTGATACCTGTATGGCGGCCATTTTGGATTTTCAAAATGGCCAATGTAAAATACATATTTTGTTTTATTTCTGCCTCTAATAACCCTAAAAACTTTTTAAAATATACTAAACCTATATTTTCAGGGACAAGGAATCCAATGAAAGTATTAAATTAGTGCTATGGGGAATGGTAAGACATGAATCAAAGGTTTTGAATTGCAAAATACTGCCTTTATATTCGCGATAAGTTGCATAATCAAATACATGTTATCATTTTGTACAGGCAGTTAATAACATCAAAATGTGTCACAATAATTCATATCACCAAACATACTCGTACACATGCAGTCAGTATAACTTCACATCTACACATGTAGTCAATGACAAAATGTACACAGGCAGTCAATGGCATCAAACATACACGATTACAGAATATGCCATTTAGAGTTCATCATCACTGTGCTATGTGTCGTATCCGACAATATAGTCCGCATCGTTTTCACAGTCTGTTCCACACAAGCAAAGGTCGATGCAAGTTAAGTCATTTCTTCTGCATGAGCACCGCTGGGTTGAGCAATTGATTTACATTGCCATTTGACTAACTCTACAATGGCCTGTGGAGCTGGTAGAACCGTGGTGGTGATAGGGAGTATATGACCTTTCTCATCCTAATGGTAGCCATGTTTGAGTGGGTCAAACAGCTGTTGCCACATGACAGTGGTTTGGCACCAAACTCTACTCTGTACTCGCACACGTTCAATGTGCTCCTCAAGTGCACCAATTGTTGGATGCAATACTTGTGATCTGAATCCCTACATGTATCCCAGTCTCCACGGACAGTTTGGTGTATAGACAGCACTGAATCACTACACGCCCACCTCCTAGGAGATTTTGGTGTATTGATAGCACTGAACCACTACACGCCCCCCTCCACGGACAGTTGGTGTATAGACAGCACTGAATCACTACACGTACGCTCCACGGACAGTTTGGTGTATAGACAGCACTGAACCACTACACGCCCCCCTCCACGGACAGTTGGTGCATAGACAGCACTGACTCACTACACGCCCCCCTCCACGGACAGTTTGGTGCATAGGCAGCACTGACTCACTACACGCCCCCCCTCCAGGGACAGTTTGGTGTATAGACAGCACTGAACCACTCACGCCCCCTCCACGGACAGTTTGGTGCATATACAGCACTGAATCACTACACGCCCACCTCCACGGACAGTTTGGTGTATAAACAGCACTGAACCACTACACGCCCCCCCCCACTCCACGGACAGTTTGTTGTATAGACAGCACTGAATCACTACACGCCCCTCCACGGACAGTTTGGTGTATAGACAGCACTGAATCACTACACGCCCCCCTCCACGGACAGTTTGGTGTATAAACAGCACTGACTCACTACACGCCCCCCTCCACGGACAGTTTGTTGTATAGACAACACTGACTCACTACACGCCCCATCCACGGACAGTTTGGTGTATAAACAGCACTGACTCACTACACGCCCCCATCCACGGACAGTTTGGTGTATAGACATCACTGAATCACTACCGCCCCCCTCCACGGACAGTTTGGTGTATAAACAGCACTGACTCACTACTCGCCCCCATCCACGGACAGTTTGGTGTATAGACAACACTGAATCACTACTCGCCCCCATCCACGGACAGTTTGGTGTATAGACAACACTGAATCACTACTCGCCCCCATCCACGGACAGTTTGGTGTATAGACAACACTGAATCACTACTCGCCCCCATCCACGGACAGTTTGGTGTATAGACAGCACTGAATCACTACACGCCCCCCTCCACGGACAGTTTGTTGTATAGACAGCATTGAATCACTACACGTCTCCCCTACACGGACAGTTTGATGTATATACATCACTGACTCCCTACACTTCTCCTCCACCCCGGACAGTTTGATGTATATACATCACTGACGCCCTACACTTCTCCCGTCCCTGGACAGTTTGATGTATATACATCACTGACTCCCTACACTTCTCCCGTCCCTGGACAGATTGGTGTATATACATCACTGACTCACTACAGTTCTCCCGTCCCTGGACAGTTTGATGTATAGACATCACTGACTCCATACATTTCTCCCGTCCCTGGACAGTTTGGTGTATGGACATCACTGACTCCCAACATTTATCCCCATCCACGGACAACACTGATTCACTACACCTCTCCCCATCCACCGACAGTTTGATGTATAGACAGCATTGACACACTACACATCTCCCCATCCACGGACAGTTTGGTGTATAGACAGCATTGACCCACTACACATCTCCCCATCCACGGACAGTTTGATGTATGGACAGCTCTGAATCACTACACATCTTCCCATCCACCGACAGTTTGATGTATAGACAGCATTGACCCACTACACATCTCCCCATTAACGGACAGTTTGGTGTATAGACAGCACTGAACCACTACACGCCCACCTCCACGGAAAGTTTGGTGTATTAATAGCACTGAACCACTACACGCCCCCCTCCACGGACAGTTTGGTGTATAAACAGCACTGAATCACTACACGTAACCCTCCACGGACAGTTTGGTGTATAAACAGCACTGAACCACTACACGCCCACCTCCACGGACAGTTTGGTGTATTAATAGCACTGAACCACTACACGCCCCCCTCCACGGACAGTTTGGTGTATAAACAGCACTGAATCACTACACGCAACCATCCACGGACAGTTTGATGTATAGATAGCTCTGACCCACTACACGTCTCCCCATCCACGGACGGTTTGATGTATAGACAGCATTGACCCACTACACATCTCCCCATCCACGGACAGTTTGATGTATGGACAGCTCTGAATCACTACACATCTTCCCATCCACCGACAGTTTGATGTATAGACAGCATTGACCCACTACACATCTCCCCATTAACGGACAGTTTGGTGTATAGACAGCACTGAACCACTACACGCCCACCTCCACGGACAGTTTGGTGTATTAATAGCACTGAACCACTACACGCCCCCCTCTACGGACAGTTTGGTGTATTAATAGCACTGAACCACTACACGCCCCCCTCTACGGACAGTTTGGTGTATTAATAGCACTGAACCACTACACGCCCCCCTCCACGGACAGTTTGGTGTATAAACAGCACTGAATCACTACACGCAACCATCCACGGACAGTTTGGTGTATAGACAGCACTGAATCACTACACGCCCCCTCCACGGACAGTTTGGTGTATAGACATCACTGAATCACTACACGCCCCCCTCCACGGACAGTTTGGTGTATAGACAGCACTGAATCACTACACGCCCCTCCACGGACAGTTTGGTGTATAGACAGCACTGAATCACTACACGCCCCCCTCCACGGACAGTTTGGTGTATAAACAACACTGACTCACTACACGCCCCCCTCCACGGACAGTTTGGTGTATATAAATACACTGATCACTACACGCCCCCCTCCACGGACAGTTTGATGTATAGACAACACTGACTCACTACACGCCCCCATCCACGGACAGTTTGGTGTATAGACAGCACTGAATCACTTCACGCCCCCCTCCACGGACAGTTTGTTGTATAGACAGCATTGAATCACTACACGTCTCCCCTACACGGACAGTTTGATGTATATACATCACTGACTCCCTACACTTCTCCCGTCCCTGGACAGTTTGATGTATATACATCACTGACTCCCTACACTTCTCCCGTCCCTGGACAGATTGGTGTATAGACAGCACTGACTCCCTACACTTCTCCCGTCCCTGGACAGTTTGATGTATATACATCACTGACTCCCTACACTTCTCCCGTCCCTGGACAGATTGGTGTATATACATCACTGACTCCCTACACTTCTCCCGTCCCTGGACAGATTGGTGTATAGACATCACTGACTCACTACAGTTCTCCCGTCCCTGGACAGTTTGGTGTATAGACATCACTGACTCCCTACATTTCTCCCGTCCCTGGACAGTTTGGTGTATGGACATCACTGACTCACTACATTTCTCCCGTTCCCGGAAGGTTTGATGTATTGACAACACTGACTCCCAACATTTATCCCCATCCACGGACAACACTGATTCACTACACGTCCCCCATCCACGGACAGTTGGATGTATAGACAGCACTGACTCACTACACGTCTCCCCATCCACGGACAGTTTGATGTATAGACAGCATTGACCCACTACACATATCCCCATCCACGGACAGTTTGATGTATGGACAGCTCTGAATCACTACACATCTTCCCATCCACCGACAGTTTGTTGTATAGACAGCATTGACCCACTACACATCTCATCCACGGACAGTTTGATGCATAGACAGCACTGAACCACTACACATCTCCCCATCCACCGACAGTTTGATATATAGACAGCACTGAATCACTACACATCTCCCCATCCACGGACAGTTTGATGTAGAGACAGCTCTGATTCACTACACATCTTCCCATCCACGGACAGTTTGATGTATAGACAGCATTGACCCACTACACATCTCCCCATCCACGGACAGTTTGATATATTGATAGCTCTGACACACTACACATCTACCCTCCACGGACAGTTTGATATATAGATAGCTCTGACACACTACACATCTTCCCATCCACGGACAGTTTGATATATAGATAGCTCTGACACACTACACATCTCCCCATCCACGCACAGTTTGATGTATAGATAGCTCTGACCCACTACACATCTCCCCATCCACGGACAGCTTGATGTATAGATAGCTCTGACACACTACACATCTCCCCATCCATGGACAGTTTGATGTATAGACAGCATTGACCCATTACACATCTCCCCATCCACCGACAGTTTGATGTATAGACAGCATTGACACACTACACGTCTCCCCATCCACGGACAGTTTGATGTATAGACAGCATTGACCCACTACACATCTCCCCATCCACCGACAGTTTGATGTATAGACAGCATTGACACACTACACATCTCCCCATCCACCGACAGTTTGATGTATAGACAGCATTGACCCACTACACATCTCCCCATCCACCGACAGTTTGATGTATAGACAGCACTGACACACTACACATCTCCCCATCCACGGACAGTTTGATGTATAGACAGCATTGACCCACTACACATCTCCCCATCCACCGACAGTTTGATGTATAGACAGCATTAACACACTACACATCTCCCCATCCACGGACAGTTTGGTGTATAGACAGCATTGACCCACTACACATCTCCCCATCCACCGACAGTTTGATGTATAGACAGCATTGACACACTACACATCTCCCCATCCACCGACAGTTTGATGTATAGACAGCACTGACACACTACACGTCTCCCCATCCACCGACAGTTTGATGTATAGACAGCACTGAATCACTACACATCTTCCCATCCACCGACAGTTTGATGTATAGATAGCTCTGACACACTACACCTCTCCCCATCCACGGACAGTTTGATATATTGATAGCTCTGACACACTACACATCTACCCTCCACGGACAGTTTGATATATAGATAGCTCTGACACACTACACATCTTCCCATCCACGGACAGTTTGATATATAGATAGCTCTGACACACTACACATCTCCCCATCCACGCACAGTTTGATGTATAGATAGCTCTGACCCACTACACATCTCCCCATCCACGGACAGCTTGATGTATAGATAGCTCTGACACACTACACATCTCCCCATCCATGGACAGTTTGATGTATAGACAGCATTGACCCATTACACATCTCCCAATCCACCGACAGTTTGATGTATAGACAGCATTGACCCATTACACATCTCCCCATCCACCGACAGTTTGATGTATAGACAGCATTGACACACTACACATCTCCCCATCCACCGACAGTTTGATGTATAGACAGCATTGACCCACTACACATATCCCCATCAACCGACAGTTTGGTGTATAGACAGCATTGACCCACTACACATCTCCCCATCAACCGACAGTTTGGTGTATAGACAGTATTGACACACTACACATCTCCCCATCCACCGACAGTTTGATGTATAGACAGCACTGACACACTACACGTCTCCCCATCCACCGACAGTTTGATATATAGACAGCACTGAATCACTACACATCTTCCCATCCACCGACAGTTTGATGTATAGATAGCTCTGACACACTACACGTCTCCCGTCCCCGGATTGTTTGGTGTATAGACAGCACTGAACCACTACACATCTCCCCATCCACCGACAGTTTGATGTATAGACAGCATTGACCCACTACACATCTCCCCATCCACGGACAGTTTGGTATATAGACAGCACTGAACCACTACACATCTCCCCATCCACGAACAGTTTGATGTATAGACAGCACTGAACCACTACACCTCTCCCCATCCACCGACAGTTTGATGTATAGACACCACTGACACACTACACCTCGCCCCATCCACGGACAGGTTGATGTATAGACAGCTCTGAATCACTACACATCTTCCCATCCACGGACAGTTTGATGTATAGACAGCATTGACCCACTTCACATCTCCCCATCCACGGACAGTTTGATGTATAGACAGCACTGAATCACTACACATCTTCCCATCCACGGACAGTTTGATGTATAGACAGCACTGACACACTACACGTCTCCCCATCCACCGACAGTTTGATGTATAGACAGCACTGAATCACTACACATCTTCCCATCCACCGACAGTTTGATGTATAGATAGCTCTGACACACTACACCTCTCCCCATCCACGGACAGTTTGATATATAGATAGCTCTGACACACTACACATCTACCCATCCACGGACAGTTTGATATATAGATAGCTCTGTCACACTACACCTCTCCCCATCCACGGACAGTTTGATATATAGATAGCTCTGACATACTACACATCTTCCCATCCACGGACAGTTTGATGTATAGACAGCATTGACCCACTACACATCTCCCCATCCACGGACAGTTTGGTGTATAGACAGCACTGAACCACTACACATCTCCCCATCCACGGACAGTTTGGTGTATAGACAGCACTGAACCACTACACCTCTCCCCATCCACGGACAGTTTGATGTATAGACAGCTTTGAATCACTACACATCTTCCCATCCACGGACAGTTTGATGTATATACAGCATTGACCCACTACACATCTCACCATCCGCGGACAGTTTGATGTATAGACAGCACTGAATCACTACACATCTTCCCATCAACGGACAGTTTGATGTATATACAGCACTGAACCACTACACCTCTCCCCATCCACCGACAGTTTGATGTATAGACACCACTGACACACTACACCTCTCCCCATCCACGGACAGTTTGATGTATAGACAGCTCTAAATCACTACACATCTTCCCATCCACGTACAGTTTGTTGTATAGACAGCACTGAATCACTACACGCAACCCTCCACGGACAGTTTGGTGTATAAACAGCACTGAACCACTACACGCCCACCTCCACGGACAGTTTGGTGTATTAATAGCACTGAACCACTACACGCCCCCCTCCACGGACAGTTTGGTGTATAAACAGCACTGAATCACTACACGCAACCATCCACGGACAGTTTGGTGTATAGACAGCACTGAATCACTACACGCCCCCTCCACGGACAGTTTGGTGTATAGACAGCACTGAATCACTACACGCCCCCTCCACGGACAGTTTGGTGTATAGACAGCACTGAATCACTACACCCCCCTCCACGGACAGTTTGGTGTATAAACAGCACTGACTCACTACACGCCCCATCCACGGACAGTTTGGTGTATAAATAACACTGACTCACTACACGCCCCCCTCCACGGACAGTTTGGTGTATAAATAGCACTGACTCACTACACGCCCCCCTCCACGGACAGTTTGGTGTATAAATAGCACTGACTCACTACACGCCCCCCTCCACGGACAGTTTGGTGTATAAATAGCACTGACTCACTACACGCCCCCCTCCACGGACAGTTTGGTGTATAAATAGCACTGAATCACTACACGCCCTCATCCACGGACAGTTTGGTGTATAGACAGCACTGAATCACTTCACGCCCCCCTCCACGGACAGTTTGTTGTATAGACAGCATTGAATCACTACACGTCTCCCCTACACGGACAGTTTGATGTATATACATCACTGACTCCCTACACTTCTCCCGTCTCTGGACAGATTGGTGTATATACATCACTGACTCCCTACACTTCTCCCGTCCCTGGACAGATTGGTGTATAGACATCACTGACTCACTACAGTTCTCCCGTCCCTGGACAGTTTGGTGTATAGACATCACTGACTCCCTACATTTCTCCCGTCCCTGGACAGTTTGGTGTATGGACATCACTGACTCACTACATTTCTCCCGTTCCCGGAAAGTTTCATGTATTGACAACACTGACTCCCAACATTTATCCACATCCACGGACAACACTGATTCACTACACGTCCCCCATCCACGGACAGTTGGATGTATAGACAGCACTGACTCACTACACGTCTCCCCATCCACGGACAGTTTGATGTATAGACAGCATTGACCCACTACACATATCCCCATCCACGGACAGTTTGATGTATGGACAGCTCTGAATCACTACACATCTTCCCATCCACCGACAGTTTGTTGTATAGACAGCATTGACCCACTACACATCTCATCCACGGACAGTTTGATGCATAGACAGCACTGAACCACTACACATCTCCCCATCCACCGACAGTTTGATATATAGACAGCACTGAATCACTACACATCTCCCCATCCACGGACAGTTTGATGTAGAGACAGCTCTGAATCACTACACCTCTCCCCATCCACTGACAGTTTGATGTATAGACAGCATTGACCCACTACACATCTCCCCATCCACGGACAGTTTGGTGTATAGACAGCATTGACCCACTACACATCTCCCCATCCACGGACAGTTTGATATATTGATAGCTCTGACACACTACACATCTACCCTCCACGGACAGTTTGATATATAGATAGCTCTGACACACTACACATCTTCCCATCCACGGACAGTTTGATATATAGATAGCTCTGACACACTACACATCTCCCCATCCACGCACAGTTTGATGTATAGATAGCTCTGACCCACTACACATCTCCCCATCCACGGACAGCTTGATGTATAGATAGCTCTGACACACTACACATCTCCCCATCCATGGACAGTTTGATGTATAGACAGCATTGACCCATTACACATCTCCCCATCCACCGACAGTTTGATGTATAGACAGCATTGACACACTACACATCTCCCCATCCACCGACAGTTTGATGTATATACAGCATTAACACACAACACATCTCCCCATCCACGGACAGTTTGGTGTATAGACAGCATTGACCCACTACACATCTCCCCATCCACCGACAGTTTGATGTATAGACAGCATTGACACACTACACATCTCCCCATCCACCGACAGTTTGATGTATAGACAGCACTGACACACTACACATCTCCCCATCCACCGACAGTTTGATGTATAGACAGCACTGAATCACTACACATCTTCCCATCCACCGACAGTTTGATGTATAGATAGCTCTGACACCCTACACCTCTCCCCATCCACGGACAGTTTGATATATAGATAGCTCTGACACACTACACATCTACCCATCCACGGACAGTTTGATATATAGATAGCTCTGACACACTACACGTCTCCCGTCCCCGGATTATTTGGTGTATAGACAGCACTGAACCACTACACATCTCCCCATCCACCGACAGTTTGATGTATAGACAGCATTGACCCACTACACATCTCCCCATCCACGGACAGTTTGCTATATAGACAGCACTGAACCACTACACATCTCCCCATCCACGAACAGTTTGATGTATAGACAGCACTGAACCACTACACCTCTCCCCATCCACCGACAGTGTGATGTATTGACACCACTGACACACTACACCTCGCCCCATCCACGGACAGTTTGATGTATAGACAGCTCTGAATCACTACACATCTTCCCATCCACGGACAGTTTGATGTATAGACAGCATTGACCCACTTCACATCTCCCCATCCACGGACAGTTTGATGTATAGACAGCACTGGATCCCTACACATCTTCCCATCCACGGACAGTTTGATGTATAGACAGCACTGACACACTACACGTCTCCCCATCCACCGACAGTTTGATGTATAGACAACACTGAATCACTACACATCTTCCCATCCACCGACAGTTTGATGTATAGATAGCTCTGACACACTACACCTCTCCCCATCCACGGACAGTTTGATATATAGATAGCTCTGACATACTACACATCTACCCATCCACGGACAGTTTGATATATAGATAGCTCTGTCACACTACACCTCTCCCCATCCACGGACAGTTTGATATATAGATAGCTCTGACATACTACACATCTCCCCATCCACGGACAGTTTGATGTATAGACAGCTCTGAATCACTACACATCTTCCCATCCACGGACAGTTTGATGTATAGACAGCATTGACCCACTACACATCTCCCCATCCACGGACAGTTTGGTGTATAGACAGCACTGAACCACTACACCGCTCCACATCCACGGACAGTTTGAGGTATAGACAGCACTGAATCACTACACATCTTCCCATCAACGGACAGTTTGATGTATAGACAGCACTGAACCACTACACCTCTCCCCATCCACCGACAGTTTGATGTATAGATACCACTGACACACTACACCTCTCCCCATCCACGGACAGTTTGATGTATAGACAACATTGACCCACTACACATATCCCCATCCACGGACAGTTTGATGTATAGACAGCTCTGAATCACTACACATCTTCCCATCCACGGACAGTTTGATGTATAGACAGCATTGACCCACTACACATCTCCCCATCCACGGACAGTTTGATGTATAGACAGCTCTGAATCATTACACATCTTCCTATCCACGGACAGTTTGATGTATAGACAGCATTGACCCACTACACATCTCCTCATCCATGGACAGTTTGGTGTATAGACAGCACTGACACACTACACGTCTCCCATCCCCGGATTGTTTGGTGTATAGACAGCACCTAACCACTACACATCTCCCCATCCACCAACAGTTTGATGTATAGACAGCATTGACCCACTACATATCTCCCCATCCATGGACAGTTTGGTATATAGACAGCACTGAACCACTACACATCTCCCCATCCACGAACAGTTTGATGTATAGACAGCACTGAACCACTACACCTCTCCCCATCCACCGACAGTTTGATGTATAGACACCACTGACACACTACACCTCTCCCCATCCACGGACAGTTTGATGTATAGACAGCTCTGAATCACTACACATCTTCCCATCTACGGACAGTTTGATGTATAGACAGCATTGACCCACTACACATCTCCCCATCCACGGACAGTTTGATGTATAGACAGCACTGAATCACTACACATCTCCCCATCCACGGACAGTTTGGTGTATAGACAACATTGACCCACTACACATCTCCCCATCCACGGACAGTTTGATATATAGATAGCTCTGACACACTACACATCTCCCCATCCACGGACAGTTTGATATATAGATAGCTCTGACCCACTACACATCTCCCCATCCACGGACAGTTTGATATATAGATAGCTCTGACACACTACACATCTCCCCATCCACGGACAGTTTGATATATAGATAGCTCTGACACACTACACATCTCCCCATCCACGGACAGTTTGATATATAGATAGCTCTGACACACTACACATCTTCCCATCCACGGACAGTTTGATATATAGATATCTCTGACACACTACACATCTACCCATCCACGGACAGTTTGATATATAGATAGCCCTGACACACTACACATCTACCCTCCACGGACAGTGTGATATATAGATAGCTCTGACACACTACACCTCTCCCCATCCACGGACAGTTTGATATATAGATAGCTCTGACACACTACACATCTTGCCATCCACCGACAGTTTGATATATAGATAGCTCTGACACACTACACATCTACCCATCCACGGACAGTTTGATATATAGATAGCTCTGACACACTACACATCTCCCCATCCATGGACAGTTTGATGTATAGATAGCTCTGACACACTACACATCTACCCATCCACGGACAGTTTGATATATAGATAGCTCTGACACACTACATATCTACCCATCCACGGACAGTTTGATATATAGATAGCTCTGACACACTACACATCTACCCTCCACGGACAGTTTGATATATAGATAGCTCTGACACACTACACATCTACCCATCCACGGACAGTTTGATATAGATAGCTCTGACACACTACACATCTACCCTCCACGGACAGTTTGATATATAGATAGCTCTGACACACTACACATCTTCCCATCCACGGACAGTTTGATATATAGATAGCTCTGACACACTACACATCTCCCCATCCACGCACAGTTTGATGTATAGATAGCTCTGACCCACTACACATCTCCCCATCCACGGACAGCTTGATGTATAGATAGCTCTGACACACTACACATCTCCCCATCCATGGACAGTTTGATGTATAGACAGCATTGACCCATTACACATCTCCCCATCCACCGACAGTTTGATGTATAGACAGCATTGACACACTACACATCTCCCCATCCACCGACAGTTTGATGTATATACAGCATTAACACACAACACATCTCCCCATCCACGGACAGTTTGGTGTATAGACAGCATTGACCCACTACACATCTCCCCATCCACCGACAGTTTGATGTATAGACAGCATTGACACACTACACATCTCCCCATCCACCGACAGTTTGATGTATAGACAGCACTGACACACTACACATCTCCCCATCCACCGACAGTTTGATGTATAGACAGCACTGAATCACTACACATCTTCCCATCCACCGACAGTTTGATGTATAGATAGCTCTGACACCCTACACCTCTCCCCATCCACGGACAGTTTGATATATAGATAGCTCTGACACACTACACATCTACCCATCCACGGACAGTTTGATATATAGATAGCTCTGACACACTACACGTCTCCCGTCCCCGGATTGTTTGGTGTATAGACAGCACTGAACCACTACACATCTCCCCATCCACCGACAGTTTGATGTATAGACAGCATTGACCCACTACACATCTCCCCATCCACGGACAGTTTGGTATATAGACAGCACTGAACCACTACACATCTCCCCATCCACGAACAGTTTGATGTATAGACAGCACTGAACCACTACACCTCTCCCCATCCACCGACAGTGTGATGTATAGACACCACTGACACACTACACCTCGCCCCATCCACGGACAGTTTGATGTATAGACAGCTCTGAATCACTACACATCTTCCCATCCACGGACAGTTTGATGTATAGACAGCATTGACCCACTTCACATCTCCCCATCCACGGACAGTTTGATGTATAGACAGCACTGGATCCCTACACATCTTCCCATCCACGGACAGTTTGATGTATAGACAGCACTGACACACTACACGTCTCCCCATCCACCGACAGTTTGATGTATAGACAACACTGAATCACTACACATCTTCCCATCCACCGACAGTTTGATGTATAGATAGCTCTGACACACTACACCTCTCCCCATCCAAGGACAGTTTGATATATAGATAGCTCTGACACACTACACATCTACCCATCCACGGACAGTTTGATATATAGATAGCTCTGTCACACTACACCTCTCCCCATCCACGGACAGTTTGATATATAGATAGCTCTGACATACTACACATCTCCCCATCCACGGACAGTTTGATGTATAGACAGCTCTGAATCACTACACATCTTCCCATCCACGGACAGTTTGATGTATAGACAGCATTGACCCACTACACATCTCCCCATCCACGGACAGTTTGGTGTATAGACAGCACTGAACCACTACACCGTTCCACATCCACGGACAGTTTGATGTATAGACAGCACTGAATCACTACACATCTTCCCATCAACGGACAGTTTGATGTATAGACAGCACTGAACCACTACACCTCTCCCCATCCACCGACAGTTTGATGTATAGATACCACTGACACACTACACCTCTCCCCATCCACGGACAGTTTGATGTATAGACAGCTCTAAATCCCTACACATCTTCCCATCCACGGACAGTTTGATGTATAGACAGCATTGACCCACTACACATCTCCCCATCCACGGACAGTTTGATGTATAGACAGCACTGAATCACTACACATCTTCCCATCCACGGACAGTTTGATGTATAGACAGCATTGACCCACTACACATCTCCCCATCCACGGACAGTTTGATGTATAGACAGCACTGAATCACTACACATCTCCCCATCCACGGACAGTTTGATGTATAGACAGCTCTGAATCACTACACATCTTCCCATCCACGGACAGTTTGATGTATAGACAGCATTGACCCACTACACATCTCCCCATCCACGGACAGTTTGATGTATAGACAGCTCTGAATCACTACACATCTTCCTATCCACGGACAGTTTGATGTATAGACATCATTGACCCACTACACATCTCCTCATCCATGGACAGTTTGGTGTATAGACAGCACTGACACACTACACGTCTCCCATCCCCGGATTGTTTGGTGTATAGACAGCACCTAACCACTACACATCTCCCCATCCACCAACAGTTTGATGTATAGACAGCATTGACCCACTACATATCTCCCCATCCATGGACAGTTTGGTATATAGACAGCACTGAACCACTACACATCTCCCCATCCACGAACAGTTTGATGTATAGACAGCACTGAACCACTACACCTCTCCCCATCCACCGACAGTTTGATGTATAGACACCACTGACACACTACACCTCTCCCCATCCACGGACAGTTTGATGTATAGACAGCTCTGAATCACTACACATCTTCCCATCTACGGACAGTTTGATGTATAGACAGCATTGACCCACTACACATCTCCCCATCCACGGACAGTTTGATGTATAGATAGCACTGAATCACTACACATCTCCCCATCCACGGACAGTTTGATGTATAGATAGCATTGACCCACTACACATCTCCCCATCCACGGACAGTTTGATATATAGATAGCTCTGACACACTACACATCTCCCCATCCACGGACAGTTTGATATATAGATAGCTCTGACACACTACACATCTCCCCATCCACGGACAGTTTGATATATAGATAGCTCTGACACACTACACATCTTCCCATCCACGGACAGTTTGATATATAGATAGCTCTGACACACTACACATCTACCCATCCACGGACAGTTTGATATATAGATAGCCCTGACACACTACACATCTACCTCCACGGACAGTTTGATATATAGATAGCTCTGACACACTACACATCTCCCCATCCACGGACAGTTTGATATATAGATAGCTCTGACACACTACACATCTTCCCATCCACCGACAGTTTGATATATAGATAGCTCTGACACACTACACATCTACCCATCCACGGACAGTTTGATATATAGATAGCTCTGACACACTACACATCTCCCCATCCATGGACAGTTTGATGTATAGATAGCTCTGACACACTACACATCTCCCCATCCACGGACAGTTTGATGTATAGACAGCTCTGACACACTACACATCTCCCCATCCACGGACAGTTTGATGTATAGACAGCTCTGACACACTACACATCTACCCTCCACGGACAGTTTGATGTATAGACAGCACTGAATCACTACATATCTTCCCATCCACCGACAGTTTGATGTATAGATAGCTCTGACACACTACACCTCTCCCATCCATGGATCGCTGTGCTTCTCGCCCCGGTGCAGTATGATGTATAGAGAGCATTGACTCACTACACCCCCTTTGACAGTTTGTGTTGCTCCATAGGTAATCAGTGATTCCTTATCTGGTAGATTCATAGGTATTCGGTTGGGGGTTCACTATCCGTATAGATTCATAGGTATTCTGCAATACACCATCAATATACAGATATATATATACAGCCCTCAGTTGCCATACTATGTGTATATCTGCAATCCACCATCAATATACAGATATATATATATATACAGTCCTCAGTTGCCATACTATGTGTATATCTGCAATCCACCATCAATAGTCAGATATATATATATATATATATATATATACTGAGTAAAAAAAGAAACGATACCTGGTGTTTATGTGTCTATAATTTCAACATTTATTAAGAAAATTCTTTGAAAATTCATAAGATGATAGTCCAACATGTTTGAAAGAGGAGCACATAAAGCATAATGAGCCTCCGAAACTGTCTGCTGCGTGATGATGTAATTCGTCGGACAAGGGTCTAATGGAGTTTTCACACAGACGTCAATACCGAGTATGGGCACAATTTGCGTCTCTCACTGCAATGCACCGCCGTCGCATCGAACGGAAGAGTGTCTGAATCTCTTGCTGGTCAATATTTGTCCACTCCTGACGCAAAACATCCCTCAGTTGGTTTAACGTTAGCGGCTGACGTCGTCTGACGCGGCGGTCTAACGTATCCCACAAATGTTCTATGGGTGACAAGTCTGGTGACAAAGCAGGCCACGGCAGGGTTACAATATTGTTCTGCTCCAATAATGTGGTGGAAATCCGAGCAGTATGACACCTGGCGTTGTCCTGTTGGAACAGTGTGACGTTTCTGTTGGCGTTAAAGAACGGCACAACAACTGGCGCAAGGATCTCATCACAGTACCGCTGGGCGTTTAGGTTCCCGTCCACCACTAACAGTTCAGTGCGACTGCCGAAGGTGATACCGCCCCACGCCATAACGCTTCCGCCCCCGAACAGATCGACCTGACGTACACATGCGTCGGCGTAACGTTCACCGCGTCTGCGATATACCCGCTCTCTGCCATCCACTCGACGCAAACAGAACCGCGATTCATCGCTAAACATCACCGAATTCCACTGTAACCGAGTCCAGCGAGCACGTTTCGTCGTCCATTCCCGCCGTACGTCACGGTGACGTCGTGTCAGGATGGGTCCAACGTATGGCCGATAGGCACGAATGCCACGTTCACCGAGCCGGTTCCTGACTGTTTGTGCACTGATGCGATTGTTGGTCATCCCAGGAGTAACGGCAGCTGTGTGCGTAGCAGGTAGGAACCGGTCACGTAAATGTGACGTCCGAATGTGACGGTCCTGTTCACGCGTCGTCACACGTGGTCGACCAGATCTTGGACGGTCGTCCACCGATCCATGTGTTCGATAACGTCGAAGTAGACGTGTTATCGTGATCCGCGTAACCCCGAGTCGATTTGCGACGTCACGCTGACGTAAACCGCCGTCAATCATGCCATTGGCATGCATTCTCTGATTGCGGTTTAGCCTAGGCATTTTGTTAGAGGTAACAATGGGTATGTACGGTGTTTTTCCTCGATGATAATGCAATACGAGTACAATAAACCGGTTTTCCGATTTGTACATGTGTAGGAAGTTGTCTTTGTTGAGGAGCACGTGCAAATCGGAAATTCGGCGTTCCAGGATTATCGGGTGTTTATTTACCTGTGTTTATGGTTGGCTGACGTTGCAATAAGATACCCGGTACTGATACGTAATAATATATTAAACCTTTCTATGGTTTTATCCGTTTTACGTCATTTTTAGTTTGGTATCGTTTCTTTTTTGACTCAGTATATATATATATATATATATATATACACATATCCATATCCGACTTGAAGGATAGGGGGTCTTAAAACAAGCAGCTGTTGTTTGTGTCATTCTCGTTGTGGTCACGAGATTGTCGTGTTTATTCGAGAAGAAATTACCTGTTAATTTTGGAGGAACGTGGCACCCAGATTTCAAGAATGTCGTTGATATTTTCAAGTAAGTGTTTTTGTTGTAACGTTTTAGAGTAAATATACCTAATGAAGTAGTCACTGTTCTATTACTGCCCATCAATCATTTTCTCGGACTATTACTGGGATATAATTCTGTAGAAGGGAAGGGTAGACCACTCGTATGTCCTCTAAGTCTCCAACCTCCATAATCGACTCTACAACTTTCTTACATCATTTGTTTCCCTAGCGATAGCGGTGTCAGGGGAGCTCAGACTAACTGTTAATATAACCGAGAAACAAGCTGTAAACCAGTAACCTGCCGATTGAATTCCACGGAATGTGCAAGCTACATATAGCGTTAGACAGGGAGAATGTCTATCTCCATTTCTATTTAGCATGTACCTTAATGACAGTGACGAAACGTTTATCTTAAAAGGTGTGGAGTGTATAGATACAGGTACTATGCAAATTTGATATTACTCGATACTGATGATATAGTTTTATTTGCAAAATCTGCTGAGAGTCTACAAAATTCATTGGTCATTTTAGCTGAGTATTGCTTACAATGGAAACTGACTGTTAACACTACAAACACAAATATTGTTATTTTTAGCAGAAGTGGGAGACGATTCCAAAATTGGCAGTTTTACTATAATAATCAGCAGATAGTGTGTGTGTTTTACGTTTATTTATCGTCGCTACCGGTTGCCCATATGAGCGACGCCTCCTGAACAGATTAGTCATTTTAGATTTGTTGGATGATAGTGCAATGATACAGACAGAGACCCATTCCAGAGTCCCATCTGGTTCTTTTACGTGCACAGTGCACCGACACGAGACCTCGATTTAACGTCCCATCTGAAAGAGTGTTAATTTTATTAGGGTCAGACGGTGGATCGAACCTGCGATCCCTGGATTACCAGTCCAGCGTGTTACCACTGGACTATATATCGGTCTGTTCAGCAGATAGAAGTTGTTAAGTCATTTAAATATCTTGACGTGACTTTCACAACTAGTGGTGCATACAACGAAACGGATAGGATGTTAGCAGGACAGGCCTTTAAGGCTATTTTCCAGTTGAATAAATATGTGTACAAATTTACAACATTATCGCCAAAACATATGATGGAACTTTTCGACAAATTGATAACACCTATTCTAAATTATGCATCAGAAGTATGTGGTTTTAACAAAGGTAGAAATATCGAACGAATGCATGTAAACTTTTGTAAAAGAATATTGGGTGTATTTAAAAGATGTGCACTCAAAATAGTTTCGTATATGGTGAAATGGGTTGAACACCACATGTTTTTAAACGGGTTTTCATTCTCATAAAATACTGGTTGAACATATGCAGATCTGAAGATAAGAGGTATATCAAAATAGCATACAATATGTTCAAATGTGACTTGGAATTACATCCGGAGAAAGTAAACTGGGTCTCTGAAATTAAGGATTTACATTCCAGAGTTTGTTTTATGAGATATGGCTAAGCCAAGGTGTGGGTGATTTTAATATATTCCTTAATATTGTTAAGCAACGTTTTAAAGACAATTATGTACACGATTGGCATGCTAGTTTATAGAATTCGTCCAGTGCATTGTTTTATAGATCGATTGCTAGTTTTAATTTTCAACCATATCTCGAGTTAACAAATGTAAAAAAATATCAAATTGCTTTGTCTAGGTTACGAATATTATCACATAGATTAGAAATTGAATGTGGTAGATGGAAAAAACCCACAAAGTACACCTTTCATTGAAAGGATATGCAATGTGTGTAACAAGTTAGAGGATGAATATCACTTTATTATTGAATGCTCACTTTATACTGATTTAAGAACACTTTACATCAATACATATTATTGGCATATACCTAATATGGTTAAATTTGCTACGTTAATGCAATTACAAAATGAAAATGCAGTTCGGAAATTATCTGTATACGTTTTTAAAGCATTTGGATCATTTGTCAATATCTAAACAGAGGAAAAACACCTTACATACCCATTGTTATCTCTAACAAAATGCCTAGGCTAAACCGCAATCGGAGAATGCGTGCCATTGGCATGATTGACGGCGGTTTACGTCAGCGTGACGTCGCAAATCGACTCGGGGTTACGCGGATCACGATAACACGTCTACTTCGACGTTATCGAACACATGGATCGGTGGACGACCGTCCAAGATCTGGTCGACCACGTGTGACGACGCGTGAACAGGACCGTCACATTCGGACGTCACATTTACGTGACCGGTTCCTACCTGCTACGCACACAGCTGCCGTTACTCCTGGGATGACCAACAATCGCATCAGTGCACAAACAGTCAGGAACCGGCTCGGTGAACGTGGCATTCGTGCCTATCGGCCATACGTTGGACCCATCCTGACACGACGTCACCGTGACGTACGGCGGGAATGGACGACGGAACGTGCTCGCTGGACTCGGTTACAGTGGAATTCGGTAATGTTTAGCGATGAATCGCGGTTCTGTTTGCATCGAGCGGATGGCATAGCGGAGAGCGGGGTATATTGCAGACGCGGTGAACGTTACGCCGGCGCATGTGTACGTCAGGTCGATCTGTTCGGGACGGAAGCGTTATGGCGTGGGGCGGTATCACCTTCGGCAGTCGCACTGAACTGTTAGTGGTGGACGGGAACCTAAACGCCCAGCGGTACTGTGATGAGATCCTTGCGCCAGTTGTTGTGCCGTTCTTTAACGCCAACAGAAACGTCACACTGTTCCAACAGGACAACGCCAGGTGTCATACTGCTCGGATTTCCACCACATTATTGGAGCAGAACAATATTGAAACCCTGCCGTGGCCTGCTTTGTCACCAGACTTGTCACCCATAGAACATTTGTGGGATACGTTAGACCGCCGCGTCAGACGACGTCAGCCGGTAACGTTAAACCAACTGAGGGATGTGTTGCGTCAGGAGTGGACAAATATTGACCAGTAAGAGATTCAGACACTCTTCCGTTCGATGCGACGGCGGTGCATTGCAGTGAGAGACGCAAATGGTGCCCATACTCGGTATTGACGTCTGTGTGAAAACTCCATTAGACCCCTGTCCGACGAATTACGTCATCACACAGCAGACAGTTTCGGAGGCTCATTATGCTTTATGTGCTCCTCTTTCAAACATGTTGGACTATCATCTTATGAATTTTCAAAGAATTTTCTTAATAAATGTTGAAATTATAGACACATAAACACCAGGTATCGTTTCTTTTTTGACTCAGTATATATATATATATAAGTAGATTGATTTCCCATATACCATGTAACATATTTCCAGATTAATTGCGTCCATTGACTAATACACTGCACGTGATCACAAACAAATCACACGGGGGAAATCGAGATCGGCCATCTTGGGAATTATTGTAAACAACGAGCCATTTAACTGCTCAACTAAAATAAACCATCCTTCTGGATATTCATTTAGATTCCCACAGGTAAATCATGAATCCTATCTGCTGTAATGTATTGCTTTGTTTGCTATCGCTCTTTGTGTGTGTTTTACGTTTATTTATCGTCGCTACCGGTTGCCCATATGAGCGACGCATCCTGAAGAGATTAGACATTTTAGATGTTGGAGGATAGTGCAATGATACAGACAGAGACCCATTCCAGAGTCTCCTCTGGTTCTTTTATGTACACGGTGTAAAGCACCGACACGAGACCTCGGTTTGAAAGACTGTTAATTTTATTAGGGTCAGACGGGCGATCGAACCTGCAATCCCTGGATTACCAGTCCAGCGTGTTACCACTGGACTACATATCCGTCTGTATTGGTGTTAAATATTCATGTATTGTATGTGTAATAAGAATGCTGTGTATATGATGACGTATGCACATACATGATCGTTCTGTCGTCCACATTAAACGTGTGAGTCTTGGACCCGAGATCTCTTGTTCTTATATTATACAACCTGGTGCGGCTGAGCGGGTCGGCGAATTCAACACAAACGTCAAACTCTGTTCAGACGGAAGTACTGGGCTGTACAGAATATCGTAATAAACCATATTACATAGCATTTACGCAATATAAGTATACCACAACACCAACGTAGCGTCGAGTTGGATCCCATCACGAGCTGTAGAAAACAGTCCAGTTCATCCTTCTGGTGTAGAAATAGCGGGCGAGAATAAAATAGAAGATAGTTCGGTTACGTTATCAGATGTTGCCCTTTCGTAAATGGTATTTACTCATTTCAGGCATAGATTTCCACATGAATTCGCCACTTGCCGATGTTCACCGTACAGCTCGGTTGGTACCCCGTTCTAAGTACCAGTTGTTTTTCGACGCTTTCCAGTACCGTCGGTATCTAACGCCAATGTACCAGATTGTGTTTCATCCAGAGTCGTTCATTGCAAGATCTGTTTCACCAGTCAAGGAATTAATTCAGGTGAGAACATGTTATATAATTGCCACAGCCAATGAGAGCATGTTATATAATTGCCACAGCCAATGAGAGCATGTTATATAATAGCTCAGCCAATGAGAGCATGCTATATAATTGCCACAGCCAATGAGAGCATGTTATATAATTGCCACAGCCAATGAGAGCATGTTATATAATAGCTCAGCCAATGAGAGCATGTTATATAATAGCTCAGCCAATGAGAGCATGTTATGTAATAGCTCAGCCAATGAGAGCATGTTATATAATAGCACAGCCAATGAGAGCATACTATATAATAGCACAACAAATGAGAGCATGTTATATAATAGCACAGCCAATGAGAGCATGTTATATAATATCACAGCCAATGAGATCATGTTATATAATAGCTCAGCCAATGAGAGCATGTTATATAATGCTCAGCCAATGAGAGCATGTTATATAATAGCACAGCCAATGAGAGCATGTTATGTAATAGCTCAGCCAATGAGAGCATGTTATATAATAGCACAGCCAATTACACCATGCTATATAATAGCACAGCCAATGAGAGCATGTTATATAATAGTTCAGCCATTGAGAGCATGTTATATAATAGCTCAGCCAATGAGAGCATGTTATATAATAGCACAGCCAATGAGAGCATGTTATATAATAGCACAGCCAATGAGAGCATGCTATATAATAGCGCAGCCAATGAGAGCATGTTATATAATAGCACAGCCAATGAGAGCATGTTATATAATAGCACAGCCAATGAGTGCATGCTATATAATAGCACAGCCAATGAGAGCATGTTGTATAATAGCACAGCCAATGAGAACATTGAGTGTAAACAGGAAAAGGTTGACATCCAGACGACAATCGTTTGATAGACAAATGATTGCTGCGGAGAACTATAATAGTGGATTTACAAGTAAGTTTAGAAACTGGCATATTACGGCCGTTAAATGTGTAGCACATGGTTTGTTTACATTTGCGACCTGGTTATCTTTCAATATATAGCCTTGATAATGACGGGGTGTCATTTTAAAACTTGCTTGGAATGGTGTAAAACATTTTTTATGTATAGTGTCAAGCCTATAGTGTATCATAGTGTTAAAAACCAAACAAAAACCAAAGTTTCTTAGTTTTGTGGTTTTGAACCGGCAAACATGTGTCCAGTCCCCAAGCGTCTGTGGGTAGAGCGTCGGATGTGGAATCGAACGGCCCAAGGTCCCACACTCTGTCAGGTCATGCATGTACTGTCATTGAGCAAGGCACCTCACACATATTGCTTAGTACTGGTTAACCGCTTAGGTCGACAAAGCCTGCCCAGGAAAATATGTATAGGTCCCCACAAGGGGTTTGTCATTAATGGAACATACATGGAACAAACACATACACGAGTTAACTACAGGTCAAAACATGCTGCGTAAGACCATAACCAATGAATGGAAGAGTGTATGATGGTTTCAAAAGAGAATAACGTATCTGATTTATGACAGTTTATTTCATTTTTGCAAATATAATATTGCTTCCGAATACTGGAATAGTATTCGGATATTCGGACGTTCGGGTGAATATTCGAAATAATTAATGCAATTCTGGACATTCTACTGAATTCCATAAACAAGGAACGTATCTTAATATCTGAACACTCAGGAATTGCGATATATTTCAGAGAATAGACGTTTTAAATAACCCGTACATAAGGGAGGTTACAATTTCGTCATTGTCTGGGACTGGTACCGCTCGAGGATTGGCTAAATTGTACGGTATTCTTTCAAATGGCGGAAAACATAACGGGAACCAGCTACTATCACGTGCCAGTATAGAACAACTTTCTACGCCGGTGGTATCTGGTCGAGATTCAGTGATGCTAACTGGGGAGGAGTCCGTCATTGGTCTAGGAACTTTATATAGGAAAAATCCTTGGGTATGTAAAATAATTGTGTAGGCCTACATCCCAACTTTAAACTAACTTTACAATTGATTGCGTCCGCCTCCATTGTCGAGTGGTTAAGGTCGTTGACTTGTATACCACTGTAACACATCATTACTGACGGTCACGTTTTCGAGCCCCACTCAGGTCGTGTCTCATTATATGAACAAGTTGGCAGCTTCCTACGGAGATTGCTGCACGAAGTACTGGTTAACCGCTGGAGCCTGTCCAGTAAATGTGTTGTCTAATAAACTGCCCACCGGCGATATAACCCAAAATGGTGCTGATGCAGGTGTACATCCAGCTTGTCTTATTTGTACTTGTATGGTACAATGCACATACAGGCATACCGGTCCGGCGCATACCTATCCTTTTACCTGGCATCCGTTCTGTTGGTTCATTAGGGAGATACAGTTCTTGGCAAACAATAAGACTAACCCGTCCGGATTCTTAGTTTACTTTGCATTAATTATTTTATTCTTTTGGTTGAGCGAACAGGGAGATCTACCCGTCCGGATTCTTAGTTTACGTTGCATTCATTCCTTTGGTTAAACGAACAAGGAGACATTCCCGTCCGGATTCTTAGTTTACGATGCATTTGTTCTATTTGTGCCACAGGGAGTGTGCACGCAATAGTTGGGACGAAATAGAAGATACGCCATTTTTATGGTTTCTTGTTGTTTATTCGTCTACCTCAATTCCAGAGACCTTGGGTAGGTACGATGAACTGTAAATGACAAAGAGCCCATTATAGTTCATGTGTAACACAATAAAAAGTAGATCAGTTCATGATCAGAAAACTCTCTAAGGCCAATGCTCAGAATAACTAAACATAAATTGATATCAAGTATATGTGCAGCCAATCCGAGCCCAGTGAAGTTCAAAAGGTCCAGCGAAGACATTGTTATTTACTAGAAATACTTAAAACAATGGATGCAATGCCAGAGTTGTCGAAACACGAACTGTTCTATATTCTTTACTGTAAAGTTCAACAATGACCCAAAATAACTAATTATTTCAATCAAAAAATAGTAATACTAAATTACTTCTACAAGTCAGCTGAAGAAACACCAAGGCAACTGTCCCATTATATACAAGACAGTTGCACCGATATTATACCAACCGCACTTACAGTTTAAATCCGGCACAACATAGGTAAACCTTTACATGTGTCTACGAGTACATAATCACAAACACAGCAAACGCAGAACTATGAGCAAAGCACATGTGAAAACACTGGAAACATCTACGTTTGTTTAATTAATATAAGCACATCAGCTTAAAGGATAGAACATATATCGGACTGCAATGCAATGCCAGTCTTGAATTTGTAAACAAAATTATTTCATACAAAGGGAGAATACTCTGCACAATTTGTCTGTAAATCGTCAGGAAATTACGTCCCTTGGATTTAGCATCATGGTCTGCTGTTTTCGATATTATTGCAATAAATCATACATAGAGTTATTTAACACTGTCAATAATTAGAGCGCAGTAATCCTTGAATTATATAATCTCCCAAGACCATATAAAACAACGACCAAGCAGACTTGGAGCTCTCTATGAAATTTGCAAATAGCGTCCTAAAATAAACTGGTCTATTCAACTAGTAAACAATCTTTACACGAAGAAAAATACCACTAGAAAGCTTGCATACGAACGGACAGCATAGGTGCATAATATTACAACATTCATAAATCGTTTCAACATACCAATATTATGAAATCCATCCAATTGACTAGAAAATTAACCTTTTTTAGACTAGAAAACAAATTGTTCCCAACTGTAGCACACACATGAAAATGACCGAAGTAAATCCACTGGTGCGCGCTCCAATCAGATCGCTCGAGATTCGCGCGAAATGTAAACGTATTCGTCCAGTACAATATTCGCTCAGAGCGATCTCGTAACCAAGCATTTCTGCGCTAACAGGGAGAACGTACGGTTGACCATACAGGTCACGGAGGACAGGTAGCAATAGGGGACATAAAGAACGGATTAGTGATCACCTATGTTACCAACCATTTAACGATACACGGAGTTGGAGATGACCCCAGATTTCAGGACCTTGAACAAGCGTTATACGGTGTCATTGCTGCTCTCGAGAAGTAGACTAGTGAAGTGATATGTCAGGTAAAACAACAAAGGGTATCGCTAGGGTCTAACAAACAATACGCAGCATGTATACCGCGGCAACGCGGTTCTCGTAGAATGACTTGTTGCAGGCAACAGTATTATAATGAAAAATGATTCCAATTAAAGCGATACTTCACATTTTATATCTATATTTAGATAATGTGGATTATTATATGGAAACATGAGAATATATTGATATTTACTAACACCTGTCTACTAGATAATGTATGGAAACATGAGAATATATTGATATTTAGTTATTTACTAAAACCTGCCTACTACCTGCATATAAACATGAGAATATATTGATATTTACTAACACCTGCCTACTAGATAATGTATGAAAACATGCGAATATATTGATATTTACTAACACCTGCCTACTAGATAATGTATGAAAACATGCGAATATATTGATATTTACTAACACCTGCCTACTAGATAATGTATGGAAACATGCGAATATATTGATATTTAAACAAGCATGAAACAGATAGACGAAATTATATACAACGGGACACACACTCAAATGTGCATACTGTTCTGCAGGGTTCATTCTAGGTCAGAATATTTGGGGGAATTGAAGCGCGCTTAAGTTCTTAAATGGTGTTATTTAATAAATATCAACAACATATGGTTAAAATGCACATTATGCCCATTAAATACTACATTTTAATAGAAGGAGTGCTCTATAATGGGCCAGTGTATCTTGCTGACCGATATTTTGTATGAAAATTGTAAAACAACAGTCAGGGTCCATAGGGCAATATTTCGCCCACATCGCCCTCTAAAATGATCCCTGATTTTGTAACTATATACACCCTAAAAGCCAAAGCAAAATATATTTAATGTAGATACAAGTAGTCAAAGAAATATTACAATCAATGTGGTGTGAACACCCATCCAACTAAAGGTCCAACATACTGGTCTACCATTGTCAGTAACCTGCATGTAACATACACACATCTACTAATGTTATACTAGACACATGTCATTAACATCCATCCATCTAAAGGTCCAACATACTGGTCTACCATTGTCAGTAACATGCATGTAACATACACACATATACTAATGTTATACTAGACACATGGCATTAACAACAACAACAACAACAACAACTGCAACAACAAGTGTAGATGCAAACAAGTTCATATCAATCATGGTATACAGTGGGTACAAGCGGACATCTAAAGTAGCATATATATATATCATGTATTAACCCATTCAACACAAAGTAACTGACATGGACTGGTGGTGCATGATAGTTTTAGACCAATAAATTAATAAGAATATTAAATTTGGAACAGTTCATTTATCAAAATGGGTAAATATTGTCTAAAAAATAGTAATATTACTCTCACGAGCCGGCTCATCTGGATCTACACTTTTTGTAAGCCTATTTAGAGGCCCGTGGTGTTGAAAGGGTTAAGCAAACTTAAAGCAACAATTTGAGCACACACTAATGACAAATCAAGAAAGTAGAGAGTAACACTCGGAGAGATACAAAAAGTTTCATCAAGGTGCATCCACAACATATTGAGTTATCCTGCTAACAGGCAGACAGACGCACGCAACCAACACCAAGTTCCACCGAAGCTTTGCATTTCCTCTTCGCCTGCTTGATCAAAGTGTTCAGATGTTATCGTTCTTTCTCCACATTCTCTATCAAGACTAGATCGATTCTGGTGCATATCTGCGAGCCGACTGCAACATAGTGGAAGAAAAATGGAGATATGTTTGAAAAGTTTATTATCTCACAAGGCCATATAATCCAAAGATGACGAGCGTACATTACACCTGCTGTACATATGACATCCTGCACTGTTTAGTTTAAACATTTTTTAACGTGTTTATTTCACAACGATTGCGATACAAGCTTTAGCAACTTATATTAATCACTCTCGTTGGCGCGGATGAAAGCTTATATATGGAGAGGAAATCGGAATATCTTGAATGAAACCAGACGGATATGTAGTCCAGTGGTAACACGCTGGACTGGTAATCCAGGCTCGCAGGTTCGATCCCCCGTCTGACCCTAATAAAATTAACAGTCTTTCAGATGGGACGTTAAACCGAGGTCTCGTGTCGGTGCTTTACATCGTGCACGTAAAAGAACCAGAGGAGATTCTGGAATGGGTCTCTGTCTGTATCATGCACTATCCTCCAAAATCTAAAATAACTAATCACTTCAGGATGCGTCGCTCATATGGGCAACCGGTAGCGACGATAAATAAACGTAAAAACACACACATATCTTGAGAAATCTCTGACCTGTCGATCACAGTACCAGCTCACATACTTCTCTGTCTAGGGATCGAACCCTGGGTGCATCGGTGAGAAGTGAGCACGCTAACCACTGCGCTAATCGAACATCACCTGTTTTGGCATTTTTAATAATCATGTAATAACGTTGTGGATCTAGATATGCGAACTATATATACCCATGTACATACCTTCTTAGAATCGGTTGAACTGAACGCATTCCCTACATCGATCCACCCGAGTATATCGCCTGCACGATTCGACTGGAAAACAATTGTTTGCAATAATAATCCTAATATTTATTGAACAAGGACTCTCATTGGATAATATCGATCGTCTGTAAGGCCTTTAAAACCAACTATATACAACACTATATACAACATATGTACATGTTAATATAAAAAGAGGCCCATGAAGGCCCTGTATCGATCACCCGATTTGAAAATTTCAAAGGGCTATAAAACATACACGTGAGTGTTCAGGAAATGTACACATTTTTTAGAACTACGTCAAAGGTATGTTAAATTAATTGAATGTTTCATTGGTAAATGTATTGATATATGAATGTACATGTATTTCGATACCAGTTATATTAGTTATTCTGCTTAGTATAGAATTGCGGATCCTGGAATCACTTCATATATTTTCTCATACTTTCTCGTTCTTTCTCGTTCTTTCTCATACTTTCTCATACTTTCTCATACTTTCTCATACTTTCTCGTTCTTTCTCATACTTTCTCATACTCATACTTTCTCATACTTTCTCATACTTTCTCATACTTTCTCTCATATCTTCTTCTTATTCTTTGTTATTTTATTTTCCTAACTATTACATGTACTTTTTTTCAGAAAAAATGATTTTGTGTAAAAATAAAATCGTTATTTTTTTATATTTATATATGCTTGAAATCACTGGTCGCTATTCTTTTCAGTTGCTATCTTGTCGGGAAGGGTCGTAACTAATGTTGCTAGAACTTGTGGCCCGACCCGTTTGCCGTTATTTAATGTGTCATGTTTTGTATTCACATGTATATGTAAAACGAATCGAGCAATAAAATATGATTAAACTAAACTTCACACATTCGTGATAGCGCAGTCGATGAGCGTTCGCTTCAGGTGTGAAAGGTCCGGAGTTCGAGCCCCGCTGGAGTAGTTACGATTGTGCTCTTAGGCAAGGCATTTAAATTCCACGTTGCCTCTTCTCTCTCACTCATGGCGATGGATTCCATCAGAAATGAGGTCTCGAGAGTGATGTGTAATACCATAGGACATATAGAAGAAAAACTTCACCAGCTTAATGTTGGTACATGTTGTTCGCGGTAAGAAAACTAGGATGATATTTTAGTATGCGGGAAACTTCTTACATTTTGTTAAGGTTCACTATATGATGCCACATGGCAAATTTCAAAAATATGTTAATTGTAGTTTATGATTTTTAAAGAATGTACTAGAGTCTACATCTGTTATGTCAAAGTCGGTTATGTCGCATTCTCCGGTTATCTCGAAGTCGGTTCAAAGTCCCGTTTCATACACTATAATTTTACATATATGCTTTTTAAAGAATGTACTAGAGTCTACATCTGTTATGTCAAAGTCGGTTATGTCGCATTCTCCGGTTATCTCGAAGTCGGTTCAAAGTCCCGTTCCAGACACTATAATTTTACATATATGCTTTTTAAAGAATGTACTACAGTCTACATCTGTTATGTCAAAGTCGGTTATGTCTCATTCTCCGGTTATTTCGAAGTCGGTTCAAAGTCCCGTTTCATACACTATAATTTTACATAATACTGGATCTATTTATATAGAATTTCGTTAAGTCAAACTTCGTTTATGTCGAAATAGTGTGTTCGGTCCGACGGAATTCGACATAACGGATGTAGACTATATATAATTCTATAGGAAATATAGAAGAACAACTTCACCAGCTGTTAGTTAGTTTAAACATGATTTATTTCGGTATGTTTAACCCATTCAACCCCAAGTAACTGACATGGACTGGTGCATGCTATTTTTAGACCAATAAATTAATAAGAAAATAACCTTTGGACCAGTTCATTTATCAAAATGGGTAATTTTATCTAAAAATAGTAATAATTATTACTGGCAAAAAAGTGCAGATCCTGATGAGACGGCTCGTTACGAGCCGGCTCATCTGGATCTACACTTTTCATAAGCCTATTTAGAGGCCTGTGGGGTTGAAAGGGTTAACCATCAAGAAATGAACATTTTTCATATAATTTAACAGCAGTAGAATGAAAGGGATTAGAACGAAATAAAATGTATATAGTTCTTCTCCTAAATGTTGATACAATGTTTGATGTAAGAAACTGGTATGAATGAGAGACATATCTAATTTTCTATTACCTCCCTTGGCAGATAAAGTCCGATTTATTGCAAAATGTGAATAGGTCATTTTAGTTAGAATCCTTTGTTTTTACTGTTGTTCCCTAACCAGATGTTGCGGTATGATAAATGGGATTTTATCAAAAACGTGTTAATTAACTGATAACATTGTTTTTAAAATAGGTACCCAATGCATATACTGTAGGGGATCTGTCGAGATCTAGTAATTTAATAACCATTTAAAGCGATAGTGGAATAAAATTGCAGGCATTTTGTGCAAAGGAAACAATGATAAAAACAGAGGAAAACACTTGATAGGACCTATCTCCTTTTATGGAGTATTCAGGGGCAGTAACTGACCGATGTCTCTCATTGTAACAACAATGAATCTGACCTGTATTGACGGGGCATGCGTCCCATCCTGCTTCCGGTTGAAGTTCCAGCGCATTGTGTACGGCGGCTCCTGGTAATCCGCTATAAAACAGTATTACTGCATTGTTATGAACACAGAGGTAATTGATTGAAGAGCTAGGCGTGTAATTGATTGCAGTTTAAGCATTGTAATTTAGTGAAGGTTTAGAATAATAAATGATTAGGTGAAGACGTTGGTCAAAACGCCTATAGTATATCGAGTTTAGCCTCGTTTATATTTTAAAACAAGATTACTGTAAGCATTATGCGCTAATCTTTAAAATAAGATTACTGTAAGCATTATGCGCTGATCTTTAAAACAAGATTATTGTAAGCATTATGCGCTAATCTTTAAAACAAGATTACTGTTGGCATTATGCGCTAATCTATAAAACAAGATTATTGTAAGCATTATGCGCTAATCTATAAAACAAGATTACTGTTGGCATTATGCGCTAATCTATAAAACAAGATTATTGTAAGCATTATGCGCTAATCTATAAAACAAGATTATTGTAAGCATTATGCGCTAATCTATAAAACAAGATTACTGTAAGCATTATGCGCTAATCTTTCATTAATCATTTAAACAATGCGTTGTTTCTATAATTATTAAGACGTAATATTTCTGCTTGACAATGTTTAAACCATACCCGTTAGTACAGTTGGATCCCTAGTGGTCTCTCGGCTGTGTCTGCAAAATATATATATTTTTAAATAATATTTTATTGCATTTTTTCATTCAATACATTACATATATACATACAATACTAAGAACAAATCAAGAGATTAATATGTAATTATATGATTGCAGTATACGATACATTTGTTTTGTCAAGGGAAAACAGCAAATGGGTTGGGCTACAAGTTATAACAACATTATTTACAGCCCTCCCCGTAAAATAAATCACAACAGTTCAATTGATATGGTTCCCGCATACAATGTTATTTTATTCAAAATATACACTTTAATAAGTAAATAATTTAATAGCGAGAAATGTAGTCCGGCTACATCTATGAAACGGATTCGGAAATAGTTCAATGTGATAGGTCTTGTATCATACTGAATGATATGGCGACTCGTAAGCTATTGTTGGTGGAGGTAGACACCGAGTGCCCGTATGAACATCAGCACAGCACACAACCGCAACATTACCGCCACACCACTTACCTTTCTTTCACTGCAGATTGTCGGTAACGTCGTATCAGAATACCACACAACCGCAACATTACCGCCACACCACTTACCTGTCTTTCACTGAAGACTGTCGGTAACGTCGTATCAGAATACCACACAACAGCAACATTACCGCCACACCACTTACCTGGATTCCACTGCATACTGTCGGTAACGTCGTATCAGAATACCACACAACAGCAACATTACCGCCACACCACTTACCTGTCTTTCACTGCAGACTGTCGGTAACGTCGTATCAGAATATCACACAGCAGCAACATTACCGCCACACCACTTATATGGCTTTCACTGCAGAATGTCGGTAACGTCTTATCAGAATACCACACAACAGCAACATTACCGCCACACCACTTACCTGTCTTTCACTGCAGACTGTCGGTAACGTCGTATCAATATAGTACACAACAGCAACATTACCGCCACACAAATGACGACGACGACTCCAACAATAGGAGTGATGAATACGATGTAGTTACCTGGTTGAACAACAACACAAACAATTTTACACATGCCATCAAAACCGTTAATTTGGGTTGCACCGGGTAGGTAGACATATTAATAATATTTAGATAGTTTATTTTATTAAATTCCAGTTGGCGTTCAAGCCCATGAGGACATACATACATACATACATACATATTATATACAGTTAGCGAACAGTGCAAACATAATGCATATATTTTATACAAATGAGCTCCCACAATCATAGCCAATGGCGTATATTTATATATATGTGTAAATATATGTAGTATTTATATGATATGTGTCTTATAATTAAAGGAAGTCAGTTCTTTATGTCTAACACGGAGAAGGTCAAAAGACGCACCAAAATACAAAACCAAACATACAAAATTGTTGCACAAAGTTGTTGCAAAGTTGTATAACATGGCCGATCAGTAAACCCTTCGTAACCATATTCGTTGCTAAATGCTAAGTATTATAAATTTAATTTTACATGTGGTCATATTTGTAAATCAGAACGCATCCGTTTATTTAATTTAGAGCGGCATTGTAGATTAATATTACATGACATATACATAGATTCATTAATTAAATTCCATTCAGCTTTCCAATCACACGAGAACACACATAATATAGCATATAATTTTGCTAACAATGCACAAATAGTATACATGCTAGCACAAACATATAGAAAACATTCTCCCAATTATAGCGAAAATAATTGTCCATTTTGATCTTAATCGTGATGGTAAATGCCATCTCAAGACCAACTTTAGAGTTACATGTGCACTCCATATGCACATTCTGAATACTATGCAACGCTACAACGCTGTTCCACCATCAGTCTATCTTGTTCGAAAAAAAATATAACAAGATTCGGCAAGTGGATAACAAGTATACACATACAGCATTATTATATGTATTACATACCTCGGCTATGTAACACATTATTAAATACATTATTCAATAGTATATAGCATCACAAGTATACCTGTACACCATTATCATATATATTACATACCTATATAACGTTTTAAATACGTATAGTTTATAGCATCATTTGAAATCAAAGCAAAAGCAGAATTGTAATTCAACTAACTTCTATACATGACTATATTTCTAATTATGAATGCATTATAAACATACAGAACTAAATTTCGTATTTCCTGCTTATTTTCTGAGTTCAAGAGTTCATATTCGGTCTGATCCAGTATTTTCTAGATATATACAAGTTTCTAATATTAGCATATATATCACACTCAATGATAAAATGGTACTCATCTTCAATTATATTACAGGTTAAACATTTCCTTTCGGACACAGGTGTCCGTACATGCCTAGACATGTGACCGCATTCTTAAATAATGATTGACAAAACTTCTTTTGTACAGGCCCCCATTCGGAGTAACCCCATTTATTTTCCACGTCATAGGTCGAGTAGGGGTCGAGGAGCATCCCCTATTCGCCTTACAATGTATATATACATTTACAATATTCATAATAGATATATGTACATTCATATGATTTACATAGGGTTTTTTTGCACAACAAAAAAAGAGAAAGATTTGACAGACACAACAAAAACACATACAGCAAAAAAAATGTGTACCCGCACCATATCATACAGCATCTTTATATCAATATGACAAAGGGAGCTCAATAACTTATACTCGAATAACACACACGCGCGCGCGCGCACGCGCTCGCGCACACGCGCACAAGCACGCACGCACGCACGCACGCACGCACCACACACACACACACACACACTCACAAACACCCGCCT
>CM026400.1:24275797-24341041 GCA_014843695.1 Archivesica marissinica | reverse complement strand
ATAGCATAGTGTACATTAGATAGAGATAATTAAATATATACGATGCATACATGTGTTACATTAAACATGCTTTAAACAAACGAAATAATATATTAAATACCTTGACTTCTTAGATTTAAATATGATATTAGAGTTTATCCTCCGTGCTACATGACAAAATTCGTAGCACTTGTATATAATGGCTATTACATTGATTGATTGTGATATATAATTATGTTTTTATGTGTTATATATATATATATTATGTATATCTATATGCATGTATGTATATTTCTATTAATGACTATGTACTTATGTATACGTCGAAATAAACTTATGTTCTGTTCTGTGTTAACAGGCATTTGAATTAAGTTGATGTAGTTAGGAAATAATATACATTTTAAATTACACATGATAAATAATACACTTCACGTTTCAAAATCAAATGTTCAAAGGAGAATTTTCGAATTTGTAGTTGAATAGGTCATCATACATATGACATAATGAGTTAATAATACAAAATACTATACAAATGAAGAGGCAATTAGTATAACACAACATATACATTTAAACGGTACTATAAAGTGCGACATATAAGAATTTCTACATTGTAAATACCATACTGAAACGGACCGTATACCATCTTAACGTGACATAATATATATATACGTCCGCATAGTGCACTACTCCCCAAGAAAAAAAACTAGACTAACTATATGTATAAATAATATACAACAAAATGCAATCACACAATATAAAAACAGCGGAAAAATTAAATTTCAGTAGCCAAGTGTCATATAAATATGACCCCCCTCAAAATAAACCCACGGGTCATTATTCAGCCATAGAATATTGACCCCCCTTGCGGAAAAATGACCCCCTTGCAAATAGCAATATATAGTGGGAAAATATTGAATTTATTATAATTAAATGTTAGTTAGCACTGTTTAAGGCATAACAACATATATTTTTATTTAACGATGTACAGAATAACATAAATATATTGAATCTGAAAAAGAAGTATGCAGATAATTTGTCTCTTATCAATTTCTAAAGATGATCATGAGGTCGTGGGTGCTGTATAACTAGGAGGTTCACATAATGCATAATACTTACACAGACAAACATAAACAAATAAGAACAATGACCCCCACCCCCTATGTATAGACTACAATTATGAGAGGGTCACTTTTCGATGCCATGGAATAATGACCCCTAGAAGGGTCTCTGTCTATCATCCATACACACACAAACAGGCCGTCATTATTCTACGGCCATAGAAAAGTGACCCCACCCTCACTCATATAGTTAATAACAGGGTCATTATTCTTGCCATGAAAAGTGACCCCCTTCACTCATATAGTTAATATACAGGGGGTCATTATTCTATGGCATGGAAAAGTGACCCCCTTCACTCATATAGTTAATATACAGGGGGGTCATTATTCTATGGCATGGAAAAGTGACCCTCCTTCACTCATATAGTTAATATTCTACGGCATGGAAAAGTGACCACTCTCACTCTTACTGTGTAAACATAGGGGGGGTGGGGGTCATTAGGGGGGGTGGGGGTCATTATTCTATGGCATGGAAAAGTTTCTTGCACTGGGAGGCACACGTTATAAAACATAATGTTATCTGTCCTTGCTCATACAATAATAAAATATTATGTGTTATGAATGATATAAAACATGTAACACAGGAAGTGTCACAGTTGATTGCAGTGCTCCAACAATAAGGTGTTATTGCTTTATTACTGGTATGGGGATTTTCACACCTGTGGCAACATTAGTTAGCCACACCAGTCAGAATTATAATGGTTAACAGCATATTACATAGTTGTACATATTTTATGGAAAGTTTAAGAGAACATGCATGAATATGATAAGAATGGTTAGTACTGTGCTATTTTATGGTATTTATTTTGAGCTGCATGGTTTCAAATACCAATTAAGTTGAGTGTATGTCTTTTTTCATACATAAATTCAATATAATGTTTATTGATAATTGTTAATTTTATAGCTTATGCAATTATTAATAAAATATATTGAATACATTGTTTTTGTAGGCTTTGGGGATGACTTTTTCCTATTCTATACGACACAAGAAACTTTAATAAAATGTGGTTTGTCGGGAATAATATGGGAATCGCCAAGACTTTCAATACTTCAAGTGGCTTAAACTGACAGTAAATGAAAAATTAAAAGATCTCTTCATAAAAAACTGGTATGCAGATGTACAAAATTCAAGTGATCGTAAGATTTATAGAATTTTAAAACAAGCTTTATCCAAAAGAAACCGCTTCATAATTATATGTGAGTAAATTTCGACCTAGACATCACCATCTTCCTATTGAAACTGGTAACTGGGGCACAATACTTTAAATCTGAGAATTTGTAATCTTTGTCGAACAGAAATTGGACATGACTATTATTATCTACTGAATTGTACACAATGCACATTTTAGTGCTGATAAAAATGATGCAGAAAACTTATAACTCCGTATTACTATAAGAGATGAATAAAATAAAATGAGTCTGATACTGATAGTGATACATGTCTTACACTCATCCTAAATACTATATTCTGTAGCAAACTAGATGTAACATTATATTAAATACTATAAGTTCTACTAACCTGAGGCGTTTCTTTCTTCTGGATAATCCGTTCAATGGACTACAGCTCGGGTAAAACACGCGTATTTTTCACAAATGATTTACGGAAGATATGACTAGGTAAAGATTCTCCTTCATTCAATGATTTGTAATTAACAGTATCTGTTACGGAGATATGTATATTCAGACATAGTGACAGTCTCCAGATTTGTTATTACAAGCAGTGTGAAGCAGTCGAATGAGTGATATGCCAAAGACACCAGTAGTTTCAAAATTGACACAATACCACGACACCTTGATAATTATGGCCCTGTTTCCGGTGTAACACTTTATTCTTATGTTTAAACTAACACCTTGTTATTATTACAGTTTTTGTTTTGTCGAAAAATCCCGTTAATTATTATAGAACCATGACTACCATCAACGGGGACACGTACTACCTATCGTAATTGAGCCATTGTAACAATTGTCAATAACCATCACAATTATTTTCTTTTTGCTTTATGTTATAGGTTTTTATATGCTAAATGTTTTTCCCCGATATATACATATGTACAGAGATGAGATTTCCCCGTTATATACATATGTACATAGATGAGATTTCCCCGTTATATACATATGTACATAGATGAGATTTCCCCGTTATATACATATGTACAGAGATGAGATTTCCCCGTTATATACATATGTACAGAGATGAGATTTCCCCGTTATATACATATGTACAGAGATGAGATTTCCCCGTTATATACATATGTACAGAGATGAGATTTCCCCGTTATATACATATGTACAGAGATGAGATTTTAATAAAGATGAAAACTAGTAAGACCGAGGAACAATTAAATAATGCCTAAAACGAAAATATTTGAAATACTGAAATGGAAATAAAGCGCTAATGCGCAATTAAGAACTGTTTTACAAAATCAGTTATATGAATGCACATTGATGAGACAGAAATAAAGAATATATACATACAGAAAAAACTATATCTGTAGATTTTATTTTCTGTAATTGTAGTCACATTGGAATTTAGCGAATTGTCGAAAAAGGTAAAACACACAAAATCCCCAATTATATTATGATATTCATTAATAGGTGTACAACATTTTCATTAAATTGTATATATTTGGTATTTCCGATTCCCTGTGTCCATATATGCTCAAACATAAAAGCCGATAAATTTGTTGCGGACTTAGAATATTTCAGGGCAAATCGACACGGCCGTTAAAATATTTGTCATTTTCAAACGCAAGGAAGCAACTGAACATTGTTCAAATATACATTATTTGGTATCTCTGTAAAGAGGAAGAAATATGGCTAACCATTATAACAGGAATAATTTTGTGCTGTACTTAACTCCTGTTCAATCAATCATCAAATATGGATGAACACAATGTTTCCACATAATCTATATAATTTATATAGAGGCCTAAGTGTATCACATTTAAGGCAAAATGGAAGCAATTTCCCAAATACTTATTTTGTCAGAATTTATACCAAATAAAAGACAATTGAACGATGAATATGGCTATAACAGGAATAATTTGATAATTTTAACAATGAAGACGTTATTTAGAGATTACAATCAGTTTGCTATGTAATTTAATGTAAAATGATCAGCTGTTGCGTACAGGTGAGGTAGTGGTCAGTCATGGATATCGGGTATCGATAAGCTACGGATATGGACGCCTATGACGATAATTGTTCTACATGTAAAATATATGCATATGTGGTAGGGTTCGTATTCTGGGGGATCAGTAAAATGAACAACACCCTATACGATTCATCACTCTATTCAATCTCCGTAGACAACAAGGCTCTCGAATGCTTTGGTTCTACAATACACATATATACACACATTAAGAATAGGATTAAAACATATGCGTCATATAAATATATAATAGATGATTTGCGGTGCTTGGGTTAACAACAACAACAACAACATATTATATACGTTGGCACTATATATACTCTCGTCAGGTTCGTGGTTCGTAATAACTCTTACTCCAATATATATAACATCAGTAACACAGAGGTAATCTATGTTACATCGATGTCTCTGATGAAACATAGACATATGCAACATAGACCTATGCAACAAAGACAAATGCAACATAGACAAATGCAACATAGACATATATAACATAGACCAATACAATATAGACCAATACAATAACTTACGCAGAGATATGGTCTCTGTAACACTTCTCGCTATTCTCCACCGTCCGCTACACATTCAACCACTCACTCACTGGTGCCGGTGACAACTGTAAATAACATGCGTCTGTTAAGTTATGTGCAACGATGAGGTTTGATATACCGACAGCCAGGACCAAGGGCACAGACTCAATGACCAACGACAAAAAGGACTAACTGAACCGAACCCGCGTACAACATAATGAACCCAATACTACAGCATACAAATCAACCAATTCAATATCTCACTACACATCTATATATACCTGAATAATACTTTTGCCGACTTCTATGATAAACTATGTTATAAAATGCTCTCTTTATAATAAGACGTCCGACTATCATACGATATTGGAAGTGACTGCGTTGGAATACCACAGTACATATCGATCATACACGTATCCTCGAGTTAAACTCGCTACGCACGGTTGCGTCTCACTGACCATTACACATCGTGTATATTTACAAGGAATAACTGGTTTAAAGTATGGAGGCTAAAACGGACCCTACTACACATACATATACAATACATGCATACGTATACAATACATGCATACATATATACAATACATGCATACATATACAATGCATGCATACGTATACAATACATGCACACGTATACAATGCATGCATACATATACATATACAATACATGCATACATATACAATACATGCACACATATACAATACATACATACATGTACAATACATGCATACATATACAATACATGCATACATATACAATACATGCATACATATACAATACATGCATAAATATACAATACATGCATACATATACAATACATGCATACATATACAATACATGCATACGTATACAATGCATGCATACATATACATATACAATACATGTATACATATACAATACATGCATACATATACAATACATGCATACATATACAATACATGCATACATATACAATACATGCATACGTATACAATACATGCATACAATACAATACATGCATACTATACAATACATTCATACATAACAATACTGCTATATATACAATACATGCATACATATACAATACATGCTACATATACATATATGCATACATTACAATACATGCATACATATACAATACATGCATACATATACAATACATGCATACATATCATACACATACATGCATACATATACAATACATGCATACATATACAATACATGCATACATATACAATACATACATACATATACAATACATGCATACATATACAATACATGCATACATATACAATACATACATACATATACAATACATGCATACATATACAATACATGCATACATATACAATACATGCATACATATACAATACATACATACATATACAATACATACATACATATACAATACATGCATACATATACAATACATACATACATATACAATACATGCATACATATACAATACATGCATACATATACAATACATGCATACATATACAATACATGCATACATATACAATATATGCATACATATACAATACATGCATACATATACAATATATGCATACATATACAATACATGCATACATATACAATACATGCATACATATACAATACATGCATATATATACAATACATGCATACATATACAATACATGCATACATATACAATACATGCATGCATATACAATACATGCATATATATACAATACATGCATACATATACAATATATGCATACATATACAATACATGCATACATATACAATATATGCATACATATACAATACATGCATACATATACAATACATGCATACATATACAATATATGCATACATATACAATACATGCATACATATACAATACATGCATACATATATACAATACATGCATACATATACAATATATGCATACATATACAATATATGCATATATATATACAATACATGCATACATATATACAATACATGCATACATATACAATACATGCATATATATACAATACATGCATACATATACAATACATGCATACATATACAATACATGCATAGATATACAATACATGCATACATATACAATACATGCATACATATACAATACATGCATATATATACAATACATGCATACATATACAATACATGCATACATATACTATACATGCATATGTATACAATAATTATATAAGACGGAAAATATACATATATGACACAACAGAAGAGAATATTAAACTATATTCTTCACAAATAAAATGTGCACTGTTCGTTTCTTTATCACAACAGACGGATATGTAGTCCAGTGGCAACACGCTGGACTGGTAATCCAGGGATCGCAGGTTCGTTCCCCCGTCTGACCCTAATAAAATTAACAGTCTTTCAGATGGGACGTTAAACCGAGGTCTCGTGTCGGTGATGTACACCGTGCACGTAAAAGAACCAGAGGAGATTCTGGAATGGGTCTCTGTCTGTATCATGTACTATCCTCCAACATCTAAAATAACTAATCTCTTCAGGGGACGTCGCTCATATGGGTAACCGGTAGCGACGATAAATCAACGTAAAAACACACTCTTTATCGCAGGATGATTAATAATAATAATAATAATAAAGACGTTATTTAACGAGAGTACTCATTTAACAAAAGTTAATCTACCATGAGGCCCTCAATTCATGTTTATTAAAGCCTCTATTTGTTTATTACAGCGATGCAGATTCGTGTTTATTAAAGCCTCAATTTGTTTATTACAGCGATGCAGATTCATGTTTATTAAAGCCTCTATTTGTTTATTACAGCGACGCATACGCTGGAGAATGCACGGAATATTACCCTTGCATGGACACATGTACAGAGAGTACCAGCACCGCATGTTGGTGGTGTTTTTGGTGTTTGTGGAGTGGATGCAAAAAGTAAGATATAGTTAATACGAGCGGTTGCACGAACAACATCGATGTTGCAGACATGACACCTATAGTGAGACAGAACGCCATTACAGGTTGTAAAACAACACATAAATTGCCTATTAAATACATAGTTAAAACATGCAGTCTGTTCATTTATATTTCCAATCTTTCATTTCTTCTGATACCACATCCACCGTGAATAGGTATTCAAATGAAACTCTAAAAGAGCAAAACTTCCAATTATAATGTTTTCCACAGCCAGTGCTCACCTGTGAATAACGTCACTGTGTTTACACACTGTATTCCTCCGCCAAATAATACAGTATACCAACGTTCAGTTTGCAATGGCCTGACTTCTTATACCACATCTTTTCTACACATCAACTACATGTAGTCTGATGTCTTCTCAAGTCACATAATTTCTCAAAAAACACAACAACTATACACTGCCTGCCATGAAAATGCATGTTTTACCAAAAATAAAATGAACTATATTAGTTATTGTTATGTCCATTAATAATAATTAGTTGTGTGTATGTATGTTCCATTAATGTCAAATATTAGAAGAAGATAGACAGATATACACTACATACGTGGTCTGACCGAGTATCAAACCCGGGACCGTTCGATTCCAAATACGACGCTCTAACGCTGGACCGCGAATGCCACAGTTGAAATTATAGTTTGACAGATCGACCACAAACACATAGCTTACGGTTCAATTCAACAACTAAAATTTCAATCGAGATTCAAGATGGCGGCATTTCAGATTCAAGAACGCTTGGAATTGCGATAAAGTCCGAGGGCCGGGAAATTAAACGCGAAATCACAAGCTGGTCGCCTGTTCTCATATCTCCTCAACTGGAGTAGACCGGAACTTTACGATTTTTTATATACAGACTGTATGGAATTTGGTGCTCGTGCACGTTACCGTAGAAGGATCAATCCAGAGCTTCACGCTTCGCGCGAAAAATCTTTGGATCGATTCCCTAATAATTAACAGTCAGAAAATAGCTCAAATACAAACGTACATCTAACCGCGCAGGAATACGAAACGCGACCGATGGATTATAAAATGCCATCTTTCACTGTTTCAAAGCGGTGTAAGATGGAGTTTTCTCTCACCGAGAAAGCTCTACCATTCCTTGGAAAGCATAACAGGACCATTTAGACAAACATGGCCATTTAGGGACGTGTCGAGTTGGAATGTAGATTATAAATACTCCAAATGACATACAGTCTACATCCACAGACGGATCTGTAGTCCAGTGGTTAACACGCTGGACTGGTAATCCAGGGATCGCAGGTTCGATCCCCCGTCTGACCCCAATAAAATTAAGTCTTTCAGATGGGACGTTAAACCGATGTCTCGTGTCGGTGCTTTACACAGTGCACGTAAAAGAACCAGAGGAGACTCTGTAATGGGTCTCTTTCTGTATCATTGCACTATCCTCCAAAATCTAAAATGACTAATCTCTTCAGGAGGTGTCGCTCATATGGGTAACCGGTAGCGACGATAAATAAACGTAAAACACAGTCTACATCCGTTATTTCGAATTCCGTCGGACCGAACAAAATACTTCGACATAAGTTTGACTTAACGAAATTCGATATAAACGGAGCCAGATATATGTACAATGATAGTGTCTGAAACGGGACTTTGATCCGATTTCGAGATAACCCGATAATTTGACATAACCGACTTTGACATAACGGTTGTAGACTGCTGTATTGCTTGCGATGATGCAACTCATTTAATATTCACGAATGTAGTCCAGTAACCATGTTACGCTTAAACTTTAATTATTTTAAAACGATTGCGAAGCCAATTTTAACAACTTATATTAATCAAAAGGAATCTGGGGGTTCTATAGTATATATATTTAAGTACAGGGATTCTACTCTGTGGGAAGTCAGATTTCGCATCGATCAGTAAAATGGCCCTATCTGAAACAATTTTGTACAAATCTGTCCAAATATAACGCCTATCCCGGGCAAATGTACAAAGAGTTCCAGCACCAAATGTGGTTTGTGGTGGTGGAGTAGATGCAAAAAGTAAGATATAGTTAATACGAGCGGTTGCACGAACAACATCGATGTTGCAGACATGACACCTATAGTGACACAGAACGCCATTACAGGTTGTAAAACAACACATAAATTGCCTATTAAATACATAGTTAAAACATGCAGTCTGTTCATTTTTATTTCGAATCTTTCATTTCTTCTGATACCACTTCCACCGTGAATAGGTATTCAAATGAAACTCTAAAAGAGCAAAATTCTTCCAATTATAATGTTTTCCACAGCCAGTGCTCACCTGTGAATAACGTCACTGTGTTTACACACTGTATTCCTCCGCCAAATAATACAGTATACCAACGTTCAGTTTGCAATGGCCTGACTTCTTATACCACATCTTTTCTACACATCAACTACATGTAGTCTGAAGTCTTCTCAAGTCACATAATTTCTCAAAAAACACAAAAACTATACACTGCCTGCCATGAAAATGCATGTTTTACCAAAAATAAAATGAACTATATTAGTTATTGTTATGTCCATTAATAATAATTAGTTGTGTGTATGTATGTTCCATTAATGTCAAACCCATTGCGGGGAACCTAGAAATGTTTACATGGACAGGCTTATCTGACATAATCAGTTAAACAGTACTATAAGCAACATGTCTACATCCCCGCGAGGGGTTTGATATTAGAAGAAGATAGACAGATATACACTACATACGTGGTCTGACCGAGTATCAAACCCGGGACCGTTCGATTCCAAATCCGACGCTCTAACGCTGGACCGCGAATGCCACAGTTGAAATTATAGTTTGACAGATCGACCACAAACACATAGCTTACGGTTCAATTCAACAACTAAAATTTCAATCGAGATTCAAGATGGCGGCATTTCAGATTCAAGAACGCTTGGAATTGCGATAAAGTCCGAGGGCCGGGAAATTAAACGCGAAATCACAAGCTGGTCGCCTGTTTTCATATCTCCTCAACTGGAGTAGACCGGAACTTTACGAATTTTTATATACAGACTGTATGGAATTTGGTGCTCGTGCACGTTACCGTAGAAGGATCAATCCAGAGCTTCACGCTTCGCGCGAAAAATCTTTGGATCGATTCCCTAATAATTAACAGTCAGAAAATAGCTCAAATACAAACGTACATCTAACCGCGCAGGAATACGAAACGCGACCGATGGATTATAAAATGCCACCTTTCACTGTTTCAAAGCGGTGTAAGATGAAATTTTCTTTCACCGAGAAAACTCTACCATTCCTTGGAAAGCACAACAGGACGATTTAGACAAACATGTCCATTTAGGGGCGTGTCGAGTTGGAATGTAGATTATAAATACTCCAAATGATATACAGTCTACATCCACAGACGGATCTGTAGTCCAGTGGTTAACACGCTGGACTGGTAATCCAGGGATCGCAGGTTCGATCCCCCGTCTGAACTCAATAAAATTAACAGTCTTTCAGATGTGACGTTAAACCGAGGTCTCGTGTCGGTGCTTTACACCGTGCACGTAAAAGAACCAGAGGAGACTCTGTAATGGGTCTCTTTCTGTATCATTGCACTATCCTCCAAAATCTAAAATGACTAATCTCTTCAGGAGGCGTCGCTCAAAACCGGTAGCGACGATAAATAAACGTAAAACACAATCTACATCCGTTATTTCGAATTCCGTCGGACCGAACAAAATACTTCGACAAACCAAACAACAAACAATAAACGGAGCCAGTTATATGTACAATGATAGTGTCTGAAACGAGACTTTGATCCGATTTCGAGATAACCGGATAATTCGACATAACCGACTTTGACATAACCGATGTAGACTGTATTGCTTGCGATAGTATTGATGATGCAACTCAAAATTCACGAATGTAGTCCAGTAACCATGTTTACGCTTAAACTTTAATTATTTTAAAACGATTGCGAAGCAAATTTTAACAACTTATATTAATCACTCTCGTTGGCGCGGATGAAAGCGTATATGTGGTCATTCATGTGGGAAGAAACCGGAGTAACCTATCATCTCTGAAACCGGAGTACCCGGAGTAAACATGTTTATTATCACATGATCAATGTCCGGTTATTCCTTTATATAGAACGACCTACTACTCTTGTGAGAAGACCTGTATCAGACAGGTCTGCTGCAATGGATACACCGGCAATGGATGCAACACACGTAAGCACTTACTATTGTGCCAATGTATGTCAATGATTATACTATGATTGTACTGGATATAGGCCCGTAGCCACACTGAAGCACACCGAGGCAGCTGCATCGGTTAAAATGTCCAAAGCAAAAAATAAATAAATTAAAAATTAAAAAAATAAATAAATGAAAAATTAAATAAATAAAATGCAAAAAAAATATCCCTTTGCTGTATAAAAAGTTGACCGCTAGAGAGCTGAACGGTCCGTACATAATTATACGTCTAAAACTCATTAAATCAGAAAACGCCGGACATCGCTTCTATACCCCAACAATTTTAAGGGGGAACATGGCCCCAGACCCCCTTAGATTGCCTCGGTTGAAATGTGCCTCTGGCTACGGTACTTGGTTATCGTATGGAGAATATTAGGTTGCTGTCTTCTAAATTTTAATTAATTAGGCGAGTTTATACACATTTATTTGGCTCGATTGTGAAACAAGTTCTTACAACTTATATTAATCACTCTCGAGACCTCATTCCTGATGGAATCCATCACACGAGGGAGAGAGAATAGGCAATGTGGCATTTAAATGCCTTACCTAAGGGCACACTCGTAACGGCTCCAGCGGGGTTCGAACTCTGGGCCGTTCGCATCTGAAGCGAACGCACTACCACTGCGCTATCACGACTTCCTAATAAATTAAACTTTATAAGACAGTAACCTAAAATTTATTACTCCTTAATAAGTATCTTCTAATAAAATGAAGCTTTAGAGAGGAAATATTACCGAATATTCCTGGTTTAAAGTTTATCATACCATCAGTGAACATATGACGTCACACACGAATGGTTATATGACGTCACACACGAATGGTTATATGACGTCACACACGAATGGTTATGAAAAGTTTATTAGGCACTCACTAATAACACACATTTTATTAGGCAGGCCTGTTATGATATCTAATTTAACGGTTGGTAAAATGATCTTCATGTAGGAATTCTACGGATTTTTTAATAACAAAAACCACAGCACGAATAACTTCAACGTATGCCAATATGCCCTGTCACAACAAAGTTCCTATATATTACGCTAACGTCGGCAAGAACGTTCGGCGCAGTCGGTGTATAGCCGTCCAATGCATTTATCTATCGTTTTAAGCGGAACGGTTATTGTTTTTGGCTGCCTGTGTCTTGGTGTTAGCAGGGTAACTCAAAAAGTTGTGGGTGAAATTTGATTAAACTGTGTGGTTATATAGATGGTTGGCTCAAGAGGAAGACATTGTATTTGGGCAGAAATCGGTCCAATGTGCATGTACACATCGGGGATTTGCATCACTCCGCGTGCTATTCTCAATGCTTGTATTTGAACAAAAAACAACAACAAACGATTCTTGCGTATTAATATGTAAAGTAGCACACACCGGAGATTACCGAATATTTGAGAATCCGGAAACGTCCGTTATGCTGAAATTCAATCACAATCAAGACTAAAATCTTGTAGTAAAATATGTTTGTCCATATTAAGAAGTCATAACTTATTGATTATTTAAAGATGCATAACTTGTCACAGGCAAATATATGTTATCATATCTATTCTAAGTTTATAAAAAACGAACATATGCGACTTCGGTATTTTCCGGCTTAGATACGACGTATACCGAGGGTGCGCCAGGTTGTAAATGATGGCAAAGTAATCTAAATAAAGTGACTATTTGATTTCAATATGTTGATATGCAACAAACTAATCACACGCAACACTCTTAGTGCTTTGTTATCTATATCTTTCCAGTGATCTTCTCGTCTTAAAAAATAATATTGCGATATCTTTTAGCTCTATGTATTGGTTCAACTTCCTGTCCCAACGGAAGCAAGTGTGCATCACCAGATAGGTGCACATGCCTCGTCGGATTTTCTCCAAACAGATGTAATGGTAAGTAGCCACGAAAGAGAGGCTATTTGTTTCATTAGTGTAAGATTGGAATTTATTTCATCGAGTGATCACCGAAGTTTGAAGTCCGAATCTAGTATATATTATAATTGTTATATAGTGTGTTTATTAGACTAGTGTAAGATTGGAATTTATTTCAACGAGTGTTCAGATATTTCGGTGATCACATGATGAAAATACAATCATATCTTACACTAATAAACACAAACACTCATTCTGTTACTGAAATTTGCTAATATACTTGTTATCCAATTTTATTCACTTTAACTGCCCCTGTCGGGAACGTTATTTCACTACAATTCACAACAGCACAACAACTTATGTTAGTTCGCAATAAGAAATAGGTCCTGTATAATTATGTCGCATATTGTTTTATAACTAACTGTACACGATTGCCAGAAAATAACTAAAGTGCATCCATCATTGTCAGAACATAGCTATAATTCAAAAGAACATCCTATCTTACACTAGTAAACACAAACTCTTTTTTTTAATACTTTATTTATTTTACAACGATTGCGAAGCAACTTCTAATAACTTATATTAATCACTCTCGTTGTCGCGGATGAAAGCGTATAGGTGGTCATTCATGTGGGAGGAAACCGGAGTACCCGGAGAAAACCCACCAGTCCGATCACAAAACAAACTCTTAATATCTTTATTGATTTCCAATGCATTTTGCTAGTATATTTGCTATCCAGTTTATTCACTACAATTCACAACAGCACAACAACATAGTTCGGTGAATGCAACACAAAATAAAGTTCTAATATTTCACAAATACATACAACTCATTTTATGTTATGATTTCCAATGATTTTTGCTATTATAATTGTTATACTGTAAGATTTGAATTTAATATAAATCATGGCACCGACAAATGTGGAAATACAAATGTCGGTGATCACATGATGAAATAAAATCCTATCTTACAGTAAACACAAACTATTAATATCTTTATTGATTTCCAATGCATTTTGCTAGTATATTTGTTATCCAATTTTATTCACTTTACTTGGCACTCAGTTCACTACAATTCACAACAGCACAACAACTTATGTTAGTGTGAACGTTCGCAATACGAAATAGGTCCTGTATAATTATGCCGCATACTATTTTATAACTAACTGTACACGATTGTCAGAAAATAAAAGTACAAAAGTATATCCACCCTCGGAGGAATACGAAACACAAGCAGTGGTAAAGAAAATGCCATCTTCCACTGTTTCAAAACGATGAAATATAACACCTCCTTTCGCTGAGAAAACTGCATCATTCACGGGAAAGCATAGCAGAATATGTATAATACATAATAAAAGGACATTTGGTCTAAGCATATTTATTCGATAATAATGTACATTACATATACATTGTATACAACACGAAAATGGATTAAATCGGAAGCTTAAAGCTTATTGAGATTTTCTCCATAAAAGGACATTTCACGAACATATAACATTCATATCATCTTATTTAATACATTTCATTACATATCTGTATGCACTGGATTGGTGTATACTAATCTGGTATAAAATACACTAAATGACAATATGAAACTATTTATATTGTATGATTATTAGTTGGCCCCTAAGATTATAAAACATCAGATGACCGATTAGGACTTTTGTTGAGTTAATATTTAGTGTTCCACTGTTTTTTCTTATGTTTTAAAAAAACGTAATAATAACAGATTTATTTACTTATCTGTATATATATTATGCTAATAATACAATGAAATTATGAGGAATAAAATACAATAAAAAATAAATAAAAACATAACAGAGTTATTGCTTGTATTAATCAGTTTAAAGCGAAACTACATCAGTGAAAACGCAAATTTCTACAGAATGAAATATATGGCATATTTCCCCCCACATATTTGCCTCAAAAACTGAATATTTCAACTACAAACAAACGTCGTATTATATACGTGGTTTGTTGACATAACAAAATAATATACATAATGTCGACATCCATGCTGAGTTCAACACGTGCATCTTGATTTATGGTACAGATTTATTCACATTTGTACCTATGCATATTTATTTGTAGACTAATCTTAGTTGAATTATCTCTAGACGACACAGTATCACGCGTTAAGTATTGACTCAAATAACAAACAAACGTCAATTCAGGGGCATGGATGACAGTTATATGAAATCCTACTTTCACTTTTGAAAGTTTGTTGACCACAAAAGCACCGTTTATTGATTCAATGTATTCAGAAGAATGTGTAGTAGCAATGCATGTATACGTTAATAAATGCATGTTTGGGCTTTTTGTATGTATGTATGTTCCATTAATGTCAAACCCCTTGCGGGGACCTAGACATGTAATGTCGCTTTAATATGACACACAGTGACATGTATAAGCATCATTCACAGCTACCAGAAACCTTTTTGGTACAGGTAATATACGTTCCTGGTTACAAAACAAATGATCCATTAAAGACACACCGACCTACTTTCAATTCTCACAAAAGGGCACGCAATGATACTGTTACGTCTTCGGTATAGGTTTAACTGTAGTGTTAACTGACAATGAAATGCTTGGATTTTCTCACTTTGCATACGAACAATAGTGCACCCCCCTCCTACACGCCCCATCTAGATCGTGTCTTTATACGATAACATGTAAGGTCACCAGCTAAACATGTGTTATTAATACATTGCCCCTTGCAAAATTTAACTGATTTATGGAGGATTTGTTTATACTTTATTTATTTTACAACGATTGCAAGCAAGTTTTAACAACTTATATTAATCACTCTCGTTGGCTCGGATGAAAGCGTACATGTGGTCATTCATGTGGGAGGAAACCGGAGTACCCGGAGAAAACCCACCTGTCCGATCTGGCGAGCACCGTACCATCTCACATACTTCCATGTCCGAGGATCGAACCCGGGTGTTTATATACAGATATCAATGAATGTGCCAGCAATACACACGGGTGTAAACACAATTGTGTAAACACACATGGTTCCTATCACTGCACATGTAGGTACGGCTACACGCTCAACACGGATCTCAAATCATGCATCGGTATGTATACACATATGTACTTTGGTATATGTCAGTATTAAGTGCACACATGCGTCAATGTAAATGTGTAAACACACATAGTTCCTGTCAGTGCACATGTAGGACTGGCTACACGCTCAACACGGATCTCAAATCATGCATCGGTATGTACATGTATATACATATGTACAGTTTACATCCGTTATGTCGAATTCCGTCGGACCGAACAACGAATTTCTATATAAACGGAGCTAGTATATGTAAAATGATAATGTCTGAAACGGGACTTTGATCCGACTTCGAGATAACCGGAGAATTCGACATAACCGACTTTGACATAACGGATGTAGACTATACGTTGATATTACATTGTTATTCATTAAGTGAATTCATATTGGCCTTGTCTTCGGCCTCGGTCCAATATTACTGGCTTCGTCCACAGGCACAAGACACACATTTTATTTTTGTCCTATGGTCATATAGTAAATATTATCTGCTATATGACAATAGGACAACAAACTATGTGCATTGTGCCTGCAGCTTCATCCCAATAGTGAATAACAAGGCCATTATGAAATCAGTTATTTAATGACAATTTTATTAATTGACTAGAATAGTTTCAACAGTAACAACAATAGCGGTAACAAGGCTCACCTTCATGGCCACTCATTACTACCTGGTAAATGTAGATCTACTTTCTGTTATTAACATTCATTATAATATATGTGGACGAAATCTTAGGGTTCGATCCCCCGTCTGACCCTAATAAAATTAACAGTCTTTCAGATGGGATGTTAAACCGATGTCTCGTGTCGGTGTTTTACACCGTGCATGTAAAAGAACCAGAGGAGACTCTGTAATGGGTCTCTGTCTGTATCATTGCACTATCCTCCAAAATCTAATCTCTTCAGGAGGCGTCGCTCATATGGGCAACCGGTAGCGACGATAAATAAACGTAAAACACACACAGATTAGGTGAGGTAGCTAGAGTCACCGAATGGGGCTAATCATATCCTAGCCCAGTTGATGGCTCCAGTTACACACCCTGCATTGAGTCTGTCATATTTATGTGTGTGTGTTTCCGGGCTTATACTTAACCATGATATCTACGCCATGCCCCTAGCCACACTGAGACACTTTAGCTCAGCTGCATCGGTTAAAATTTCCAAAGCAAAACAAAATATGAAATAAATAAAATGCAAACATATTCCGTTGCTGTATAAAATGTTGACTGCTAGAGAGCTGAAAGGTCAGTAAATAATTATACGTCTAAACTCAGAAAATCAGAAAAACATGTTGACAATAACACGAAACCCTGTCCACCATAATAGTATATACCACATCCCTGCTGGGACATCCGCGAATCATATGGGAACCAAATATTGTTGCAGAATTACGTATGTCGTAAATAGATTGACCTGGCCATTTCTGGATTACAGCTCAAGCCTGTATTTCTATGCGCACACCGGTGAAAGCTTGGAACTAGTTAGCTGAAAACAATTGGACATTTTTAATACCTATACTACGAATACATAGCAGTAATTCTTATCACATAAAATCCCATTTGTCCAGAAAAATAAAATATTGTTTACAGATGTGAACGAATGTCATAACAATAATGGCGGATGCGACAACACGTGTATTAACTCAGTGGGATCTTACTCGTGTGACTGCAGATCCGGGTATCAACTGAACTCAAACGGGAAGACATGTTCAGGTAATATATTTCATTTACCAATAAGAATGAGGTAACCATACAAGCAGATTGCTTTCTCCTCAATCCTACATGTATGTACATAATATTTATACTTGATTCTGTTTATTCAAGGAAATAAATATTGTTTAAACTAATCTATTTCATTTAACCAAATAACTTTATTATTGAGCCAACGCCATCTTTGAACTGTGCACATTTATTGAATTATCAAATTAATGGCGAACAAAGGTCAACGTCGTAATACGAAATACTAACCAGTGAGCACGTCCTATATGCATTTAATGTTAAAGATTATACTATGAAATTACCTGTTGCATTTAAATATAAAATGTCAAATAGTTGACTGGTACCACTCGTCAGTTTGTCTTTTCAGATATCAATGAGTGCAGTATTGGTACTTCCGGTTGTGCGCATGGGTGTACCAACATCGTGGGCTCCTACACATGTTCCTGTAATACCGGTTTTGTGCTGGGTGTTGATGGGAAATCGTGCGAAGGTAGCTGTTGTAATTCAGAACGTATCTCGACATGTCGCTGTAGTATTTAATAAATTAAGCATGTGAAACACTGCTGCAGACGTCAATGCATTCTACAGTTCGAGTTATAATATACTAGAGGACATAGAAAACGCACACATACATTATATGATTATTATTACATGAAAACGAAATACGAAGGATTCCATCAAAGATATATCACATCTTTATTACAAAACACAAACTCAGTGGTAGCGCGTTCGCTTCATGTGCGAAAGGCCCGGAGTTCGAGTCCAGCTGGAGCCGTTACGATTGTGCCCTTAGGCAAGGCACTTAAATTCCACGATGCCTCTTCTCTCTCCTCGTGGCGATGGATTCCATCAGGAATGAGGTCTCGAGAGTGATTAATATAAGTTATAAAAGCTTGTTTCACGATATTTCACTATTTCAACTGCACGAATTAATTCGCGATTTCAACTTAATGATTTCACGAATTCACAGTTTTCAAATTGAGGATTTCACGAATTCACAATTTCAATTTCGTGAATTATTCACCACAGTGTAATTACCGTGTGTATGGCTTGTCTCTTTACAACGATGTTCCTAAGTGTCGCATCAGATCTTATCTATTTTATTATTATGTATATTTTCAAAGATATAGATGAATGTATCCAGTCAACTTCCGGGTGTACACAGAACTGTAGCAACAGTGACGGTTCGTTTGAATGTGGCTGCAATGCAGGATATGTTCTTGGTACCGATGCAAAAACATGTATTAGTAAGCCAATTCAATTCAGTACCTTACGGATTCAGTCAAATATACTATATTTATACATAGGTGAATTCACTGCCCACGAATCCGGTACAAGATACTATATTTACATATAGGTGAATTCACTGCCCACGAATCCGGCCCAATATACTATATTTACATATAGGTGAATTCACTGCCCACGAATCCGGTACAAGATACTATATTTACATATAGGTGAATTCACTGCCCACGAATCCGGCCCAATATACTATATTTACATATAGGTGAATTCACTGCCCACGAATCCGGCCCAATATACTATATGTATGTGTACGATAACACCTATGCACTTGCAATGTATTTTTCTGTCAGATAATTCGATGATGATGATGATGGAGCTTATTTACCCTCGCCGCCGGCGAACCATGTTGGCAAGTTAATTCCTGTATCATCCAACGTGATATATGTATGCGTACCGGAAGTAATCATACTATATTATGTGTGTGTGATTTATATTTATCTATCGTCGCTACCGGTTGCCCATATGAGAGAGGTCCCTTCTAGTGTCTCATTTGGTTCTTTTATGTGCACAGCACCGACACGAGACCTCGGTCTTAAAGTTTCATCCGAAAGACTATATGAGCCAGTTTAGTATTGTAACCCGGGGGATCGAACCTGCGACCCCTGGATTGCAAGTATATATACTATAATAGCATGCACTGGGCTATGTACACCGTACAACATCGGGTCAGCGTATGGTAGCAATTAATTAGATAATATTGCAATCTCTAAGTGTACCGTACAGCATTGGGTCAACGTGCGGTAGCAATTAATTAGATACTATTGCAATCTCTAAGTACACCGTACAACATTGGGTCAGCGTATGGTAGAAATTAATTAGATACTATTGCAATATCTACGTGCATCGTACAACATTAGGCCAAGGCGTTGGAAATGTGGATATGTTCCTTACTAGTGTAAAACAAAGATTAAATGACCAATGTATACAGAACTGGAATGCAAGATTGAATAATTCTAGTAGAGCATTGTTTTATAGGAATATATCATGTTTTGGATTCCAACCATATCTAGAGTGTTTCAATGTTAATAAGTTTTGTCAATCATTATTTAAGAATGCAGTCACATGTCTAGGCATGTACGGACACCTGTGTCCGAAAGGAAATGTTTAACCTGTAATATAATTGAAGATGAGTACCATTTTATCATTGAGTGTGATATATATGCTAATATTAGAAACTTGTATATATCTAGAACATACTGGATCAGACCGAATATGAACTCTTGAACTCAGAAAATAAGCAGGAAATACGAAATTTAGTTTTGTATGTTTATAATGCATTCATAATTAGAAATACAGTCATGTATAGAAGTTAGTTGAATTACAATTCTGCTTTTGCTTTGATTTCAAATGATACTATAAACTATACGTATTTAAAACGTTATATAGGTATGTAATATATATGATAATGGTGTACAGGTATACTTGTGATGCTATATACTATTGAAAAATGTATTTAATAATGTGTTACATAGCCGAGGTATGTAATACATATAATAATGCTGTATGTGTATACTTGTTATCCACTTGCCGAATCTTGTTATATTTTTTTCGAACAAGATAGACTGATGGTGGAACAGCGTTGTAGCGTTGCATATTATTCAGAATGTGCATATGGAGTGCACATGTAACTCTAAAGTTGGTCTTGAGATGGCATTCACCATCACGATTAAGATCAAAATGGACAATTATTTTCGCTATAATTGGGAGAATGTTTTCTATATGTTTGTGCTAGCATGCATACTATTTGTGCATTGTTAGCAAAATTATATGTTATATTATGTGTGTTCTCGTGTGATTGGAAAGCTGAATGGAATTTAATTAATGAATCTATGTATATGTCATGTAATATTAATCTACAATGCCGCTCTAAATTAAATAAACGGATGCGTTCTGATTTACAAATATGACCACATGTAAAATTAAATTTATAATACTTAGCATTTAGCAACGAATATGGTTACGAAGGGTTTACTGATCGGCCATGTTATACAACTTTGCAACAACTTTGTACAACAATTGTGTATGTTTGGTTTTGTATTTTGTTGCGTCTTTTGACCTTCTCCGTGTTAGAAATAAAGAACTGACTTGCTTTAATTATAAGACACATATCATATAAATACTACATATATTTACACATGGATATAAATATACGCCATTGGCTATGATTGTGGGAGCTCATTTGTATAAAATATATGCATTATGTTTGCACTGTTCGCTAACTGTATATAATATGTATGTATGTATGTATGTATGTATGTATGTATGTATGTATGTATGTATGTCCTCATGGGCTTGAACGCCAACTGGAATTTAATAAAATAAACTATCTAAATATTATTAATATGTCTACCTACCCGGTGCATCCCAAATTAACGGTTTTGATGGCATGTGTAAAATTGTTTGTGTTGTTGTTCAACCAGGTAACTACATCGTAATCATCACTCCTATTGTTGGAGTCGTCATTTGTGTGGCGGTACTGTTGTGTACTATATTGATACGACGTTACCGACAGTCTGCAGTGAAAGACAGGTAAGTGGTGTGGCGGTAATGTTGCGGTTGTGTACTATATTGATACGACGTTACCGATAGTATGCAGTGGAATCCAGGTAAGTGGTGTGGCGGTAATGTTGCGGTTGTGTACTATATTGATACGACGTTACCGATAGTATGCAGTGGAAGCCAGGTAAGTGGTGTGGCGGTAATGTTGCGGTTGTGTACTATATTGATACGACGTTACCGATAGTATGCAGTGGAAGCCAGGTAAGTGGTGTGGCGGTAATGTTGCTGTTGTGTGGTATTCTGATACGACGTTACCGATATTCTGCAGTGAAAGCCATATAAGTGGTGTGGCGGTAATGTTGCTGTTGTGTGATATTCTGATACGACGTTACCGACAATCTGCAGTGAAAGACAGGTAAGTGGTGTGGCGGTAATGTTGCTGTTGTGTGCTATTCTGATACGACGTTACCGACAATCTGCAGTGAAAGAAAGGTAAGTGGTGTGGCGGTAATGTTGTTGTTGTGTGCTATACTGATACGACGTTACCGACAATCTGCAGTGAAAGAAAGGTAAGTGGTGTGGCGGTAATGTTGCGGTTGTGTGCTGTGCTGATGTTCATACGGGCACTCGGTGTCTACCTCCACCAACAATAGCTTACGAGTCGCCATATCATTCAGTATGATACAATACCTATCACATTGAACTATTTCCGAATCCGTTTCACATTTCTCGCTATTAAATTATTTACTTATTAAAGTGTATATTTTGAATAAAATAACATTGTATGCGGGAACCATATCAATTGAACTGTTGTGATTTATTTTACGGGGAGGGCTGTAAATAATGTTGTTATAACTTGTAGCCCAACCCATTTGCTTTTGTCCCTTGACAAAACAAATGTATCGTATACTGCAATCATATAATTACATATTAATCTCTGATTTGTTCTTTGTATTGTATGTATATATGTAATATATTGAATGAAAAAATGCAATAAAATATTATTTAAAAACATATATATTTTGCAGACACAGCCGAGAGACAACTAGGGATCCAACTGTACTAAAACGGGTATGGTTTAAACATTGTCAAGCAGAAATATTACGTCTTAATAATTATAGAAACAACGCATTGTTTAAATGATTAATGAAAGATTAGCGCATAATGCCTACAGTAATCTTGTTTCATAGATTAGCGCATACTACTTTCAATAATCTTGTTTTAAAGATTAGAGCATAATGCTTACAATAATCTTGTTTTAAAGATTAGCGCATAATGCTTACAATAATCTTGTTTTAAAGATCAGCGCATAATGCTTACAATAATCTTGTTTTAAAGATTAGTGCATAATGCTTACAATAATCTTGTTTTAAAGATTAGTGCATAATGCTTACAATAATCTTATTTTAAAGATTAGCGCATAATGCTTACAATAATCTTGTTTTAAATATTAGTGCATAATGCTTACAATAATCTTGTTTTAAAGATTAGCGCATAATGCTTACAGTAATCTTGTTTTATAGATTAGCGCATCATGCTTACAGTAATCTTGTTTTATAGATTAGCGCATAATGCTTACAATAATCTTGTTTTAAAGATTAGCGCATAATGCTTACAATAATCTTGTTTTAAATATTAGTGCATAATGCTTACAATAATCTTGTTTTAAAGATTAGAGCATAATGCTTACAATAATCTTGTTTTAAAGATCAGCGCATAATGCTTACAATAATCTTGTTTTATAGATTAGCGCATAATGCTTACAATAATCTTGTATTAAAGATTAACGCATAATGCCTACAATAATCTTGTTTTAAAGATTAGCGCATAATGCTTACAAGTTACAATAATCTTGTTTTATAGATTAGCGCATAATGCTTACAATAATCTTGTTTTATAGATTAGCGCATAATGCTTACATTATTCTTGTTTTAAAGATTAGAGCATAATGCCTACAATAATCTTGTTTTATAGATTAGCGCATAATGCTTACAAGTTACAATAATCTTGTTTTATAGATTAGCGCATAATGCTTACATTAATCTTGTTTTAAAGATTAGAGCATAATGCCTACAATAATCTTTGTTTTATAGATTAGTGCATAATGCTTACAATAATCTTGTTTTATAGATTAGCGCATAATGCTTACAATAATCTTGTTTCATAAATTAGCGCATAATGCTTACAAGTTACAATAATCTTGTTTTATAGATTAGCGCATAATGCTTACAATAATCTTATTTTAAAGATTAGAGCATAATGCTTACAATAATCTTATTTTAAAGATTAGCGCATAATGCTTACAATAATCTTGTTTTAAAGATTAGAGCATAATGCTTACAATAATCTTGTTTTATAGATTAGCGCATAATGCTTACAATAATCTTGTTTCATAGATTAGCGCATAATGCTAACAATAATCTTGTTTTATAGATTAGCGCATAATGCTTACAATAATCTTGTTTTAAAGATTAGAGCATAATGCTTACAATAATCTTGTTTTAAAGATTAGCGCATAATGCTTACAATAATCTTGTTTCATAGATTAGCGCATAATGCTTACAATAATCTTGTTTTATAGATTAGCGCATAATGCCAACAGTAATCTTGTTTTAAAGATTAGCACATAATGCCAACAGTAATCTTGTTTTATAGATTAGCGCATAATGCTTACAATAATCTTGTTTCATAGATTAGCGCATAATGCTAACAATAATCTTGTTTTATAGATTAGCGCATAAAGCTTACAATAATCTTGTTTTATAGATTAGCGCATAATGCTAACAGTAATCTTGTTTTAAAGATTAGCACATAATGCCAACAGTAATCTTGTTTTATAGATTAGAGCATAATGCTTACAATAATCTTGTTTTATAGATTAGCGCATAATGCTTACAATAATCTTGTTTTATAGATTAGCGCATAATGCTTACAGTAATCTTGTTTTAAAATATAAACGAGGCTAAACTCGATATACTATAGGCGTTTTGACCAACGTCTTCACCTAATCATTTATTATTCTAAACCTTCACTAAATTACAATGCTTAAACTGCAATCAATTACACGCCTAGCTCTTCAATCAATTACCTCTGTGTTCATAACAATGCAGTAATACCGCCGTACACAATGCGCTGGAACTTCAACCGGAAGCAGGATGGGACGCATGCCCCGTCAATACAGGTCAGATTCATTGTTGTTACAATGAGAGACATCGGTCAGTTACTGCCCCTGAATACTCCATAAAAGGAGATAGGTCCTATCAAGTGTTTTCCTCTGTTTTTATCATTGTTTCCTTTGCACAAAATGCCTGCAATTTTATTCCACTATCGCTTTAAATGGTTATTAAATTACTAGATCTCGACAGATCCCCTACAGTATATGCATTGGGTACCTATTTTAAAAACAATGTTATCAGTTAATTAACATGTTTTTGATAAAATCCCATTTATCATACCGCAACATCTGGTTAGGGAACAACAGTAAAAACAAAGGATTCTAACTAAAATGACCTATTCACATTTTGCAATAAATCGGACTTTATCTGCCAAGGGAGGTAATAGAAAATTAGATATGTCTCTCATTCATACCAGTTTCTTACATCAAACATTGTATCAACATTTAGGAGAAGAACTATATACATTTTATTTCGTTCTAATCCCTTTCATTCTACTGCTGTTAAATTATATGAAAAATGTTCATTTCTTGATGGTTAAAATACCGAAATAAATCATGTTTAAACTAACATTAAGCTAGTGAAGTTGTTCTTCTATATTTTCTATAGAATTATATATAGTCTACATCCGTTATGTCGAATTCCGTCGGACCGAACACACTATTTCGACATAAACGAAATTTGACTTAACGAAATTCTATATAAATAGATCCAGTATTATGTAAAATTATAGTGTATGAAACGGGACTTTGAACCGACTTCGAAATAACCGGAGAATGAGACATAACCGACTTTGACATAACAGATGTAGACTGTAGTACATTTTTAAAAAGCATATATGTAAAATTATAGTGTCTGGAACGGGACTTTGAACCGACTTCGAGATAACCGGAGAATGCGACATAACCGACGTTGACATAACAGATGTAGACTCTAGTACATTCTTTAAAAAGCATATATGTAAAATTATAGTGTATGAAACGGGACTTTGAACCGACTTCGAGATAACTGGAGAATGAGACATAACCGACTTTGACATAACAGATGTAGACTGTAGTACATTCTTTAAAAAGCATATATGTAAAATTATAGTGTCTGGAACGGGACTTTGAACCGACTTCGAGATAACCGGAGAATGCGACATAACCGACTTTGACATAACAGATGTAGACTCTAGTACATTCTTTAAAAATCATAAACTACAATTAACATATTTTTGAAATTTGCCATGTGGCATCATATAGTGAACCTTAACAAAATGTAAGAAGTTTCCCGCATACTAAAATATCATCCTAGTTTTCTTACCGCGAACAACATGTATCAACATTAAGCTGGTGCAGTTTTTCTTCTATATGTCCTATGGTATTACACATCACTCTCGAGACCTCATTTCTGATGGAATCCATCGCCATGAGGGAGAGAGAAGAGGCAACGTGGAATTTAAATGCCTTGCCTAAGAGCACAATCGTAACTACTCCAGCGGGGCTCGAACTCTGGACCTTTCGCACCTGAAGCGAATGCGCATCGACTGCGCTATCACGAATTCCACATTTTTATATGTGAAGTGAATCCCACATGTGAAGTTTAGTTTAATCATATTTTATTGCTCGATTCGTTTTACATATACATGTGAATACAAAACATGACCAATTAAATAAAGGCAAACGGGTCAGGCCACAAGTTCTAGCAACATTAGTTACGGCCCTTCCCGACAAGATAGCAACTGAAAAGAATAGCGACCAGTGATTATAAATATAAAAAAATAACGATTTTATTTTTACACAAAATCATTTTTTCTGAAAAAAAGTACATGTAATAGAGTTAGGAAAATAAAATAACAAAGAATAAGAAGAAGTTATGAGAGAAAGTATGAGAAAGTATGAGAAAGTATGAGAAAGAATGAGAAAGTATGAGAAAGTATGAGAAAGAATGAGAAAGAATGAGAAAGTATGAGAAAGAATGAGAAAGTATGAGAAAGTATGAGAAAGTATGAGAAAGTATGAGAAAGAATGAGAAAGAATGAGAAAGAATGAGAAAGAATGAGAAAGTATGAGAAAGTATGCGAAAGAATGAGAAAGTATGAGAAAGTATGCGAAAGAATGAGAAAGTATGAGAAAGTATGAGAAAGTATGAGAAAGAATGAGAAAGAATGAGAAAGTATGAGAAAGTATGAGAAAGAATGAGAAAGTATGAGAAAGAATAAGAAAGAATGAGAAAGTATGAGAAAGTATGAGAAAGAATGAGAAAGTATGAGAAAGAATGAGAAAGTATGAGAAAGTATGAGAAAGAATGAGAAAGTATGAGAAAGAATAAGAAAGAATGAGAAAGAATGAGAAAGTATGAGAAAGTATGAGAAAGAATGAGAAAGAATGAGAAAGTATGAGAAAGAATGAGAAAGTATGAGAAAGAATGAGAAAGTATGAGAAAGAATGAGAAAGTATGAGAAAGAATGAGAAAGAATGAGAAAGTATGAGAAAGAATGAGAAAGAATGAGAAAGTATGAGAAAGAATGAGAAAGAATGAGAAAGAATGAGAAAGAATGAGAAAGTATGAGAAAGAATGAGAAAGAATGAGAAAGAATGAGAAAGAATGAGAAAGAATGAGAAAGTATGAGAAAGTATGAGAAAGAATGAGAAAGTATGAGAAAGAATGAGAAAGTATGAGAAAGAATGAGAAAGTATGAGAAAGTATGAGAAGATGAGAAAGAATGAGAAAGTATGAGAAAGTATGAGAAGAATGAGAAAGTATGAGAAAGAATGAGAAAGAATGAGAAAGTATGAGAAAGAATGAGAAAGTATGAGAAAGTATGAGAAAGAATGAGAAAGAAGAAGAATGAGAAAATGAGAAAGTATGAGAAAGTATGAGAAAGTATGAGAAAGAATGAGAAAGTATGAGAAAGAATGAGAAAGAATGAGAAAGTATGAGAAAGTATGAGAAAGAACGAGAAAGAACGAGAAAGAACGAGAAAGAACGAGAAAGAACGAGAAAGAACGAGAAAGAACGAGAAAGTATGAGAAAGAACGAGAAAGAACGAGAAAGTATGAGAAAGAATGAGAAAGAACGAGAAAGAACGAGAAAGTATGAGAAAGAATGAGAAAGAACGAGAACGTATGAGAAAGTATGAGAAAGTATGAGAAAGAACGAGAAAGAACGAGAAAGTATGAGAAAATATATGAAGTGATTCCAGGATCCGCAATAATTCTATACTAAGCAGAATAACTAATATAACTGGTATCGAAATACATTCATACATCAATACATTTACCAATGAAACATTCAATTAATTGAACATACCTTTGACGTAGTTCTAAAAAATGTGTACATTTCCTGAACACTCACGTGTATGTTTTATAGCCTTTTGAAATTTTCAAATCGGGTGATCGATCCAGGGCCTTCATGGGCCCCTTTTTATATTAACATGTACATATGTTGTATATAGTTGGTTTTAAAGGCCTTACAGACGATCGATATTATCCAATAAGAGTCCTTGTTCAATAAATATTAGGATTATTATTGCAAACAATTGTTTTCCAGTCGAATCGTGCAGGGAACTCGGGTGGATCGATGTAGGGAATGCGTTCAGTTCAACCGATTCTAAGAAGGTATGTACATGGGTATATATAGTTCGCATAGATCCACAACGTTATTACACGATTATTAAAAATGCCAAAACAGGTGATGTTCGATTAGCGCAGTGGTTAGCACGCTCACTTCTCACCGATGCACCCAGGGTTCGATCCCTAGACAGAGAAGTATGTGAGCTGGTACTGTGATCGACAGGTCAGAGATTTCTCAAGATATATGTGTGTTTGTACGTTTATTTATCGTCGCTACCGGTTGCCCATATGAGCGACGCATCCTGAAGAGATTAGTTATTTTAGATTTTGGAGGATAGTGCATGATACAGACAGAGACCCATTCCAGAATCTCCTCTGGTTCTTTTACGTGCACGATGTAAAGCACCGACACGAGACCTCGGTTTAACGTCCCATCTGAAAGACTGTTAATTTTATTAGGGTCAGACGGGGGATCGAACCTGCGAGCCTGGATTACCAGTCCAGCGTGTTACCACTGGACTACATATCCGTCTGTTTTCATTCAAGATATTCCGATTTCCTCTCCATATATAAGCTTTCATCCGCGCCAACGAGAGTGATTAATATAAGTTGCTAAAGCTTGTATCGCAATCGTTGTGAAATAAACACGTTAAAAAATGTTTAAACTAAACAGTGCAGGACGTCATATGTACAGTAGGTGTAATGTACGCTCGTCATCTTTGGATTATATGGCCTTGTGAGATAATAAACTTTTCAAACATATCTCCATTTTTCTTCCACTATTTTGCAGTCGGCTCACAGATATGCACCAGAATCGATCTAGTCTTGATAGAGAATGTGGAGAAAGAACGATAACATCTGAACACGTTGATCAAGCAGGCGAAGAGGAAATGCAAAGCTTCGGTGGAACTTGGTGTTGGTTGCGTGCGTCTGTCTGCCTGTTAGCAGGATAACTCAATATGTTGTGGATGCACTGATGAAACTTTTTGTATCTCTCCGAGTGTTACTCTCTACTTTCTTGATTTGTCATTAGTGTGTGCTCAAATTGTTGCTTTAAGTTTGCTTAACCCTTTCAACACCACGGGCCTCTAAATAGGCTTACAAAAAGTGTAGATCCAGATGAGCCGGCTCGTGACAGTAATATTACTATTTTTTAGACAATATTTACCCATTTTGATAAATGAACTGGTCCAAATTTAATATTCTTATTAATTTATTGGTCTAAAACTATCATACACCACCAGTCCATGTCAGTTACTTTGTGTTGAATGGGTTAATACATGTATATATCTATAAAACCAGGGATCATTTTAGAGGGCGGTGTGGGCGAAATAGTTGCCCTATGGATCCTGTCTTTTTTTTTTTACAATTTTCATACATAATATTGGTCAGTAAGATACACTGGTCCATTATAAAGCACTCTTTCTATTAAAATGTTGTATTTAAGGGTCATACTGTGCATTTTAACCATATTTTGTTGATATTTATTAAATAACACCATTTAAGAACGCGACTGTGCGCGTTCTCAATTCCCCCAAACATTCTGACCTAGAATGAACCCTGCAGAACAGTATGCAAATTTGATTGTTTGTCCCGTTGTATATAAGTTCGTCTATCTGTTTCATGCTTGTTTAAATATCAATATATTCGCATGTTTTCATACATTATCCAGTAGGCAGGTTTTAGTAGATATCAATATATTCGCATGTTTCCATACATTATCCAGTAGGCAGGTTTTAGTAAATATCAATATGTTCGCAGGTTTCCATACATTATCCAGTAGGCAGGTTTTAGTAAATATCAATATATTCGCATGTTTTCATACATTATCCAGTAGGCAGGTTTTAGTAAATATCAATATGTTCGCAGGTTTTCTTTCATACATTATCCAGTAGGCAGGTTTTAGTAAATATCAATATATTCGCATGTTTTCATACATTATCCAGTAGGCAGGTTTTAGTAAATATCAATATATTCTCATGTTTCCATACATTATATAGTATACAGGTTTTAGTAAATATCAATATGTTCTCATGTTTCCATACATTATCCAGTAGGAAGGTTTTAGTAATATCAATATATTCGCATGTTTCCATACATTATCCAGTAGGAAGGTTTTAGTAAATATCAATATATTCGCATGTTTCCATACATTATCCAGTAGGAAGGTTTTAGTAAATATCAATATATTCGCATGTTTCCATACATTATCCAGTAGGCAGGTTTTAGTAAATATCAATATATTCGCATGTTTCCATATAATAATCCACATTATCTAAATATAGATATAAAATATGAAGTATCGCTTTAATTGGAATCATTTTTCATTATAATACTGTTGCCTGCAACAAGTCATTCTACGAGAACCGCGTTGCCGCGGTATACATGCTGCGTATTGTTTGTTAGACCCTAGCGGTACCCTTTGTTGTTTTACCTGACATATCACTTCACTAGTCTACTTCTCGAGAGCAGCAATGACACCGTATAACGCTTGTTCAAGGTCCTGAAATCTGGGGTCATCTCCAACTCCGTGTATCGTTAAATGGTTGGTAACATAGGTGATCCCTAATCCGTTCTTTATGTCTCCTATTGCTACCTGTCCTCCGTGACCTGTATGGCCAACCGTACGTTCTCCCTGTGGCACAAATAGAACAAATGCATCGTAAACTAAGAATCCGGACGGGAATGTCTCCTTGTTCGTTTAACCAAAGGAATGAATGCAACGTAAACTAAGAATCCGGACGGGTATATCTCCCTGTTCGTTTAACCAAAGGAATAAATGTAAAGTAAACTAACAATCCGGACCGGTTAGGCTTATTGTTTGTCAAGAACTGTATCTCCCTAATGAACAAACAGAACGGATGCCAGGTAAACGAAGAGGTATGCGCGGGACCGGTATGCATGCATGTGCATTGTACCATACCAGTACAAATAAGACAATCTGGATGTACGCCTGCATCAGCACCATTTTGGGTTATATCGCCGGTGGGCAGTTTACTGAACAACACATTTCCTGGACACGCTCCGGCGGTTAACCAGTAATTCGTGCAGCAATCTCCGTAGGAAGCTGCCAACTTGTTCATATATATGAGACACGACCTGAGCGGGGCTCGAACACGTTACCGTCGGTAATGATATGTTACAGTGGTATACAAGTCATCGACCTTAACCACTCAACCACGGAGGCGGACTCAATCAATTGTAAAGTTAGCTTAAAGTTGGGATGTAGGCCTATACAATTATTTTACATACCCACGGATTTTTCCTATATAAAGTTCCTAGACCAATGACGGACTCCTCCCCGGTTAGCATCACTGAATCTCAGACCAGATACCACCGGCGTATAAAGTTGTTCTATACTGGCACGTGACAATAGCTGGTCATGTTTTCCGCCATTTGAAAGAATACCGTACAATTTAGCCAATCCTCGAGCGGTACCAGTCCCAGACAATGACGAAATTGTAACCTCCCTTACGGGTTATTTAAACCGTCTGTTCTCTGAAATATATCTCAATTCCTGAGTGTTCAGATATTAAGATACGTTCCTTGTTTATGGAATTCAGTAGAATGTCCTGAATTGCATTAATTATTTTGAATATTCACCCGAACGTCCGAATACTATTCCAGTATTCGGAAACAATATTATATTTGCAAAAATAAACTGTCATAAATCAGATACGTTATTCTCTTTTGAAACCATCATACACTCTTCCATTCATTGGTTATGGTCTTACGTAGCATGTATTGACCTGTAGTTAACTCGTGTATGTGTTTGTTCCATGTATGTTCCATTAATGACAAACCCCTTGTGGGGACCTAGACATATTTTCCAGGGCAGGCTTTGCCGACCTAAGCGGTTAACCAGTACTAAGCAATGTGTGTGAGGTGCCTTGCTCAATCTTGGGCCGTTCGATTCCAAATCCGACGCTCTACCAAAAGACGCCTGGTCTGGACTGGACTGGACAAATGTTTGCCGGTTCAAAACCACAACACTAAGAAACTTTGGTTTTTGTTTGGTTTTTAAGAACACTATGATACATTATAGGCTTGACACTATACATAAAAAATGTTTTACACCATTCCAAGCCAGTTTTAAAATGACACCTCATCATTATCAAGGCTATATATTGAAAGATAGCCAGGTCGCAAATGTAAACAAACCATGTGCTACACATTTAATGGCCGTAATATGCCAGTTTCTAAACTTACTTGTAAATCCACTATTTTAGTTCTCCGCAGCAATCATTTGTCTATCAAACGATTGTCGTCTGGATGTCTACCTTTTACTGTTTACACTCAATGTTCTCATTGGCTGTGCTATTATATAGCATGCTCTCATTGGATGTGCTATTATATAACGTGCTCTCATTGGCTGTGCTATTATATAACATGCTCTCATTGGCCGAGCTATTATATAACATGCTCTCATTGGCTGTGCTATTATATAGCATGCTCTCATTGGCTGTGCTATTATATAACATGCTCTCATTGGCTGTGCTATTATATAGCATGCTCTCATTGGATGTGCTATTATATAACATGCTCTCATTAGCTGTGCTATTATATAACATGCTCTCATTGGCTGTGCTATTATTATATAACATGCTCTCATTGGCTGAGCTATTATATAACATGCTCTCATTGGCTGTGCTATTATATAACATGCTCTCATTGCTGAGCTATTATATAACATGCTCTCATTGGCTGTGCTATTATATAACATGATCTCATTGGCTGAGCTATTATATAACATGCTCTCATTGGCTGAGCTATTATATAACATGGTGTAATAGCTATTATATAACATGCTCTCATTGGCTGAGGTATTATATAACATGCTCTCATTGGCTGTGGCAATTATATAACATGTTCTCACCTGAATTAATTCCTTGACTGGTGAAACAGATCTTGCAATGAACGACTCTGGATGAAACACAATCTGGTACATTGGCGTTAGATACCGACGGTACTGGAAAGCGTGGAAAAACAACTGGTACTTAGAACGGGGTACCAACCGAGCTGTATGGTGAACATCGGCAAGTGGCGAATTCATGTGGAAATCTATGCCTAAAATGAGTAAATACCATTTACGAAAGGGCAACATCTGATAACGTAACCGAACTATCTTCTATTTTATTCTCGCCTGCTATTTCTACACCAGAAGGATGAACTGGACTGTTTTCTACAGCTCGTGATGGGATCCAACTCGACGCTACGTTGGTGTTGTGGTATACTTATATTGCGTAAATGCTATGTAATATGGTTTATTACGATATTCTGTACAGCCCAGTACTTCCGTCTGAACAGAGTTTGACGTTTGTGTTGAATTCGCCGACCCACTCAGCCGCACCATGTTGTATAATATAAGAACAAGAGATCTCGGGTCCAAGACTCACGCGGTTAATGTGGACGACAGAACGATCCTGTAATTGCATACGTCATCATATACACAGCATTCTTATTACACATACAATGCATGAATATTTAACACCAATACAGACGGATATGTAGTCCAGTGGTAACACGTTGGACTGGTAATCCAGGGATTGCAGGTTCGATCGCCCGTCTGACCCTAATAAAATTAACAGTCTTTCAAACCGAGGTCTCGTGTCGGTGCTTTACACCGTGTACATAAAAGAACCAGAGGAGACTCTGGAATGGTTCTCTGTCTGTATCATTGCACTATCCTCCAACATCTAAAATGTATAATCTCTTCAGGATGCGTCGCTCATATGGGCAACCGGTAGCGACGATAAATAAACGTAAAACACACACAAAGAGCGATAGCAAACAAAGCAATACATTACAGCAGATAGGATTCATGATTTACCTGTGGGAATCTAAATGAATATCCAGAAGGATGGTTTATTTTAGTTGAGCAGTTAAATGGCTCGTTGTTTACAATAATTCCCAAGATGGCCGATCTCGATTTCCCCCGTGTGATTTGTTTGTGATCACGTGCAGTGTATTAGTCAATGGACGTAATTAATCTGGAAATATGTTACATGGTATATGGGAAATCAATCTATTTATATATATATATTAACTTAAGGATCTGCCGCACTACTCGACTACAATAATTATATATATTAACTTAAGGATCTGCCGCATTACTCGACTACAATATATATATTAACTTAAGGATCTGCCGCACTACTCGACTACAATATATATATATTAACTTAAGGACCGCACTACTCGACTACAATATTTATATTAACTTAAGGATCTGCCGCACTACTCGACTACAATATATATATTAACTTAAGGATCTGCCGCACTACTCGACTACAATATATATATATTAACTTAAGGACCGCACTACTCGACTACAATATTTATATTAACTTAAGGATCTGCCGCACTACTCGACTACAATATATATATTAACTTAAGGATCTGCCGCACTACTCGACTACAATATATATATTAACTTAAGGATCTGCCGCACTACTTGACTACAGCAACCTAAATTGACGGTAAGATGTAATATACACTGGGATTATTTCTTGAATGTCACTTAACAAAAATACAAACCACAAGAAACACGTGTAAAATATTTTATTTTAGAGTATTAATATACGCCAAAAGACAGAAAGTATTTGAACCAATGACATTGGAGTTACCTCACCTTTAGATGCTGGATAAACCCACTGCCTTAGGAGCACAAACATGTGACGTTCCGTGACTGCTTATTCGCTCTAATATATTTAGAGGGAGGGCTTTATTGCAACAACACGTCATTTCCGGAGGGCTTTCCGCAATCAACCGCCTTGTGAACGCACGCGCTAATAAAATTAACAGTCTTTCAGCTGGGACTTTAATCCGAGATCTCGTGTCGGAGCATTACACCGTGAATGTAAAAGAACCAGAGGAAACGCTGGAATGGGTCTCTGTCTGTATCATTGCACTAGCATCCAACTATCTAAAATGACTAATCTCTTCAGGAGGCGTCGCTCATATTGGGCAACCAGTAGCGACGATAAATAAACGTAAAACACACACGCACGCGTTTAGTAGATCGTCCAAAACTGAGAACGAATGCTCATTTTGCAATTAATGGTAACTGCTAATGCATTTACTATTGTGACATTATTTAAACACGTACCTTTAACTGAACTGGTAGTGGAGATACGCAAATGGTTAATATTAGTGGAAATATATGCCGGAAAGGACACAATGGTGAGACATTAATATACTGCCTTCCTGCCCTGCCTGCCTGCCTGCCTGCCTGCCTGTCTGCCTGCCAAATATCAGTGCCGTAGTCAGAATCTGAAAATAACCGAGGCGACCCCCCCATCATGTTTGTGTATGCTTGTCTGTGCATTCTGAAGACAGTTTTATCAGTTTTCCTATATACCTGTCGTTACATGCCAAATTCTAACCGAGGCGAGCACCTCATTTAACTTGGTGTGGCTAATGGCCTGAATGTATTAGATTACATACCTAAAGGTTTTGCTATTTCATCCTGGAATATTGTATCTGTATCCCTATGTTTGGGATCGGCGTGTTGAAGCAATTCGTCAACATACAGACCAAATGTGAGTGCATGATAGCCAAATGCTTTTCCTGGAAATAAAACAGACAAAGGAGTTCTGGTTATTTTCGAAGCAAACAAGTCGAAATGGGACTTATGTAATATACTTGAGGCCATTAATTATGCATATTATATGTAGCGGTCTCATTAGCGTATCTGTCCCGCGGAAATCATTGCATTACCATGTCCGATTAGCGCAGTGGTTAGCGCACTCGCTTCTCACCAATGCAACCTGGGTTCGATCCTCGGATCGGGAAGTATGTGAGATGGTACGGTGGTCGCCATATCGTGCAGGTGGGTTTACTCCAGGTACTCCGGTTTCCTCCCACATGAATGATCACATATACGCTTTCATCCGCGCCAGCGAGAGTGATTAATATATGTTGTTAAAACTTGTTTCGCAATCGTTGTAATATCATAAATAACGTTTAAACTTTAAACTCTACAATGTATACTAGAAGACATAGAAAATGCGTACATTATAGGTTTAGAATTGTCATACACTGCAAACAATTTTATGTCACCAAATAAACAATATTTTACCATTCATTCACAAAAATCTCGAAGAAAATCGAATGTTTACTTTTTGAGAAAAGTTGACAAAATAGCGGTACCTCATTCTCAGTAATCCGGAATGACGTCACATGTTTTCGCCTAACTGTGGAAATTGCCTACAACGCGAGCATTAGTATGTAAGCAACAGTTCTGTTTTAACAAAACAATATAACTAAGGAAGACTTACTTTAATAACAGGCTTAATTTATCATTTTCACTCAAAATTCATTTGGACAGCATGTTGTCTATATACTGTATCTAAAACACTAACATATTCCGGCTTAGAACAGGGCATAACCGCCTGAACTTCCATATGTGTCTGAAGCTTGGACTAGCTCCATCAACTGCCTGCAGCTGCACAATAGGGGACCAGACTGCAGAACACATCCTCCAGGAGTGTCCCAATCTTCATGGGCTGAGGAAAACAACCTGGGCAACAGATACTTCTCTCCAGACGAAGTTACATGGCTGCCGGGAGGATCTGAGGAGGACGGCCCATTTTGTGTTTGCTGCCGGCTTGTCCATGTGATTCGCGAACGACAAGAAGAAGAATCACGGTCGTAAACCAATTGAACAATGATTCAATAAAACATATTCCTCGTATACGACTTCGGACATTTGCATGCTTTTAGAAGACGTTTCCATATCTATGATAACCGTTAGGTTACAAATTATAGAGCAAACAATAAATGCTAGCATACCCATATTGTCGCGTGTCCTGGTGAATACACTATTCACGTCCTGATGTTACCCCGGAGAACTAATGCGCTGTCTGTGTCGGCCATATCTCTGGTGCGAGTACACGCACGATATTTACATGAGTTTATCAGCTGATTTAATCAACATACTATTTTGAATGCGTTCTTATCAGGCATTGGAGACTAGTTACACCGATAAAGAGAACAATATTTCACTATAGGACAAATCCAATTCGTCTATATACTAGTCTGACAATTAAACGGCAATTTTCCTATAAGTAATATATATTAATATGCCAATGTCTCTCGTCTTTTAGGTACTTATTCTTCCCCATTTTGCATAAGTTCTCCTAATAAAGCGTCCATTGGTACGACATAATACACGTACACCTAAGGAAGCCCCAACTACACAGTAGTCAATACGACCACGTTCATTTTGTTACATAAACACATAGAACGATGCAGACAAATACATAGCATGCGGTGTCAGTCAACTCATATTCTTAGATACACTCAAACCTGTGTTAGTGGTCACCTCTATTAAGCAGCCACCTGTATTAAGCAGCCAGTTTCAAGATTCCAAATAGGTTGTTTTATTATACATTTGACCTCTATTAAGTAGCCACCTGTATTAAGCAGCCAGTTTCAAGATTCCAAATAGGTTGTTTTTATTATACATTTGACCTCTATTAAGTAGCAACCTGTGTTCAGCAGCCACTTTCTGTGACTCCCTTGGCTGGCTGCTTAAGACAGGATTGACTGTAGTTTCATGTTCATGTCTTCGTCGTTGGAAAAACTAGTACAAGGAACAGACACAGAATCATTTAAAATCACCAATGAAGAGTTCAAAGACGCACCCGAAATTAATATGCAGGAAAGGTGTTTACTCATATGAATATATGGACAGCGTGGATCGCTTCGATGAAGAAGAACTTCCACCAATAACCAAATTCTATATAACCCAAAAAGAATACGATCTACAGAAGTGGGAAGACAAATGCAGACAAAGATGGCCTTTCACGACTACCAACTAGAGATACCATTGAAATACAGGAAACAACCATTGATAAAAACGTGGTAGCAGCAATATCGTTATCAGCACCGTCTCCACCAGCTCAAACCCCATTTGCATTATCTGTTTTGTCTCCAGAATCATTAGAGGCATTGGATCCAAGTTCCGTCTGACATCGTTCAGTCATTGAGTTCAAAAGATTGGAGGCAAACCCAACTGGGTGACCCATTTATTTCACAGCGCATATACCACATGGACAAAATGGCACTAGACCGTCTGTACAAATAGAAACAGGAATACGCATGTTGAACATATATATACACTTCCCTCGACATACATTAATTACAAGTAAATAAACATAAATTTACATATGAAATTTAAACAATACCTGGCTATAATATAAATTGTTTGTTTGAACAATGTTAAATTTACAATGTTATGCTGCAGTAGATCATTCCAGTATAAGAACAAGCTACATTGTACTTGTTAATAGACCATACACAATTATTGTGTTACAATTCACACTATGTACGACTCTAGTGTCCATATAGGTTCCACACACATTGGCATGATTCATTTAAAACTCATATAACTACTAAGACATTCACTGAGAATGATCCATATAACATTGTAATGATGTAAGAATTCTGTTTATGAGTTCCTAATAATTAAAACAAATGTAACATTTAACCTATATATCGATATATAACTATCCGGCTTGATATGTATCAGTATGGTCGACGACAGCTGTCAACATACAATCAGTAATATTGTATATTGTATAATACAACACAAGGTGATTAAACACAAAATAATGATGGTCTTTATACAAACATTGCCAATAACAGTGAAATAAACGGATTTGTAGACCAGTGGTAACACGCTGGACTGGTAATCCAGGGATCGCCGGTTCGATCCCCCGTCTGACCCTAATACAATTAACAGTTTTTCAGATGGGACGGTAAACCGAGGTCCCGTGTCGGTGCTTTACATCGTGCACGTAAAAGAACCAGAGGAGACTCTGGAATGGGTCTCTGTCTGTATCATTGCACTATCCTCCAACAATCTAAAATGACTAATCTCTTCAGGAGGCGTCGCTCATATGGGCAACCGGTAGCGACGATAAATAAACATAAAACACACACACACACACTAAAGTAGATCTGAGTAGCCAGAGGGTATGCTATTCGTTAATATTGTAGTAGAGTTGAGCATGAACTAGCAGCCTTGGGAAGGATATCTCAGTGGCGTGGATCCGGTTCTGCCACCCCGACAACTGAAGAAAGAACGAGCTGGGGCACGGGTCGACTGAGTAATTATGCAGGCGTGAGCTGGTAAACACTAAAGACTGGAACGTGTTAGCGGTAGCTGGGCAAGGTGGTCCAGTATCGAGTACGCCGTCAGTGGACATGGTGGTCCTAAGGACGCAGGCAGTAACAAGTGTCGTTCTATTATAAATGATGTGAAACAATTGAACTGTCACTGTGAAGGCAATAACAACAATTATATGTCCGCTTCATATCATATGTGGAATGTTTAGATTATGTACATGTATATGCACATAGAGTGTAAATAAATTAAAAAAAGAGACACCTATATCCTCCTCATGGATTCAGGAACTTTGTCCGTAGAGCGATTAAGCTAATGTTCTAAGAACAAGTGAATGGACCTATAGTGATGTACACAGACTAGTATGTATGTATGTTCCTTTAATGTCAAATCCCTCGCGGGGACTTAGACATGTCTTCCTGGGCAGGCATAGCCGACCTAAGCGATTAACTAGTACTAATCAATGTGTGTGAGGTGCCTTGCTCAACGGCACTACATACGTGGCCTGGTCGAGTATCGAACCCGGGACCGTTCGATTCCAAATCCGACGCTCTACCACTGGACCACGGACGCCACACGTAGTAGGGTCGATTGATAATTGGTGATGAAATTATTTGTAGATATTGAATCAATTATAATAACGAGAAAACGCACGTGCCTCCGTGGTCGAGTGGTTAAGATCGTTTTACATGAAACAACTTTCCCCTCACTGCTGTATGTTCGAACCGCATTTGGGATGTTGAATTATTTCACGTGAGGATGCAATTCAGAGGGTTTGCAGCTGGGCGATAGTTGTGCCCGGTGTCCGTCCGTGCCTGAAATACTGCTCGAATGGATGTAGCAGGAGTGGGTTAATGGGGCTCTTTACAATGACCAACAACTCCATGGGTCCAGATTTATATTTATTCGTTCTCCATGTAGATGGCGTGGAGTACGACTCATACACAAACCAAACAAACAACAAAACGTTCTGAAATGTACAAATATACGTATTACTAAAATTGGTATGACCTATATATATCCTGCAATACAAATAGTCATACATGCAGTAACAATAAGTAGAACGGCATAACGATATGCCTAGTGCTTGGGTTTTCTACAACATATGAGTAATCAACAATCGGACTCATAATTATTACATTCGATCAACAATCTAGCTCGTAGATACGATATGTAATCAACAATCGTTAAAGTAATTATACATCTATGATATTATACATTGTTCAGTCGGACTGGTCACTTACACAAAAATATGGTTTCTGTAACACTAACACCTCACAGCTCGTCTCTACACCACTCTCGTCTCTACACCACTCGTCTCTACACCACATCTCGTTGTCAACTCTGTCAAACTCTCGACCAGTGCTGTGAACTGCAAGTAACGTGCATGCATAGTTACATAGGTTACGTGAGTGAATACTCTCCGTTCCGACATTGTAACGACTTACGAACGACAATTCACTCTACAGCAACAATACGACATTATAGCAAACTACAAGCGACAAGCTATTCTCCGACAACAATACAACCAACAACAATACCTGTATAATCCTAGTACTGATCCTTATATAAAAACGAACGTATAAAATATCTGAATAGCATACAATGGCTTTACAAGTAAACCTTTTGCTACCATGTACTATCAACTGTGTCCAGAAAATGTGCGGGATCCGTTCCGATGGATTAACACAGGTGAGCGAAATCACACTTGAATGCGTCTCAACTCGCATTAGCTATTGTTCGTATAAAAGTATAAAATCCGACCCTATTACATACCCCCCTCTTCCGAAAATGACGTCTCGTCATTCACGCTGTAAGATAAATTTATCATTAGTATTATAGTACTATATAAACTATCAATGTCTAAGGATTAGGGTAACCGTCGTTAAACATAATTATCAACATGAGAATAATCTCAATTAAGTTACTAGTATTACTAACTTATATCATCTGAAGTAAAATATACCGATTAATAAGCGTTAATACAGTAGAGCTCTGCAAAAAAATATAAAGTCATTGTTAATAAATCTTCTCCCTTATTAACTGTCTCATGCTATGACATCCAATAAGCTTAGGTAATGCCTATAGAAACACATAGAAACCTTTACAATTAGTAAACATATACATAATGTATATATTTTAATAAGCTATATATATATCTACACAATTCCAATCTAATTAAAAACATTAAAATACATCAGTTGACATTTACACTTGTTTTCTTCATAATACTTTTCTTCTCTAGTCATCTGTACATTTAAATTGATATTAACCACATATTATAATAATATATAGTACACAATTATATGAATTACATGACTTTGTTGAACATATCAATCTATTTCATTACAGCATTTAAAAGTTTGGTGGTCATATCAGTATTCAAAGAACTGAAAACACCTGAATTCATTAATGTGTTCAACGCGTGCAGTCGGTCATCGACTGGTCTATTGATCAATGAATTCATTACATATGAATCATATCTTGCATGTATCTTGGTCTCCCTTCCTGATCTTCTTGGAGGGTTAGGTGGTATCCTCTCTTGTGTGTAGTCTTCTGTATCTTCTCTTGTTGCTTCTGTTCTATCGTTAGATTCAGCTCTGACTCTAACTACTTCCCCTCATCTACCTCTTCTGTTTCTTCTCCATCCAGTGTCGTCGTATCCTCATCTCTCGTCGTCTGCTCTGTCCTGTCAGTATGCTCTACCGTATCAATAACTTCATCGTCATCTCTGTATATTATGTTCTGCTCTGTATCTTCTCTAGCCGTTCTATCAGACTTATGGGCGTCCCCATCAAAATTTGTAATTGTCACAAATTCATCTGATTCATCTTCTGACGATTCCTCACTCTTCTCTGTGGTACCACTTATATTCTCTGCAGCTGCTTTCTCTTTACTGACATCTGTGTTTCCTAAATGCCTCTTTAGACTACGTCTGGGTTTCGGGACTGGTGGAGTCCTGTCTATGTCCGGTTCGGGTTCGTCTGTAACAAATCCTAGAGGATATAGATGGTTCCGGTGTAGTTTCTTTATTTTTCCATCAGGTGTCCTGACTTCATACACTGGTATGTTTTCCACTGGTTGCCTTATGACTTCATATGTGTGCTGTTCAAATTTGTCTGCTATTTTGTGCTTTCCTTCGAATGCTACTATCTTGACAAGGACTTTGTCACCTACTTCTATCTTCACCGCCTTTGCTTTCGTGTCGTATGCTTCCTTCTGTTTCACTCGCGCCTTGTCGGTTGCTTTCTTCACAATATCCTGTGTTGCTTGCATTCACTGTTTCAGCTCCGTAATATAGGTGGCTGTAGTTTGATTGATGTTGGCATCCTCGTCCGTCTCAAAGGCTGCATCTATGGGCAGTCGTGGCTTCCGGCCGAACATCAGTTCAAATGGTGCAACTTTAGTACTCTCGTGTGTGGTGGCATTGTACGCGTACACTAGGTTAGCAACGTACTTTTTCCAGTCTGGCTTCTGTTCCGGTTCTAGGGTACCTAACATTCCAAGCAGGGTTCTATTAAATCTTTCTGTCTGGCCATTCCCCATCGGATGGTAAATCGAGGTTCTGGATCGTTCTATACCTGTCAGCTTACATAATTCCCTTAGTAGTTCTGATTGAAAATTCGCTCCCTGATCTGAATGTATTTTTGCTGGTATTCCGTAATTTAGAACAAAATTCTCGTAAAATGCATTCGCCGTTGTGATAGCAGTCTGGTTCTTGGTAGGTATAGCCATGGAAAACTTGGTAAAGTGGTCTGTTATTACCAAAATGTTACATGTTCCTCCTTTCGCTGGTTCCAACGTCAGGAAATCCATGCACACAAGTTCCAATGGATATGTAGTAACGATGTTGACCAAAGGTGCTCGCATGTTGTTTTTGCTCTTCCTCCGTAGGCAACGGTCACATTGCTTGACCCAATTTTCTACATCTGCGGTCAATCCTGGCCAGTAGAATCTATCTCTGATCAAAGACCATGTCCTGTCTCTTCCCGGATGACCAATGTCATCGTGCAATCCGGTAAGTGCCATCTTCCTATACACTTCTGGAAGCACAAGCTGTTCTATTCTCTTCTCCCCGTCTGTGATATGTCTGTACAACACATTGTGATGTACTTGAAGTTCTTCTTCATGATCAAGTCCTGTTTGTTAAACTGATGACTGGAATCTGGCAGTTTCTTGTCTATGGTAGCTCTAACCCATTTTCCAATCACTGCATCTCCTCTTTGATTCTTTCTTATCTCTCGCATCTCTATCTGTGCCATCGGTGTACCAGTAGCTTCTGTAACGTCTACTATATTGATGCTTCGGACTGGTATCACCTCTATGAATGATGTTGGTATTATTCCACTGCATATGGCTTTGACTGTCTGGTCGTCTATTCTAACCAACTCTCCTCTGTTTTCTAGCTTCTGATAAGGGTATCTCGACATGGCGTCGGCGTCTGCATTTCTCAAACCAGGTCTGTAAATTATGTCGAAATTGTATTCTCCTAATGCAGCAATCCATCGTTGTCCAGTTGCGTCGACTTTTGCTGAGGTAAGTATATGCGTCAACGGGTTGTTGTCTGTCAATGCTAGAAAGTGATTGATCTTCAAATAGTCGGAGAACTTCTCTGTCACCGCCCACTTAAGTGCTAGAAACTCAAGTTTATGTGCTGGATAGTTCTTCTCTGACTTCGACAGACTTCTGCTAGCGTAGGCAATGACACGTTTCTGGTCGTCGATGGTCTGGTATAAGACTGCTCCGAGTCCTATGGCGGATGCGTCTGTGTGTATCTCAAAGCTCTTAGTGAAATCTGGATAAGCCAAAACAGGTGGTGAAGTCACTATTTCTTTGAGGTTGTCGAATATTTTCTGTTCCTTATCAGTCCACATCCATTCTCTCGTACTCTTCTTCTTGTTCTTCTTTTCTGTCGTTGGTGGTAGTAAATCCGCAAGTGGTCTTGTTATTTTCGAATAATCTTTGATAAATCTTCGATAGTATCCGGTGAATGCTATAAACGATCTCAATTCATCTGAGTTGTTAGGTGTAGGCCAATTGCGTGCCTTTTCAATCTTTTCTGGATCAGTTTCAACACCGTCTCCACTCACAACATGTCCAAGGAAGTTAACTTTCTTCTGTAGAAAGTAACATTTCTCAGGTGATAACTTGAGTTGGCATTCACTCAATCTGGTCAAAATCAGGTTTAGACTTTCCATATCTGTTCGTAGGTGTCCGAAAAGATTATGAGATCGTCTAGGTATATAATACAGATAGTCATGTTGTATTCTCCCAGGCATTCTTCCATTAATCTCTGATATGTTGCTGGAGAATTGCCTAATCCAAACGGCATCTTTTCGTATTCGTAAAAACCTAGGGGGCCTACTGTGAAAGCTGTCCGTTCTTTGTGGATGTCCTCTATCTCTACCTGGTAGTACCCAGCATTCATATCTATTGTACTGAAGTATTTGGCTCCATGTAGTACGTCAAACATCTCTTCTATTCGGGGTAATGCGTAGGCGTCCTTTACCGACTTGTTATTCAGCATCCTATAGTCTACACACATTCGCAGTTTCCCGTTCTTCTTTCTAACAAGTACTACATTGGAAGACCATGGTGATTTCGACTTCCTGATTATCTTGGCTGCTAATAGTTGTTGTAGATGTTTCCGCACCTCTTCTATCATTGCTGGGGCTATCCTTCGGTGTATTTGCTTAAATGGAATTGGATCCACTAAGTCGATTCTATGCTTGATTAAAGTACATTGTCCGATATCTATGTCACTTTTGGCAAATATTTCTAAGTGTTTCTCTAAAACGTCTCTTAATTTGCTGTCCTGTTCCTTTGTTAGTTCTGAAGCTATGTGTATTTCGCTAAATATCTTTTCTACATTGTTCCGTCTTTCTTTACTTTCTTCTTCTGTCTCCTCTACTGTAACTGGCTGAACCTCACACAGTATTGATTTTGGTGCTACTGTAATAGTATTGGTCGTTAAGTTGGTAATGTTGACCATAACTTCTCTATTCTTGCCATACTGGTAGTGGAATGCTGTTGGAGTGAGGTCAACAAAGTATGGTAGTGCCGATTCTTCCGACTCGTGCAACATTGCTGTTGTAGGCTGATGGTCGATTTCTTTATCAGTGTAGCCTCGTAGGTTGACACTATCATTTGGGCCTATAACTACTTTCGCTACTTCCGCACACTTCACTATGGCTACTCTGTCATTATTTCTTCTCAGTTCTCTATCTCGTATAGTCATACATATGAAAGCTAAAAACCAAGGAGTGTGTAGTTTAGCTCTCTGTAAATACTTTTCTCCATGGGTGTCTCTACATTCTGTCTGAAGTTGACACAGTATGTTAGTTCCTAATAGAATAGGAGTTAATGCACTGTATGCTGTTTCTGGCGTAATCAGTAAGAGACATGTCTGTGAAGTCGATTGAGGAATTCCTGTAAGTATCTGGAGTTCCGTTTCGATGAAACCAGTATACGGTAGTTTACTGCCATCAGCACATTCAATTTTAAGTATCTCTTTTAATGGCTGAATTTCTACATCTGTCAAGTTTTCTTCATAAAATGTTTGTGACATTAAACTGACGCAGCTTCCGGTGTCTAACAAGGCTTTTGTCTCTACTCCATTAACTGATATGGTGGCTTCATTGATTTCTCCAACTAATTGAGGACCTTTACTATAATTAGTGCTTACGTTCGATCCTGTAACGGGAGCACTTATCCTTTTGGGCAATCCTTAGCGATGTGTCCTCTTTCTTGGCAGTGGTAGCAGGTGCGTTCTTCTCTCTTGCTAGGGCAGTTCCTTGCTATGTGTCCTCTGGTATCGCATATATAGCAGGTCGGCTGAAAAGTTAGTGTGCCTATAGGTCTTGTAGGTTTGTAGTACCCTCTGCCGCTGCCTCTGTTGTTATCTCTGTATGTACCTCTTCTTGCCCCTCTGCAATGGTAGAAACCTGTTCCTGATCTCTCAGTTAGTAATTCTTTATCCTTCTCAAGAGCCTTTATCTTTTCCATTAGTAATGTCTGGTTCTCTTCCATTTTCTGAAGTTTCTTTAGTATGGCTCCTTCCTTGTTATCTTTCATCTCAGTTGCTGCTTTGCAGATAGCACTTGTTCTTTCTTTCTCTTTTGTTGCAGTTATTTGACTCTTTTCAATCTTTCTAACTTCTATCTTGAATCTGTCATAGTCTGCAATGTTGTCAAACTTATATGTAGTCATTTGTTTAAGTGGCTCACGTAGACCTTCATATAGAATGCCTTTCATTTTCTGGTCCAAGTGACCTTCTATCACTCCTCTTTCTACTGCTTCTGCGCAGATGTCTTCTAATCTGAAGCAATAGTTTGCGACCGTTTCTCCTTCTTTTTGTTGAACAGCATATAGTTGCTTCAACACTGCTTCATCACTATCATGGTCTTGGTATGCACCATCAAACTTCCGTAGAATATCTCTTGGAGAGACACGTGTACCCAGTCTCCTTAAGATATTCGCTGCTTCTCCCTTACAAGATCTTCTTATGCTAAGAAGTATCTGTTCATCTTGATAAGTTGCTTCTTCAATCAAGCACTTCACTTCATATTTCCAAGTTGCAAAGGATACTTCACCTTTACCTTCTTCGCCATAGAATATAGACAATCTTGGAATATTACTATGTTTCCAATGCTGTTGATGCGATTCCGGATTCTTATCTTCATGTGTGTCTAATTCACTCATAAATGTTATCAGATCCTCTGCCTTTTCAATTCTATGCTTCGAAGATGTTCGCAAAGCACGGAATGCATCCAATAGCTTTAAGTCTTCTTCCGATATATCGGTTCTTGGCTCTTTACCGCCTTCTGCCATTATTCTCTAATGTCAGAGTTCAATATCTATACAGTTGACTAATTAGTCGTTCACTAATTATACTGGTCACTACTTCCTGTGGTTCAATAACCTCTCGTTAATTCACTAATTATACTGGTCACTAATTCCTGTGGTTCAATAACCTCTCGTTAATTCACTAATTATACTGGTCACTAATTCCTGTGGTTCAATCACCTCTCGTTAATTCACTAATTATACTGGTCACTAATTCCTGTGGTTCAATCACCTCTCGTTAATGCACTAATTATACTGGTCACTACTTCCTGTGGTTCAATCACCTCTCGTTAATTCACTAATTATACTGGTCACTACTTCCTGTGGTTCAATCACCTCTCGTTAATTCACTAATCACAGTGTCTTTTTTTCCAAAGTACTATTCTATCAAAGTGTCATTTCACAAAGTACTATTTTATCAAAGTGTCGTTTCACAATTTCACGGAGTACTATGTCACCTAGTACTAATTCACCGAGTACTATTTCTCCGAGTACTATTTCACTAAGTACTATTTCGCTGAGTACTATTTATCTCAGTACTATTACACCGAGTACTATTTCGCTAAGTACTATTTCACTGAGTACTATTTCACCGAGTACTATTTCGCTAAGTACTATTTCACCGAGTACTATTTCGCTAAGTACTATTTCGCTAAGTACTATTTCACTAAGTACTATTTCATCGAGTACTATTTCGCTAAGTACTATTTCGCCGAGTACTATTTCGCTAAGTACTAGTTAAATGCGACACCACTTTGTACTCAAATGTATGTCATAATCATAATACCATTATGTATACAAACCAATTTAAATGCGAGGTCAATTCAGTATATACCCTGAATTGTTTTCCCATAAAACAACAAAGTTCCAATCTATATTCCTATATAATTTGTCTTGTTCTTAATTTATAGTTAAGTACAAATTCAGTTAATTCCCGTTTATTTATTTATTTGTTGTTTTTTTTTCTCAATCAACTAATGATTATAATAAGTTATTATTTAATATTTAAAGTCACTGTGTAATGTAATTGCCATCATTTAATGCATTAATGCACTGAGCTTGTTTTCAGGCTATTTATTAATGTACTAACTCATTATTAACTAAGTGTTCATAATAATGTATAGCCTAATGCTATCCTCTAAACTCTAATTCCTATACTATACTATTGCACCGGTGTTAACTACTGTACTCTAGACTACCACTATTACTATGTATTCTTATCGAGTTACAATACTAATGCACTAACTACTAGCCTTTCTTCCTCTTCTTTATTGTATTATATTATATTGTATCTTTTAATTAATTAAATACTCACTTAATTAATTAATTTAATCAATGAAATTGATTATTACATTGTTTCACTATTAAATTGTCAACGTTCACAATGTACCAACCTCACTCTCTATGAACTGTATCTACAAAACCCTTTTTTTAATCAAATAAATAAAATGTAAAATAAATTTATTACGATCTGACGCTAATTCGCAATATGAAAATCTGAACAACAATATTTTTCATATACCATGTGCTCACAACACAAGTCTATTTCAACTTAAAACAGTATTGAAATAAGAAATTGATCCGTCAGATAATCTCCCTATGTCACAATGCACACAGACACCTTCAAATTCACCTGCAATCTTTATTGTCAAAAATTTAATTTGCAATAATTATATTATCACAATCTAGTGTGTATAGCAGCTTATTCACCTTAAATATATAATGATTTAATCTCAAATAAAAAGTTTTTAACTTATAAATGTCAAATAGCTGTAGACACCGTGTGTGTACAGTCGAGTATTCAATACACAATATTCTTTATTTACTAATTATGCAAAAATGTGTGTCATGACTATTCCATCATGCGCGTGACCTGAAAATATAAATCAATTGGATAATGTTGGATAACCTGTCTACGTCATATCACGTTCTCTGTGATCGGCCAATCAAAAAAATGCTGCAATGTGTTGCTAATAGCCATCTGTACTCTGGGTCAATACCGTGGGAATGTTTACCTGTCAAAATGTGTTTGACCTGGCGACCTGAAACAAAATGTGTTGTCTCTGGACTCTTCGTCGATTCTACCTTGTTAAAAAAATGCTGAAAACATGCTTACTATAGGAGCTATCTCGTAGATCATTCTAAACTTTCACTAAAGCTAATTTCATAGTAATCAATGAAACATGTATATACATTAATCGTGTGTGGATCAAATGTGTTCTACAAGAAATATGGGATATTTAGCTGTCTGGCTTCCTCGTCTCTTCCTGAAATTACTGTTAGTGTATTCCTATAATCTAGATACTGATATATACGGATGTGGATATATACTGATATAGATATAGCTTGTTTCCTTGAATCTGTCACTGAACCATACAACTATACACCACGGCTGCAACCTACACTTCTATGCCAAACTTTGGAAATCTTAAAACTACAACGGGACGAACTCAACTTGAAAGGACAAGAACGAATTCATAGTACGTCTAGTGGAAAAACAAACGAAAGGATAGTGGAAATTGTTGATTTGGCTGTCGGCTATAACGTGAATGTTAATCCATTTTAATGGTTCGATTATCAGCTGGTGCTCGTGCAATTACTGGTGATCTCTGCACATGCATGAAGATTACGTGTGAATACACATACTCAAAATATCACCTGGCTCTCAAAAATTCACAAACTATACATTTCTCTCTAGCTACGAATACTCACCTCAGGAACTCTTGCAAACCTTGTCCGTGAATGAATACTTAAATGAATCTAACACAAGCACTGTTTAAAATAGTGTTCATAACTGTCTATCAGTTTCACTATGTGTTAACACCTTAATCCTGTAGTCTGTAATCCGTCGCAATCCATCCAAGCTCTCTCCTCGCCATCTTGAAGAAACTACGTTGGGCGCCAAATCTGTAGCAGGGGTTAGTTAAGGGGGGCTCCTTACAATGACCAACAACTCCATGGGTTCAGATTTATATTTATTCGTTCTCCATGTAGATGGCGTGGAGTACGACTCATACACAAACCAAACAAACAACAAAACGTTACAAAAATATGGTTTCTGTAACACTAACACCTCACAGCTCGTCTCTACACCACTCGTCTCTACACCACATCTCGTTGTCAACTCTGTCAAACTCTCGACCAGTGCTGTGAACTGTATAATCCTAGTGTTGATCCTCATATAAAAACGAACGTATAAAATCTCTGAATAGCATACAATGGCTTTACAAGTAAACCTTCTGCTACCATGTACTATCAACTGTGTCCAGAAAATGTGCGGGATCCGTTCCGGTGGATTAACACAGGTGAGCGAAATCACACTTGAATGCGTCTCAACTCGCATTAGCTATTGTTCGTATAAAAGTATAAAATCCGACCCTATTACATATATATATCTGTCTATTGATGATAGATTGCAGATACACACACAGTGTGGCAAGCGAGGACTGTATATATATATATATCTGTCTATTGATTGTGGATTGCAGATACACACATAGTGTGGCAACTGAGGACTGTAAATATATCTTTCTATTGATTGTGGATTGTAGGTACACACATAGTGTGGCCACTGAGGACTGTATATATATATATCTTTCTATTAATTGTGGATTGCAGATACACACATAGTGTGGCAACTGAGGACTGTATATATATATTTCTATTAATTGTGGATTGCAGATACATAATGTGGCAACTGAGGACTGTAATATATTATATATATATATATCTATTATATATATATATATCTGTCTATTGATGGTAGATTGCAGATACACACAGTGTGGCAACTGAGGACTGTATATATATATATCTGTATATTGATGGTGGATTGCAGATAGTATGGCAACTGAGGGCTGTATATATATATCTGACTATTGATGGTGTATTGCAGAATACCTATGAATCTACACGGATAGTGAACCCCCCCCAACTGATTACCTATGAATCTACACGGATAGTGAACCCCCAACCGAATACCTATGAATCTACCAGATAAGGAATCACTGATTACCTATGGAGCAACACAAACTGTCAAAGGGGGTGTAGTGAGTCAATGCTCTCTATACATCATACTGCACCGGGGCGTGAAGCACAGCGATCCGTGGATGGGAGAGTGTAGTGTGTCAGAGCTATCTATATCAAACTGTCCGTGGAGGGTGATGTGAGTGTGTCAAGCTACTATATATCAAACTGTCCATGATGGGAGAGGTGTAGTGTGTCAGAGCTATCTATATATCAAACTGTCCGTGGAGGGTAGATGTGTAGTGTGTCAGAGCTATCTATATATCAAACTGTCCATGGATGGGGAGAGGTGTAGTGTGTCAGAGCTATCTATATATCAAACTGTCGGTGGATGGGGAGATGTGTAGTGTGTCAGAGCTATCTATACATCAAACTGTCCGTGGATGGGGAGATGTGTAGTGTGTCAGAGCTATCTATATACCAAACTGTCCGTGGATGGGGAGATGTGTAGTGTGTCAGAGCTATCTATATACCAAACTGTCCGTGGATGGGGAGATGTGTAGTGTGTCAGAGCTATCTATATACCAAACTGTCCGTGGATGGGGAGATGTGTAGTGTGTCAGAGCTATCTATATATCAAACTGTCCGTGGATGGGGAGATGTGTAGTGTGTTAGAGCTATCTTATATATCAAACTGTCCATGGATGGGGAGATGTGTAGTGTGTCAGTGCTATTATACACCAAACTGTCCGTGGATGGGGAGATGTGTAGTGTGTCAGAGCTATCTATATACCAAACTGTCCGTGGATGGGGAGAGGTGTAGTGTGTCAGAGCTATCTATACATCAAACTGTCCGTGGATGGGGAGATGTGTAGTGTGTCAGAGCTATCTATACATCAAACTGTCCGTGGATGGGGAGATGTGTAGTGTGTCAGTGCTATCTATACATCAAACTGTCCGTGGATGGGGAGATGTGTAGTGTGTCAGAGCTATCTATACATCAAACTGTCCGTGGATGGGGAGATGTGTAGTGTGTCAGAGCTATCTATACATCAAACTGTCCGTGGATGGGGAGAGGTGTAGTGTGTCAGTGCTGTCTATACATCAAACTGTCGGTGGATGGGGAGATGTGTAGTGTGTCAGAGCTATCTATACATCAAACTGTCGGTGGATGGGGAGATGTGTAGTGTGTCAGAGCTATCTATATATCAAACTGTCCGTGGATGGGGAGAGGTGTAGTGTGTCAGAGCTATCTATATATCAAACTGTCCGTGGATGGGGAGAGGTGTAGTGTGTCAGAGCTATCTATATATCAAACTGTCCGTGGATGGGGAGAGGTGTAGTGTGTCAGAGCTATCTATATATCAAACTGTCCGTGGATGGGGAGATGTGTAGTGTGTCAGAGCTATCTATATATCAAACTGTCCGTGGATGGGGAGATGTGTAGTGTGTCAGAGCTATCTATACATCAAACTGTCCGTGGATGGGGAGATGTGTAGTGTGTCAGAGCTGTCTATACATCAAACTGTCGGTGGATGGGGAGAGGTGTAGTGGTTCAGTGCTGTCTATACATCAAACTGTCCGTGGATGGGGAGATGTGTAGTGGTTCAGTGCTGTCTATACATCAAACTGTCCGTGGATGGGGAGATGTGTAGTGGGTCAATGCTGTCTATACATCAAACTGTCCGTGGATGGGGAGATGTGTAGTGGTTCAGTGCTGTCTATACATCAAACTGTCCGTGGATGGGGAGATGTGTAGTGTGTCAATGCTGTCTATACATCAAACTGTCCGTGGATGGGGAGATGTGTAGTGGGTCAATGCTGTCTATACATCAAACTGTCGGTGGATGGGGAGATGTGTAGTGGGTCAATGCTGTCTATACATCAAACTGTCCGTGGATGGGGAGATGTGTAGTGGGTCAATGCTGTCTATACATCAAACTGTCCGTGGATGGGTAGATGTGTAGTGGGTCAATGCTGTCTATACATCAAACTGTCCGCGGATGGGGAGATGTGTAGTGGGTCAATGCTGTCTATGCATCAAACTGTCCGTGGATGGGGAGATGTGTAGTGGGTAAATGCTGTCTATACATCAAACTGTCGGTGGATGGGGAGATATGTAGTGATTCGGTGATGTCTATACATCAAACTGTCCGTGGATGGGGGACGTGTAGTGGTTCAATGATGTCTATACATCCAACTGTCCGTGGATGGGGGACGTGTAGTGAATCAGTGTTGTCCGTGGATGGGGATAAATGTTGGGAGTCAGTGTTGTCAATACATCAAACTTTCCGGGAACGGGAGAAATGTAGTGAGTCAGTGATGTCTATACACCAAACTGTCCAGGGACGGGAGAAGTGTAGGGAGTCAGTGATGTCTATACACCAAACTGTCCAGGGACGGGAGAAATGTAGTGAGTCAGTGATGTCTATACACCAATCTGTCCAGGGACGGGAGAAGTGTAGGGTGTCAGTGATGTATATACATCAAACTGTCCAGGGACGGGAGAAGTGTAGGGAGTCAGTGATGTCTATACACCAATCTGTCCAGGGACGTGAGAAGTGTAGGGTGTCAGTGATGTATATACATCAAACTGTCCAGGGACGGGAGAAGTGTAGGGAGTCAGTGATGTCTATACACCAATCTGTCCAGGGACGGGAGAAGTGTAGGGTGTCAGTGATGTCTATACACCAATCTGTCCAGGGACGGGAGAAGTGTAGGGAGTCAGTGATGTCTATACACCAATCTGTCCAGGGACGGGAGAAGTGTAGGGTGTCAGTGATGTATATACATCAAACTATCCGTGGAGGGGGGCGTGTAGTGATTCAGTGCTGTATATACACCAAACTGTCCGTGGAGGGGGCGTGTAGTGGTTCAGTGCTGTCTATACACCAAACTGTCCGTGGCGGGGGCGTGTAGTGATTCAGTGCTGTCTATATAACAACTGTCCGTGGATGTGGGCGTGTAGTGATTCAGTGCTGTCTATATAAACAACTGTCCGTGGATGTGGGCGTGTAGTGATTCAGTGCTGCTATATAACAACTGTCCGTGGATGGGGGCGTGTAGTGGTTCAGTGTTGTCTATACAACAAACTCTCCGTGGATGGGGGCGTGTAGTGGTTCAGTGCTGTCTATACACCAAACTGTCCGTGAAGGGGGGCGTGTAGTGGTTCAGTGCTGTCTATACACCAAACTGTCCATGGAGACTGGGATACATGTAGGGATTCAGATCACAAGTATTCCTGACCTAAGATGGCATCTGTTTTGCAAACATCTGGCAGAAAGTAACAAGTTGCCTCCAACAATTGGTGCACTTGAGGAGCACATTGAACGTGTGCGAGTACAAAGTAGAGTTTGGTGCCAAGCCACTGTCATGTGGCAACAGCTGTTTGACCCACTCAAACATGGCTACCATCAGGACGAGAAAGGTCATATACTCCCTATCACCACCAAGGTTCTACCAGCTCCACAGGCCATTGTCGAGTTAGTCAGATGGCAATGTAAAGCCAATTGCTCAATCCAGCTGTGCTCATGCTGAAGAAATGACTTAACTTGCATCGACCTTTGCTTGTGTGGAACAGACTGTGAAAATGATGCGGACTATATTGTCGGATACGACACACAGGACAGTGATGATGAACTCTAAATGGCATCGATTGGTATCGATTACCCCCGTAATCGATCCAATTAGCTTAATCACGCGGCACATCACGCGGACAGTTGGCGAATATAATTTATTTCTCAATTCCATTAGGCTTAGTTATCAATTTAGCGTCGTTGTAACTTTTAGCAATCCCACAAGGATTTCATGTCTCCTTACTGGCACTGTTGACATGTTATGCTATGAATTGAACTTGTACACTTGACTAAAATACGTGAGTTTGGAAACCCTTGTGTCTTCTAAACTAATAGCCTATCAACGAGAATATATAGAGACTGCAATCGTTTAAGGTAACGAACTTGTATAATTCCAATCTTCCTCAATCATGTGCAATACGCTTTTATATGGCTTTAATGTCATAAAAACCGTCTGCTTGGAGAGATAAAGTTGAAATGACGCTTTTATTGAATCTATACAATTAACAAATTATTCATAACAATAGAGAGAAGAACCTCTCCTTAAAAATGATTCACAAAGACCGCACCTTATTAAATCACTATCTGATCTATTATATTGGAACAATACTAATCTTTACTGAGTCATAGCTCAGTAATGTTCAACCTCGCAGGCTATCGTTCATATTAATATTAATTTAATAAATATCTATTGTAATTAAAAATATAACAAAATCTTTACAAATATTTATCGGTCCGCGCACACATAACAAAAAGACAATAAAAGGATCGTATCATTTTACATCTAAAGCGTTCAACCTTACTCTATACAAATAAAATAACAATATCCCACAGTTTTGTTGTCAATCTTGTAATGGTAGTGAATGTCTTGTAAATACTTTGTAATAAATTGTATTAAAGCGTTATAAATAAACATAAAACATGTATTTCCTTCTTTTATTTATTTAATATTGAAAATGGATAATAATATATATTACCTGTTATTAAACTTATCATCACCGCTGTATGGATTACGAAAAGCGATTATCGGTCACTTCCGCTCGCTGAGTGTCCAGGGGCGATTCTGCATGACGCAGAAAAGATAACAATTTTATCCAGTTCCATTCTGTTTCTTTTGTATGGAAAGGAATTAAACCATAAACCAGCATTTACCGACCCATATGATATTGCATAAATGTGTACGAGGAATCTGAAACTCAAACAGGAAGCTAGTGGGTGGCCTGAGTGGGTAAGCAACTAAGCACAGAGGACGACAAACACAAATACATCGAGTTGTATAATCAGAAAGAAGGTATATGCTTGGATTACAACATTCAGAAGAATCCAGGGTTGCGGGCATTGGCGAAGCTTATGCTCAATTCTTTTTGGGGCAAGTTCGGACAACGGTCCAACATGTCGCAGGTGGATTTCGTGGATGATCCACCCATCTACTTTGATAAGTTGACGTCAGACAAGGAGGATGCTACGACTGTAAACTACGTGTCTGACGACATGGTGGAAATTCGGTGGAAGTACAAAAATGACTGTAAACACTAATGCCAAAACTAATGTAGTTATAGCCGCATATACCACGGTTCAAGCTCGGCTTAAGCTCTACTCTTACCTTGAAAATATTGGCACCAGGGCACTCTATGTAGATACTGACTCAGTGATCTTTTCCACCCGCAAAGGGGAATGGAAACCTTTTTTGGGCGACTATCTAGGGGATCTGACCGACGAAGTTCCCAACAACAGAACACTGACCTTCGTGACAGGGGGGGGGGGGCGAAAAAACTATGCATACAGAACCCAAAACCCAGATAAACTGGGTAATAATACCACCTGTAAGGTGAGGGATCACTCTCAATTGCAAACACATGTTAAATGTAAATGTTGGTGTACTGAAAGACTTCGTAACAAAACGACCGAACGCTATAGTGTCAGTTGTAGATGTCCATCGTTCTCATCATAATGATGTCATTTGTAAATAAAGCATAAATATGTAACTGCATCTTTCGTTTTGGCTTTTAATAAGTGTTTGTAGTATCGCCCCTATTGCATCCAATTTGACATATGAGACGCCTCTTCTTCGTACATCCCGAATTTGATACTGATCGGTATGCAGCTGGTGGCTAACCTACCGGCCATAACGGAACGAACCCCATACTGCCTCGAAGATCGAACTCTTTGGTTTTAACCACGGAAGACGTATATGCGTAATATTGAGTCGATGTAAAATGCTTCATAATGTTCTACACATTGTACGCTACAGCGCGCTCACCATCCCCCAGTGTCTGGGGTGCGCTCACCTACCTACCAGTGTACCGCCTATTGTTGTACTGCCCTCTATTGTTGCAAACAGTCCCGTATCGACATTGGATATGTAGTACGTAACTCGATCTCCCTGGCCGTAGGTTTATAATGTAGTAGGGTCCGTTTTAGCATCCATACTTTAAACCAGTTATTCCTTGTAGATATACACGATGTGTAATGGTCAGTGAGACGCAACCGTGCGTAGCGAGTTTAACTCGAGGATACGTGTATGATCGATATGTACCCGGTCGATCTCCTAACGACGTGCACGTCGTGACCGGGGCACATTCCGCAGCAGCAGCGTAGGATTCTGGGATCTTCTGGTCGTCGATCTTGTGAAGGAGGAGGCTCGCCAGCATGTGGACTCACGGCTACAGCACATCAGGACAGATCCACCAGCTCTTCTAGATAGTGGACACTAGATAGTGTTATTGAACCACTATATCTTCGCCGGCTTTTTTCGACACTTTTTTCTGGCGGATAGACGAGACGGCGGACCTGAGGGAGCGGCAACGGTCGTGATATCCACGCTCCCCCGAGTGACAATCGACGACCAGATGTCTAACTGTCAGATCCGTATAAATGCTGCTGCGGGGTGACCAACAGTGAGGAGGGTGGCCCTACAAAGGACCACGTACAGACCAGGCCTTGTCAACCTGGGTGGCACAGAAAGAAGTAACCACCTGATGACGTCTTCATAAGCTACACAGAATACAGAACTAATCAATGTAGAAGAACAGGACTAATCATCATAGAAGCATAGGAATAATCATCGCAGAACACGTATAATCATCATCGAATAACCACCACAGAAGAATCGCCTTAGGATAAGAAGAATCACCTTAGACAAGAAGAATCACCTTAGGACATAACCATCTTAGAAAATACAGTCGCCCAAATGCATTTATACGGTGGCGACTATAAACAAAATTACATCGTTCGATCGATATGTACTGTGGTATTCCAACGCAGTCACTTCCAATATCGTATGATAGTCGGACGTCTTTTTATAAAGAGAGCATTTTAAATATAGTGTATCATAGAAGTCTTCAAACGTATTATTCAGGTATATATAGATATGCGTGAAATATTGAATTGGTTGATTTGTACACTGTAGTATTGGGTTCATTATGTTGTACGCGGGTTCGGTTCAGTTAGTCCTTTTTGTCGTTGGTCCTTGAGTCTTTTGCCTTGGTCCTGGCTGTCGGTATATCAAACCTCATCATTGCACATAACTTAACAGACGCATGTTATTTACAGTTGTCACCGGCACCAGTGAGTGAGTGGTTGAATGTGTAGCGGACGGTGGAGAATAGCGAGAAGTGTTACAGAGACCATATCTCTGCGTAAGTTATTGTATTGGTCTATATTGTAGTGGTCTATATTGTATATGTCTATGTTGCATATGTCTATGTTGCATTTGTCTATGTTGCATTTGTCTATGTTACATATGTCTATGTTGCATATGTCTATGTTTCATCAGAGACATGGATGTAACATAGATTACCTCTGTGTTACTGATGTCATGTATATATTAAAGTAAGCGTTACTACGAACCACGAACCTGACGAGAGTATATATAGTGCCAACGTATATAATATGTTGTTGTTGTTGTTGTTAACCCAAGCACCGCAAATCATCTATTATATATTTATATGACGCATATGTTTTTAATCCTATTCTTAATGTGTGTATATATGTGTATTGTAGAACCAAAGCATTCGAGAGCCTTGTTGTCTACGGAGATTTAATAGAGTGATGAATCGTAAAGGGTGTTGTCATTTTACTGATCCCCGAGAATACGAACCCTACCACAATACTATGATCGTCCGATACAACGGTTATCGATTTTTCAAAAATTGACTCCTCAAAAAACAAAATGGCCGCTTTATATAAACAAAGAACAAAAAAGCAAGGTCATCTATAGATATGGCCATCACTACTATTACGGTTGTCGGGGTTTAGTGTAGCATCGCTACACTGGGCATAGCAATATGTAGGGGGTATATTATTAGCGTGGGTCAGTCGTCCACGTTGGTAACACGTTGTAGAGCAAATATACATGTAGTGCCGGTCTCCCGGGAAAGCCGCAATGCTTGATACCGTAATTGGAAAATGGAAATATAAGACAATAATCACAATACCTAATCATCGGATGCTTACAATATCTTGGTGTGTAGAACATTATAAATAAACACATAGGGCTTTAAATAGTACAATGGTTAGAGCGCTCACGTATCACCAATGCAACCCGGGTTCGATCCTCGGACCGGGAAGTATGTGAGATGGTACGGTGGTCGCCAGATCGGACAGGTGTGTTTTTTCCGGGTACTCCGGTTTCCTCCCACACGAATGACCACATTAAACTTGCTTCGCAATCGTTGTAAAAATAAATAAAGTTTAAAATCAAATATTGCAGTTGGGCTTATGAACCAAGTTCCTAAGTACATGTAAAAGTAAAGTAAAGTAAAGTGTTTGTTTATTATAGTGTCACCCCTATTTAAAGGGCCAGCCAATTCTGACTTATGTGACACCTCTTTTTATGAACATCAGTACTTCCCGAATCCTATGCTTGTATGCCAGGCGTCAGGCTGGTAGGCAATCGGTAACCATTATTTAACTAGCTGGCGGCTCACCAACCGGCCATATCAGAACGAACCGCTGACGAGATTCGAACCTTCGACCTCACATGTATGTGAATAGAATATCTCGTGAAGGGAGTCTTTTATCTGGCACATTCCAACAGATACAGCCGTCGCTCCGCAGATCACCCTGAGCGACGACTTTGCAATGCTACCACTTTAACATCAGGAATGAGGTCTCGAGAGTGATTTATATAAGTTGAAATAACTTGTTTCGCAATCGAGCTAAAATAAATGTGTATGAATAAATGCAATGCTACCAGGAAGTATACCTGGGTAGATTTATTGCTGATACACCTCTGCAAATAATTAATATCAACTCAGGGTGAGTATTTTAAATAATAAAAACACTTAAATGCATCTTCCTCTATTATATATGCACTATACTTAAAAAAAAGAGTTAATAATACATAAATGTCGGCAACATAATTTATTTATGTGAACTTGTCTGATAACTAAAATACTGTAATAGTTTGTGTGTAATAAAATTGTTTCCTCTTCCTCTTACTCATCCTTTCCACGAAATCCAAATCAGGTATACAATGTACATGTACAATATATATGCATTTTAGCTACATGTATATGTAAATACAACTTGTCTCATTCACCAGTCCAGGCTCTGTGGTTATAAAACTGTTCGTTCTCTTAAACTCAATGCAACTTCTGTGCTCCGGTCTCGACGTGTTTTACGTTTATTTATCGTCGCTACCGGTTGCCCATATGAGCGACGCCTCCTGAAAAGATTAGTCATTTTAGATATTTGGAGGATAGTGCAATGACGTAGGTTTTGTAGGTTAAACTAAAATGACGCGAATCTTATCAAGGTCACGGTCAGCAACCATTTAGTAGAAAACAACAGTCTGTCATCACTGGCTATATAGAGTATCATCGCGTTCTAAGTGTCCCTCGATGACACATGTAGGTTAAACTAAAATGGCGCGAATCTTAACAAGGTCAAGGTCAGCAACCATTTAGTAGAAAACAATAGTCTGTCATTATTGGCTATATAAAGTATCACCGCATTCTGAGCGTCCCTCAAAGACACATATATGTTAAACTACGATCTTAACCCAGGTCAATGTCAGCAACCATTTAGTAGACAGCAATAGTCATTATTGGGTAACGCGGGTCGAGGTCAGCAACCATTTAGTAGACAGCAATAGTCATTATTGGGTAACGCGGGTCGAGGTCAGCAACCATTTAGTAGACAGCAATAGTCATTATTGGGTAACGCGGGTCGAGGTCAGCAACCATTTAGTAGACAGCAGTAGTCATTATTGGGTAACGCGGGTCGAGGTCAGCAACCATTTAGTAGAAAACAATAGTCTGTCCGTATTGACTAAATACAGTTTCACCACGTACTGAGCGTCCCTCTATGACATATATAGGTTAAACTAAAAGGACATGAATCTTAACGCGGGTCAAGGTCAGCAACCATTTTGTCGAATTAATGAAATAACTGTTTAAAGAATCACCACGTTCTGGGCACCCCTTTTCTTTTACGTTTATGTTATCGTCGCTACTGGTTGCCCATATAAGCGACGCCTCCTGAAGAGATTGGTCATTTTAGATTGTTGGAGGATAGTGCAATGATACAGACAGGTATCCATTCCAGAGTCGCCTCTGGTTCTTTTACGAGCACGGCGTAATGCATCGACACGAGACCTCTGTTTTAAAGTCCCACCAGTGCACCCCTTGAAGACACACACATTTTATTGTAAAATTCATTAACCATGACACAGGTGAAGATCAGTAACAATTTCCTCGAATTGATGATTTAACTGCTTAACGTGTCACGACGTTCAGAGTTGATAAAACATTGTAGAAAACAGACGGACAGACTGTCGGAAATCGCAAACATATTTATAAACGCACACAATACGTTATTTTTGCATTGTTCGTTGTGAAATGTTTCGAATTATTTATGTATATTAACAGAGACACTTAAAATAACTACAGTACTAGTGGGTTTCCAAATTACGTCGGATGTTCTCATTAGGTAAACCCAGTGAGTCAGTCATTTAGAAAGGTGTATATATTAAGACAAATGTGCGTTATAACATACTAGAGTGTTAACAGACACTATGAGGGTTATATGGATTGTAATCTTGTGCACTCTTCTAAGGTAATTTCCATTTAAAATAATACATTTAAAATGTTAATTCCGATTTCAGGCCACATGTCTAGACTATATTTAAAATAATAAAAAATATAAATGTTAATGTGATTTACTAATATTTAGCTGTGTAAACTTGGTGGATAATGTCACTGTACAATAATACAACTTAAAATGTTAACAAACAATGAAACTGCAGTCATAATAATTATGGCCGGCGCCATACGAAAATGAGAACTCGAACATTTTTCACAAAAATGGGAACAAAATGTTTGGTTAGCGCGCTTGCTTCTCACAAATGCAACACGGGTTCGATCCGCGGACCGGGAAGTATGTAATGTGATAATGTGGTCGCCAGATCGGACAGCTGGGTTTTATCCGGGTACTTCGGTTTCCTCCCACACGAATGACCACATATACGCTTTCATCCGCGCCAACGAGAGTGATTAATATAAGTTATTAAAGCTTGTTTCGCAATCGTTGAGAATAAAATAAAATTTAAACTTAATTGCTGGACAATGACAATAAAAATTAATCAATCCATTATTATGATGTACTGTTTAATTATTTCTGTAATTTATATTATGTCAATATGCGACGACACGTAGAGGGAGAAATAAGTAACTAAACGATTCATATCGACTAGTGCCAGATTATTTATCCGCCTTCTTTCCAGTCACAGTTGTCAGGCAACTCCCTCCCCCTCCCCCTCCCTCTCTCATCCTCCCTCTCACTACCCATCCACTCTCTCTCCCTCCTCTATATCTCTTACCCTCCTCTCTCCCCCTCCACATACATCCTCTCGCACTCTCCCTCCTCTCTCTCTCTCTCTCTGACCCCCTCGCTCCCCTCCTCTCTCTCTTACCCCCGTTCTCCCCTCCCCCTATCTCTTTCCTCTCCTCATTCGATATTATGACATGAATACAACCAATTAAAAACAAATTAAACATTCTATAGTTTAAGATATAATCTTATCATCAGTTACTTCTAACGTTTACATGTATGTGTATAGTACACAAGATGATGTTGTCGACCGTCGGCACCAATCAGTATTGACCCCCAGTGCCGACAACCGACCACATTATCCCGATTGGAGATACACATATTGATTACATGTATAATAATTATAATAACAACTCACAGCTAAATATACAACTTTATTTTAGCTCGATTGCAAAACAAGTTTTTACAACTTATATTAATCACTATCGAGACCTCATTCCTGATGGAATCCGTAGTCACGAGGGAGAGAGAAGAGGCAATGTGGCATATAAATGACTTGCCTAAGGGCACACTCGTAACGGCCTCCAGCGGGACTCGAACTCCCGGTCTTTCGCCCCTGAAGCGAACGCGCTACCACGACTTTCACGATAGCACAGTTACTTAATGTCATAATTTATGTCCAAAGAATGAACAACAACAACGACGACTACGATGACAACAACATAATAAGTTCGCTTACTTATAATCACAAATCAATATTTCGTGAAATAATATTTCGTGAATATGGTAGTCTTACCTATCATTTTATACATACACACTTAAAGCGACATTACATCGCAAAACGCAAATAAAATGCATTGTTTCACGTATAAATGCATTGCTACTACACATTTTCCGAAATTGGCCGTTATATGAAATCCTAGTTTCAATTTTGAAAGCTTGTAGACTACAACAACGCTGTTTATTGATTCAATGTTATTGTTCGGATGTATTTGGAAGAATTTGTAGTAGCAATGCATTTATACGTGAAAATAATGCAATTTATTTGTTTTTTGCGATGTAATGTTGCTTTAAGAAATCATATGACAATTAGAGATTAGTAAATGTTACCATTTCAAATGTCGCACTTGGTTAGAGGGAACATTATATACTTATATTCACATGTAAAACTGTGTTTCAATTAAAAGTAAAACATCGTGTAGTCACTACATGTTTGCACGTTTTGATACTACACCATTTATTGCTTTAGTTTAATCATATTTGATTAGACGGATCTGTTGTCCAGGGCAACACACTGGACTGGTAATCCAGGGATCGCAGGTTCGATCCCCCGTCTGACCCTAATGAAATTAACAGTCCTTTCAGATGGGACGTTAAACCGAGGTCTCGTGTCGTGCTTTACACCGTGCACGTAAAAAACCCAGAGGAGAATCGGAATAGGTCTCTGTCTTATCATGCACTGTCCTCCAAAATCTAAAATATACAATATATGCATACTACATATACAATACATGCATACTATACAATACATGCATACATACATTACAATACATGCATATATATACAATAAATGCATACATATACAATACATGATACATAATAATACATGCATATTATACATTTCATACATACATATACAATACATGCATATATATACAATACATGCATACATATACAATACATACATACATATACAATACATGCATACATATACAATACATGCATACATATACAATACATGCATACATATACAATACATGCATACATATACAATACATGCATACATATACAATACATGCATACATATACAATACATGCATACATATACAATACATGCAAACATATACAATACATGCATACATATACAATACATGCATACAT